>JBBPDJ010000001.1:10634764-10681302 GCA_037974625.1 Cucumis cinereus
TCGAGCCCCCAACTTTCGTTCTTGATTAATGAAAACATCCTTGGCAAATGCTTTCGCAGTTGTTCGTCTTTCATAAACATTTGTTTGTTTTGTTATTTGCGTTTTAAAAAAATCAAGCTATTTTTTAAATTAAATTACTTTTGAAAACTTGTTTTTATTTTTAAAATTTCATGTAAATTCAAATATTTAGTTTTAAAAATTGAAAATCATGGTAAGAAGTGGTAAAAAAAGAAGTACAGTTTTAAAAATAAAAAACGAAATGGTTGCAGCAACCTTTAAGAAATCTATTAAATACAAAAAATGAAAACTTTTAAAATATATTTTACAAACTTAATGGTCATTAAAATAAAATTTGGACACTTATTAAAGGAGTTTTGTTAGGTTGACATTGTTCATTGTGGAGGGTGTCATATTGTGGAGGGTGTTTATGACAGATGACTCACCCCTCTAAAAATATGATTTATAACATTTTGTTTACGCTCATAACTCATTATTCCATTAGTTACATATAACATATGAGATGTTCATGTATGATATATCTATCTTTCTAACGCATAGGGATGACCCAAATCGTGTTAGAATGATGAATATGATCATCCCTAATGCGATACGTTAACAAAATGGAATAATGGATTATGACGTAAACAAAATGTTATAAATCATATTTTTGAGATAAGTGAGTTATCAATCATAAACACCCTTCTGAAACGATCATCCATGCTAGTGTTATAATAAAATATTAATATTTATTATTCTAAAAGTAAAAGAAAGAAAGAAAACCCAAGAGCATAACTCAATTATTAGTACAATAATAAAAAAAAAAATCTCTTTTATTTTTTGGACTTTAGTTATAAAAGTGGATATGAAAAGTTAAAAACTATTGAATACCTCCAAAATAATTAAAAAGAATTTTTAAAAAGACATAAAAAATGAGAAATGATGTACAATAAAAACATATAAGGTAGTAGCCAAAGATACCATATATTTGGTTTAAAATTTAATGTTGAAATAAATGTGGACAATTGAGGTAAGAAGTCAGTAAAAGCGGATCATTTTTAGGCCACCTCCTATCTTCTTATTTTTATTTTTATTAGAGACCTTATGTTCTTATTTATTTACATGCTTTACAGCCCAATATAATAATAATAATAATAATAATAATAATAATATTTTGAAATAATAATGCTAATAACAATCACAGTACTATTATTTTTTTTTTGTTACATCTATACCTAGTTGATTAATTTATAGTCTGTTTGCTAGAGAATTTACGGACATCATTTTAAGAACGAGGGATTGAATAAAAACAGAGTTGTAATTCATGTTTCTAGATATATGTTTGATAGTATACTTCTAATTTAAATAATTGCAAACTAATGGCAGTTACCTACACGATAAACTATTATCAGTTTATTTATTAACATAGTTTTATCTTACAAAATTGCATGATTATTATGTTTATAATATTATACAATTTATGGGATTAATTAAAAGTTTTGTCTCTATGATTTGGAAGAAGTTAAAATTTAGGTCTTCTGGTCTATAATTAGAATTTTCCCCCTATGGTTCGTTAAACACTTCATAAGTTGGTAAGAAGTATTTAGGAGAATTTAACAAACTATAGGGACAATATATGAAGTTATATTAAACCATAGGAACTATTTCTAAAATTTAAAATCATATGTTTAATTTGTAACGTTATCCAAACTATGGGGGCAAATATTAAAAAATGAATCGAAATTAAAACTTTAATTTTAAAATTTAAATTTTGGATACAATAAAAACATGAAATGAATTTTAAAACCGTCAAGTAATCCTTTTTCTGTAGTAGTGTATATACTCATGAACATCAATAAGTGATAAATATTACCAATTTAATTTATGCAACCTTGTAGTAAAATTTATATATTTTATTGGCAATGAAACCATAGGTAAGTAATAATATAACACACGTTATTGTATGTTTAATTAATCACAATAATTTCTATCATTAGCAACAATAATTGGCCATGCACATTAATTTAAGAGCTTTGGTTACCTAACAATTATGTTTTAAAAATCTCTCTTATTTAGATTATACTTGAGAATCTTAAATAATAAGTTTGATTTCTAAACTTTGAAATTTATATCTATTTATTTTTAAACATTAAAAAAGTATAATTTGACTAACACCTTAAATAATGTCACAAGAAAACCTACGTGATCGGAAAACATTTGAGTGTCAAGAAAACTCGTAGGATATATTAGATTCTAGGGTGATAATCATCATGAATCGAGCTTATTCCCTCTAAGCCTTTTATCAGAGACGTATCCTTCATTTACTACTAGGTCTAATTGACGAGGATTTGTGTTTGAATTTCTATTTTGTTATTGATTATTAGTTTAATAAAGATTAGGGTTATAAGACTAAGACATGACACCAACAAAACTATATGAAAACTATTAAATGTTAGGTATGTAATACAAAAAATACATGAATGTATGAAATGATTTTAGAATTTTTGGGAAGTACGTATAACATGTGCTTTTGTGTTGTGCATGCACACACACCACCCAAGGTCCTATTCGAAGGGTATTTTTAGGTTTGTGAGAATAAACCAATGGATGAAAGGGAAACTATCCCATGTACGTACACTATATATAATTTCTATTCTTAATATTTTGCTTTTAATCAATAAATATATTGTTTTTTTTATGTGATATTTATCGTTATAATAGACTATATAGAGTAGCTAGAGACCACGTATATACATACCAATATAGTGATAAAATGACTGTTTACAAATTTGAATCCACAATCAAGTTCTTTGTCAGGAGGATAGTAGGGAAGATCTTTGTGGTTGTCTATAACTTGATTTTGCTCAATTTCATCAATCATAGAGGAAGAATTTTGAGCTACAAAAACAAGTGTTCTTCAAACTCATTTTCCTCAATTTTTTTCATCATGCTTAATCCTCAAAATTCATAAAATTTTGAGTATTTTTTATCCATCCACTTTCACTATCTTGTTAATTTAACTTTCAATTATAACAATGAAACACTTTATAGAAGAAGCACCATGTTCATCCTTGCACTTTAGGCGGGAGAAATCCACTAACTATGAACAATTTTGACTTTAAGTAAATGGAATTTCTAAAATGCATTTATTTAATTAAATAGTTATATTAATTAATATAATTAATTAATTTTTAATTGTTTTAATAAATTAATAAATTAATCTTTTTAATTATTTAATATTATATTATTATTGTTTCGCTATGAATCCGATTAATTTGATTGACTTAATTCAAATCTCTCTTCAAATTTTCAATATTTAAATCCTATTTCATTTATCTCTCAATTTGTAATTGTTAATTATATCAAATATTATTAACGATTCATTCTCTAAATGAATTCGAACAATTCAAATTCCTCGATCACACTGTTCTAAGTTTAATTCCATAATGAGCGAGTAGAGGAACCTAATAGGTCTACAGATAATGAGCTCCAACGATTCGAGATTAGTTGGTTAAACTCTTTTAATCGAATTAATCAACATTCGTTAACTAATCTGGACTGTCCACTATAGCTCGTACTTGTACTCTCCTCATTGTAGATATATTTGTGTCAATCTGATATAACCACGATTAGTAAGTCAACCGTTCACAAGTTGTTTGTAATCTTGATTGGATCAATTTACCGTTTTACCTCGAGATTACATTTTTTTTCCTCAAGCCTCAGCTGATCCTCTAATGAACAATTTGGTATTAAGGTTCAACCTATAAACTGAATCCCTCTCGAATCAATGAGAGGGTGGGATCTCTTTGTTCAAGACATGGAGTCAACATTTAAGGGAACAACCTATCTACTAACCCTAAAAATGGGCAAGACTGAATTCCATCTTGCACCATATGTCCCTAGCCATCCACCCGATCTCACCCCTGAAATGGGAGGTCTATTGAGCCAGTATTGATGAACTGTCCTCACCAATGCATATCTAATTAAATTACGAGTAAGACATGAGTTTATAGTTAGCTCAGAATTAAAGTCAAGTTACTGAGATCATCAAAAAGTAGAAATAATCAGTTTTAAACAGTAAACAGTGTTAATGTAAACGTGACTATTTCACGGTCCGGTCTTATACAATCTCATTTCATAGGATGCCTCCACCCGTACGTCTTTACATGAGCGTCTTGGGATCACTTTGCTTGTACTAAATACCAAGTGTGTCGCACCCGTAGTGTCCCTAGAATAAACATCCAACTTTATTCATATATACTATAGACCATTTAGATTATTACTTGAACTTGATCCATGTTTATGTCTCTATATAAAGTTCAAGTACTCGTCTTATAGTTAATGAACCTTGTTTATTAGATTATGAGTTTTATAATAAGTAAATCTCTTATTCAATAACAACTTAGTTCAACAACTTATGTTGGATATTTATAAACTTAACAAATCTCTTATAATAATTTAAGATTTACGAATCACGAGTTTTGAAACATAAAGCCCAACACATATAAAAAAAATAATGAAAACATGGGTTAATTAATTTCACGTGAAGAAGAGGAAAATAAAATAAAATAATTTAACGAGGCAACCACGATATAATACGATTGTCATCTCACGTTGGATATTTATAAACTTAAAAAATATATGTAAATTCCCCCATATGATGCAATCACATTGCAACAAGTTCACCAAATTATATATTCATTTACACAATCATTAATATAACATAGTTCAACACATGAAGTTTAAAAAACGTTTGGTTGCGGAACTAATTTGTGTAAAATAAATATTTTGAATTTAAAAGTGTATATTAATTAATTACTTTATATTTTTAATTATCTATAAATTTACAAGCCTTAAATTTCGTATCCATCAATATGTTTGCTCTGTAACGCATTTTAAATAATTTATAGATTTATTAAAACTGCCACCAAAATCTAATCTCTTATTATTATTATTATTATTATTATTATTATTATTATTATTAGACACAAAATTCAATTGAATTGATTATTATTTTTAAAAATCTTCCAACATTTGATAATTTATTACAAACAATAATATCTAAAGTTAAAAGAATTTATTTGACATCGTTGTTATAAAGATCATATGCCACTACAATACGTCTCCATCTCAAACAAGTCAATACATGTATTTGAAGACGAGATCCAATATTAACCTAAAAAAGTTGTCGTAATTATTGTTTTTAAAAATAATTATATCAATTTAAATATATATATATATATATATATAATGTTAAAATACACATACACATTTGAAAAATAAGTTCGACCGATCGAAACGAAAATAAATTAAAATATTTAAGGTTTAAAACGAGACTTAAACCAAACATTTTCTTTTTAATCTCTAATATTTCTCTACCAAGAGTATGTTTTTTTATTATTTATTTCTAAGGTAATTTATGGTTGTTTTTAAATATAATGAAATGAACAAAAATAATTATGGATATAACAATATCTTTCTGAGAAAATTTGTTAAATTTGTGAATATTTTAGACAATTTTATTATTTAAAATAATTTTTTTAAAAATTTAATATCAAAATCAATATGTTGACATATAGGTGGAGGGAGGTAAGGGGTGGTTTTCAAGTACTTGGGGTTGTTTTGCTCAAAAGAAGAGGAATTAAGAAAATAAAATAGAAATATGAAATATGAAATATTAAGATTATTTAAATAAAAAATATTTTAATAAATAATGGTGAATGAAGAGGATATGTGTTATTAATAGGAGGAGGAGCAGGTTTTTATTAAATATTGGTGTCGTTATCATATTTGTAAAGTTAGTTCAACTAAATAAACTCGCAGCATTTATGAAGAAGACCAGAATTTAATGTTGGGAATTGACAATTACGAGAATGCCTTGAGACGTCAATTGCCAACATTAATTCATGATTGGGACCCTTTTCTATGAAAAAATAAAAGAAACTTTGTACAATCCTATCGGATAATGCACCTATCTCGTATGTTTCATATCTTTCTGTCAAATAAAAATAAAAATTATTTAAAAATTTTATTAAAAATTTTATTTTTGCGTGGTTGAAAGATGAGAAAATATATAAAATTGTATAATTTCAATTGAATGGTTGATTGTAAAAATAAAATTACATAACACATTTGAGTTTGTAATTCCATTTGACGAAGCTAAGGGGTTGTTTGTGACTCTGAGATGTCTGGAGAGTTCAAACAAAGAGAATTAGAGATATAAATCAATAATAAAAACCCTAGTTTGGGTAAAATATCGATCTTTCTCTCTTCAAAGATTTTGATCATGGATTTCTCTTAAATGAATTGAGTGATTGATATCCCATGTCAATTTATTTAGAAAAGCTAATTAAATTGTCCTAAGCAACTAACTAGTGCAAGCATGCAAGGTTCAATTCGTACTAATCACATTAAGATCAAGGTTCAGGTTAGGTCGATAGTTTAATTTTCAAGCGCCTAATGAAATAATTGTTCAGTTCAATTCAGATTTGATCAGGACAATAATAAATCTAAATCAATTGGCAAGCTAACCGACTCGTTGCTTCTTGCAACTTGTGTACAACCCAACAAAGCCTATTGCACGTCAATTGAAAGTGTTAATCATAAAGTACACATGGGCATGACAATATGTATATAATCATTAAAAAGCATAATCAAACCAACAATACAAGAATTGAGTTCAAACTCTCACAAATTCAATGAAGTAAAGGAAAATCTCTAGGAACCCATGCTCGAAAAGGAGTACGGTAGCTCATTATTGAAATGTCGAGCAATGGGGGAATGAATGAGTGCATAATCAGAACTGAAAAGAAAAGAAAACTAGAGAAAAATCGTAAATTGGTTGGTTAGAATTAGTGGTCTTAAAAAGAAGACAAAATTAGAGAGAAATCGCAATTTGGTTGGTTGGAATTGATGGTAGTTCTGACCTAGCAACAAAGGACTTTATTTATAAAGTCGCAACCGTTGAATTTCATGTCCTAAAACTCTTGTTTGTGAATGTTAAAATTATTATATTATTCAATAAAGTTGTTGTGAAGTATTGTTTAATAAATTGTTATTGAATAAAAGTTTTGCTTATGAAAAATTCAGAATTCGAAAAACAAGGTTCATTGACTACAGTAATAGTACTTGAACTTTATGTAGAGACACAAGCGGGATCAAGTTTGAGTGATAGTCTAAATGATCTAGTATAGAAATAAAGTTGGACGTCTTGTTCTAAGGACGCTATGGATGCGACCAACTTTGCATTTAGTACAAGCGGAGTGATCCCAAGACGCTCATGTAGAGACATGTGAGTGGGGACATCCTATGCAATGAGATTGTACAAATCGGACCATGAAATAGTCACTTTTACGTTATAACATCGTTAATTGATTAAAACTATTATAGATGACCTAGGTAACTCAATCTTAATCCTAAGCTAACTATGAACTTCTATTCACATGGTATTATCCTTAGATCTTCATAGATGAGGGCAGTTCATCAGCACTGGCTCAAAAGACCTCATATTTTAGGAGTAAGACCAGATGGATATCTGGAGACATAGGGTGTAAGACATTATTCACCCATGTCCACTTTTAGGGTTAATAGATACGTTGTTCCCTTAAGTGTTGACTGTAGGTTTTAAACAAAGGGGTTTCGCTCTCTCATTAGCCGAGAGAGATTTGCTTTATAGGCTGAACTTTAAACCAATTGTTTATTAAATGATCAACGAAGACTTAAGAAACAAGATGTAATCTTATGGAAAAACGGTAAATTGACCCAGTCGAAATTACCTTATTAATTATGGTTATATTGGGTGGACACAAATATATCTACAGTGAGTAGAGTACATCTATGGGCTATAGTGGACAGTCTCGATTAATTAACGAATATTGATTAAACTATATTAAAAGAGTTTGGCTCGTTAAATCTCGGATCGTTGGAACTCATGATTTGTAGGTCCATTAGGTTTCTCTACTAGCTCATTATGGATTTAAACTTATAATAAAGTGATCGAAAATTCGAATTGTTCGAATTAGTTAAGAAAAATGAATCGTTAATAATATTTGATATAATTAACTATTACAAATTGAGAGAGAAATTGTATTTAAATAAGATTTAAATATCGAAAATTCGAAAAGGAATTCAAATTAGGTTAATTTGATTGATCGAGATCAAGTGAAATTAATTAAAATTGTTTAACGGATTAATTATTTTTATTTAAATTAATCAAAGGTCAAAAGAGGATCTTTTTGTCAAAAGTCATAATGTTGACTTTTGACCATTGGGAGTCAAATTTTGACTTTGACCATGTGATATGAACCAACCAAACATCAAATTATTATTTAGATTGTATTTAATAATTGTGATGTAATTTTAATATTTTTTTTCATTTTTATCATTTTTTATAACATTTAAGTAGAGTTAATTTAGTCTTCTTATAATCCATTAGGGTTTTATTGATATGTTATTTAAGTCTTTTGTTTAGGAAAATTTTTTATAATTGAAGTTTTAAGGTCTTCTACCTATGAATATTTCATCGCAAAAAAAGAAAAAAAACTAATGAAAGACAATTATCCTTTACACTTGATTTTGCCATGAAGTGTAAATATTTAGCCCACTTTACAATTCTCTTATTCGTGTCCCATTTTTCACTTTTAATATAAAATATTGTTTATTAAAAAATATTGTTTATTGTAATTAAAAATGAAATTACAAATGTTAAATTAGCTAATTATAAAAGATGATTGAATATTATATTATAATTAATACAACGTTCTACAATTATATTAATTTATTAATTTTAATTATAAATGACTCAATTTTCCTATATTTATAATTAAAGTTATTATTGATTTTTGTTTAATTAATTAATCCATTCAATTATATAACCGTTTCATGCTTAATTTCATAAATTAAATACAAACATAATTTGCGTTCATAAAATTCTATAACATTTTTCATGTACGATCAAACACATTCATCTTTGATTAGCCGACATCATATTTTCATGCATTCTTTATTGGACTCCTTGCATGTATGACAAAACAAGTTTAAAAAATTAGGCCAATAACATAAACTTATTTACTTTTGCAAAAATGATAAAAAAAAAAATCAATCCACGTGATACATTTGGTACACTTGATACACCTTGAATACACAATTGATACACACCCGATACACTATTAGTATACACTTGATACACACTTGATACCATTTGAGATACACTTGATATAAACTTGAAATATCAAATATTTGGATTTATGATAAAAAAATTTGAAATTTTGCTAAAGGATTGAGAAAATAAAAATATATATTTATTGTAAAAACATAAACTACAAGTACATACTATTATAATCCAAACTAAATTAATCTACATCCTAAACACAAACTATTATAACCCAACTATAATAACTTAAGACTATAATAATTAACTGCTTGGCCCAAACGCAAAAAAAAAAAAAGTGTTTTCACATTTTTTGATCCTAAAGTTGATAAAGACCAACATATTTACAAAAAATTCACTTGCTTTATGTACCAAAATGCCATTAGGCATATTTACTTAATTGTCATTAAATTAAAATTTTTTAGGGGCGTTTGTTATGCAGGTTTGAAATTTTAAGCTTGAGAAGTTTGAGAGTTAGGCTGGGAAGTTTAGGTAGCTTGGAAATGCGAAAACCGTGTTTGGATTGTTGCTTAGGTTCAAGAAAACTGTGTATGGAGTGCAAGCTTAAGAAGCTAGGGAATGACGTGCAAATTTTTTTAATCTTGACTTTGTGAAATATCTTTTTTGTATTTAATCCTTGATTAGATTTTAAATTCGTCTCATCTTAATAACTTTAATATAGTTAAACTTAAAACGAGCTAAAAAAATTCAAAGTATATTTTTTTTTAAAAAAATTGAAATAGAGATTTGACTATAATTATAAATTTATTTGATTTATTGTTTATTAACTTGATATTTTGATTTTACTAGGTTTTGAAATAAAATTTCATAAACCTTTGACACTTTAAATAATTTAAAAAATATTAGAGTTTTTAACTATAATTTACTAACTTCAAATTGAAATAAACTAATATTTTAATCTTCAATTCAATCATTGAAAAATTATAAATTTTTTTTATCAAATTATATTTGAGGAACAAAGGTAAACATAAAATTTGAATTTGAACTTTTATTTGGCAACTAAATTGTTTCAAACATTTAATATCTGACTTTTAAAAACGATTATAAGTCTTTTAGTTAAATTGACCAACGAAAAAAACGAAAATATTGTTAAACTAAAACATAAGCAATGGTGTATGCAATATATATTACATTTTTCGCTATGTTGACAATATATTTGATTTATAATTAAGATTGCAATATATAGGTGATTGATTTTCACCTAGAAAGAATAGAAGAAAATAAACAAAATCTCCGAAAATAAAAGAAACATTAATTTTAAACAAAAAAGATAATGAAGATAATTAAAAAAAAGATATTCTAATAATAATAGTAATGATGAAAAAACTAAAAAAAATAGCAAAAGATAGAAGAATGAGAAAGTGTTTTTTAAAAATATTATCATGATTAGACTTAGAGTTTAAATAGAATTTCATAGAAATAATTTTTTTAAAAAATTTATTTTTATTTAAACACTTTTGACAAAAATTTATTAAAAGGAAAACACAAATGTGTTTGACAACTATTTTTTTAAAAGTACTTTTATATACAAGTTTTGTTTGATTTGTTATGTAGTAAAAATGTTGTTATTAATATTTTCAAGGTTAGTCAGTGCAACCAAAGGTTTGTCGTTGAAGTTGGTGGCCGGAAGTTCGCTAGTGGAGTCGTTAGAAATGGCGGGCGGAGGTTGCTTGACAATGGTCACCGAAGGTGTTGTCTGGAAGTTGGTCGACAAATTTTCCAAATTAAATTAGAAAAAGAAAAAAAAGTTACTATTCAAACCCATGAAAATGTGGGTAGTAAGTCTACGCTTCCAAAACACTTGTACCGAACAAGGGTTGAGGTTAGGATGCCTAATCATCCAATCTCAACCCTTGCAATAAATACCCTTTAATATTTTGTCATTCTCAACATTTATGTATATAAATATGTGTATCATATGTCTCAAATGTATACTAGGTGCATCGTAGATATATTTAGTATATCACTTGAATTGAACTTGTTTTTACGTCATATCTGCAAAATGAAAAAGATGTACGATAAACTTACGGATCCCAATGAAAAGTATAACTTTCTTCTTTATTTTTAGGCATGTAGACTACCTTCAACCAAACGGCCGTAGAGTCAAGTTGGGTTTAACTGAAGTTTGGGAGAATTTGGACTTGAAAATGGCTGAAATTTGTTATGTTTGACCAAAGTCAACTAGGTTTAGTAAAAAAGAAAACCTTCATTTAATTTGTTAAACCCTTCTTTTTGCGCGCCTCCTTCTCCCTCGATGCTCGATTTTCTTTGCAAGCCACAACGCCTGTCACCTCGATCGACCACCTCTCGCCGCCAGCCTCTCCGACCTTCTACCTGCCGTCGTTCTCTCCGGTCAGACCTCGCGCCGCCGGTAAGGAGCTTTTGAAGTCTCTCTCTTATATTCCTGTTTGCAACTCCGCCCAACAGCTCACACCACCGTCACCGTCGTCCTCCAATGGGATGCATATGGACGAATCAAAAAGAAAAAAACTAACGTGTAGTTTAGTCGATTTACTTGTAGTAGTTGAAATGCTGTCTTTGGAATGACTGTAGTTATTCTTGTCAATAAGATAACCCAGCAAAATTGAATGGACAAACAAAATAGAGTAACCAGGAGATTTGAGTTTGAATGAATGGGATGCATTTATATAGGGAGGGTATTGCATATGAATTGGTATAGGGTGGCGTTTGCATACACACTGGCTTAACTTAGTTTAAAATACCGCAAAATTCCTTGTCTCCTTTTTTGATCCATACACGTGAACTAAATTGAAATCCCTCCAAATTCAGAAATTTCAAACAGGGTTAATCTCTCACCACTCAAGGAGTCTTTAATTCTGCCTTGGCTATGAGGAAGAAACGTAACGAGAAACACAAGGTAATTCTACCGCCGGATCTTCCACCAGAGGTGACCGAGGAAGAAATTGAGGTTTCCGATGAGGACTTGGAGTTTGTTAAGGAGAACCAAGACTATGCCGTCTCTGTTTCCCGTCTAGACACTAAATCCATAACCAAGTTCGTATTCAATCTCAATAAGCTACTTTTGGAATGGTGTTTTTTTATTGCTGCCTTACGAGAGAGTGAAAAATGAACAGTATAGTTTCTGTGGTTCTTAGATCATTGGTAAGAAGATTACTTAGGTGCTCTAATTATTTACTGAACACTTCAATTTATTGTTCCTGAAGGCATGTTAAGCGGGTTGCTAATGTTGATGAAGATGCTTTGGAGGTTTTATACGAGAAGCGTCTGCGCAAGAAGCCAGTGGAGAAACAAGAGGAGGGAAATGAGCACCAAGTTGATCCTGTGGATGCTCTTCCTGTCAAAACACTTGATGGGAAACTCTACTTCCGGAGATGTATATCTTACTTGTCTCCTATGTCATTATCTACTGCTTGTTTCATTTAGTATATCACTCTTTTCCTTGATGCAGCTGAAAATGGTGGGAATGAGGAGGCAACGGAAGAAGACCAGGTAGATAACGGTGTATTGAAGTTAACTAAAGCAGAAAGAAGAGCAAAGCAAAAGAAAATTAAGAAGATTACCAAGAAACAAGAGGATGTAACCCAAGCTGAAGAAGTTCAACCAACCTCACAAGCTGCTGTTTTGGTATTCTTTTGCGATTCCACTTTCCTTTTTCTTTATAGCATCGTTCCAGGCAACCTGGTAGTTGTTTTTTTTTATGAAAAAGAGGTGGAAATTAACTCAACTTGTTAGGCTTGTCATGCTGTCTATCATGTAGTTATGTAGTTTTTGTAGAAGCAGACACAAAACTCTTGGTTTCTGCCTGCTTATCTAATAGGCTCTTAATTCAGGAGGAAAATGTTCTTATAACATCATATTCCTGGGTTTGTTTGAATTGAAATCCAACTTTTACTAAGCTCAAATAAACCAAAGTGGCCACAAAAAACCATGGCCGCACCAAACACATGGCTACTGATAAACAACCATTTGCACGGAGCCACAATTGCTAGTAATAAAAAATAAACAAAAGTTCCTGAAAGAATCATAATAAATAACAGAGGACTTCGTCGTCATATGATGATTGTAAGCATAACTCAACTGAATGTACTGTGATTATACATCGTTTTTTTTCATTTTAAACAAAAGCAGACTGTGTCAGGGGATAATCCCCTTACGAATGTTGTCTATCATTTTATATTTTAATAGAATAGTTTATATCCTCTTTAGGTTAAACGTAGGGGCTTTTAGGGCAAGGAGTTGGTTTTTATAGAACTAGGTTATTATAGTTTGTTTTTTGGGGTGTAGATTATTTTAGCTTGAGTTATAATAGTATGTATTTGAGGTGTAAACTATTTTAGTTTGAGAAGGAAAAAGTAAACTCTATAGCAAAGAATAAAAAAATGATAAATGTAGAATAGTAAAAATTGTAGCAATTAGTAAAATTGGGGGTTTTGAAATAGTGTTGACTGTAGCTAATTGTCTAACTACAAAATAGTGTTTATTGTAGCAAGAGATGGTTATTATAGTCTTAGGATAGTCCTTGCCCCAAATGCCCCTTGTAATTTCAAAATTTATCATTCTGTTCTTGAAAGGACAAAATGTTGCATCATTATTCGTTCCACTAGCAAATAAGAGCAATTGTGTTGATTCATGTACACTGGTTAATGTGCTGGTTTCGTATGAGATTTCCTTTCAATAATTTTATGTTTGATCCTTGTATTTGTCATTAATCTCCCTATGATTATAGGCCTGAAAACTGCTCTCTCGATCTCATGTGTTTGCTTCATTAAATATTTCTCTGTTTAGGCCGAAGTGGTAGAAGACCTTACTGCTGAAAAGACATTTGAAAGTAAGAAGCAGAAACTCGCGGAGCTTGGAATTGGGTTGCTAGCAGACCCAAATTCCAATATTAAATCTCTGAAGGAGATGCTGCAGATTGCTAAGGATAATGATCAAGCAATTGTGAAACTTGGACTTCTATCATTATTGGCTGTTTTTAAAGACATTATACCTGGGTTTGACGCTAATTCTTATTCATCTTCTTCCTTTTAAAAGTGCTTAATAAATATGTTTATATTGTCTTAGTTGCATCGTTTGCTTCTTCTTCTTTCTTTTTCTTCTTCTTCTTCTTCTTCTTCTTTTTCTTCATCTTCTTTATTATTATTTTTTTATTTGAAACAGAAACGAGGCTCTTTATTAATGATAATAAATAATACCACATTGGAAATTTCAATATTATTATTATTATTGTTGTTGTTGTTGTTGTTGTTGTTGTTATTATTTTCTTTTTGTGTAATGAAAAAGGAAAAACCATATAATTTCATTCCATTATAAAAATTTCTCTTTAATTATAACACATTATTATACTGAATTAACATAATGCTAACTATAGGTAGACAGTCAAAATGTTAAAAATATTTATAGTGGCACATTTGTTTATTCTTTGGATTCTATAATTTTTAATTCTAAACTATATATATTTTATACTCTGTTGTGGAATGCAAACACAGTTACCGGATTCGGCTTCCAACAGAAAAGGAGCTAGAAATGAAAGTGTCCAAGGATGTCAAGAAAATGCGATACTATGAGTCTACTCTTCTTACTGTTTATAAGGTTTGTGCTCTGATTTATTTTGATCTTTCCATGGACTCTTGTCTTCTGGTGCTGGAAATTGGAACATTGTTGTTCAGTAGAACATTTTCTGAAATCCAATTCAGTGGAAATTTTTGGAACTCTACCTTAACTCAATCAAGTCATTTGGTTCACTCGTGGTATGTGGTTAGATCTCTGATGAGGCGAATTATAAGAAGATTACTATGTTTTAGTTAATATTTAGATTAGTTCTTAATTAGTGTTTAATTAATATTTTAGGTTTAATTAGTTAATTAGTCTTATTTCCTTGTAAGGCTATATATAGCCACATTTAGGGTTGTAATGGGAAGCTTTTGATCAATTGAAATAGAGAACATTGTTCTTTGGAAAGCATTCTCTCAATTTGGGATGGACTTCCCTCTCATGGCCATGGATTTGGCTTAATCATCTTTCCCGCTACATCAAAGTGGCATCCGAGCCTTGGTTGTTGCTCCTGAGCATAAATGAAACCTTAGATGTCGATCGAAGTCAAGCACATCGACGTTGGATTGCTGGATTTGCTTCAACCCAAAACACCCACCACACCATTATGTTCATATTCCAAGGTATGTTTCAACCCAAAACACCCCACCACCACCATTATGTTCATATTCATCTCACCACCATATTCATCACCACAACATTCCA
The DNA here is from genome assembly GCA_037974625.1 of Cucumis cinereus. Lineage (NCBI taxonomy): Eukaryota > Viridiplantae > Streptophyta > Magnoliopsida > Cucurbitales > Cucurbitaceae > Cucumis > Cucumis cinereus. The sequence goes on from JBBPDJ010000001.1 coordinate 10,650,171, forward strand.
TTCAAGCAACATCAAAACACTTCACCATTTTTTTCAGATTCAGCCACATATCACCATGTTCATCTCTACTACATTTCATCTAGACGTTCCAAACCATCCAACCAAATCACACATAAACTAAGGTACCCTAAATACTACCTCTATCCCACTACTTTTGTACAAAAAAATATTCCAAAACTTCATCAACCAATAAATAAACCATTCCAAGAAGACTATGAAGTTGATGATGAAGAAGATGAAAGTTATGGAGAAGATGAAGATACTGATATTGAGGAAGTCAAAGAAAAAGATAAACGAACTTAAATATCTCAAATTTGGCGTCCATGGATGATTAATGAAAAATTTGAAGCCATAGAAGAAATAGAGAAAAATTGAATTCGAAAAGAAAAGATAGTGAAAAAAGAACCAGACGATTCGTTGAGGCTTGAAGATGTCGAAGAAGACTACGATAGCCAGGACTTGGAGACAAAAATAGTGTCATATTTGTTTGTCGGAGCTTTAAACGTTGCCGCATCATCTAACGTGGTTGAACACAAGCTTGGAGACGCGCCTCACGCTTGTGTCGCTGAAGACCCATCATAAGATGTTGATTGCGAATTTGATGTCGTTGGAGGGGATTGCAAGGTGTCACCCGTTGTTGTATCGTCAAAGGATGCTCCATTCGTCGAAGATGCGAATCTCACCATTGGATATTGGGCGCCACAAACCGTTGGGCTGACCAGCAAAGGGATGTTGGCGTCGGTTGGCGCAGCTTCGTTGGAGGGGGATGACTTTACCGTTGGAGCTTCATCGGAGGTGAAATGGTCGGCGGTGGAAAAACTGACGAAAGGGTGGCTGGCGGCTGATCAATTTAACGTTGAAGAAAGGAAAATGTGGGTGGCGACCGTACGGAAAAGGAAGATGAAAATAAGGGCAATTTTGGTTATCTCTACAAACTTTAAAATTAAATGGAGCTTTGATGATTTTAGAATTGGGCCACTCATGGGCCACTTATAGGGATGGCAACGGGGCGGGGGTGTGTTCCCCATCCCCGTCCTCGAGGGGGTAGTTACCCACATCCCCGCGCCGGGGATTCCCTGTGGGGGGAAACGGGTCCCTGCGGGACTTATCCCCACTTCCCCTATATTGGATTCTTCATTCTCAAAAGTTCCATAACTAATCTAAATGCTATTTTTTTAAAGAAAAAACCAACATTAACCATCTTTTGACATATGGAAGTTGTGATCGCATTCTGAGATACTTGAAAACTGCTCCAAGTAAAGGTCTGATGTGCTGGAAAACTGACAAAAAAATGTATGGAGGCTTATACCAACTCTAATTGGGCAGGATTAGTTACTGACAAAAAGTCCACTTCGGATACCGTACCTTTGTGTGGGGGTAATCTTGTTACTTGGAGGAGTAAGAAGTAGAGTGTTGTTGCTAGGAGTAGCCCTGAAGCGGAATACAAAGCTATGAGTTTGTGAATCTGTGAAGAGATCTGGCTGCAAAAATTTTTGTCTGATCTTCACCAGGACTGTGAGTAACATATGAAGCTCTTCTATGACAACAAAGCTGCTATAAGCATAGCCAATAGCCCAATTCGACATGACAAAACGAAACATGTGGATATAGACAGACATTTTATAAAGGAGAAACTTGACAATGGTAGTATCTGTATCCCGTACATTCTTTTCAGTCAACAAATTGCTGATGTCCTTACCAAAGGGTTACGTAAGCAGAGGTTTGACTATTGTGTTAACAAGTTGGGTGTAATTGACATCTACGCTTCAACTGGAGGGGGAGTGTTGGAAATTAGGGCCAAGAGGAGTGTTTATAGCCCCTAGGGTATTTGTGTAATTTTTTGTACCCTAATTTTATTTCCTTTTTTGTTAGGGCTTATTATGGCCTATATATATTCTTCCCTCTTGGACTCTTTTGATTATTAGAAAATAATAAGAAAGACTTCTATTGTGGTTTCTTCTTCCTATACTAGAGTTTTCCACATATACCTTGTGCTTTCTCTTCTTCCTTCTTTTTCAATAAATTGTTAGATCTTTGTATGATATTATGCCTTCCAAGTGCTGACTGAAATTTCTTGATTTTTTTCATCAAATAATTGGGAATCTGGATGCCTTCTTTCGTTTTCTAAGATGATTTCCTTTTAGGTATTAATCTTACTTATACTATCTCCTAATATTTTTGAGCCTACACTTTTGCAGGGATACCTGCAGAAGCTGATGTCATTAGAAAAATTGCCATCATTTCAGCATGTTGTTATTCGCTGTATATGTACATTGCTTGATGCAGTTCCCCATTTCAACTTTCGAGAGACATTGTTAGGTGTCGTCGTTAAAAACATAAGCTCCCCTGATGATGTTGTAAGGTTAGCCTTTAAAGCAGCTGTTCTCTTGTCTTCTTTTTTCTTCCTATTCTCATGAACTAATATTGAAACAAGTAGTAGTACGTTCATTCCTGCCACCAACTGTTTAAAATTTTTTTAGAATAAAATATTGCAATAGAACATAACCCTTTTAATCTTTTATTTTTCGCATAAGCAATGAATGGATCTTTCTTCCTGAAGTTGTGAAATTATGGATTCTAGTTTGGTCATCTTTTCTGTTCTTGGGTTCTGATAATCTACACTGTGTGTTCTTATAAAAAAAAAAGATAATCTACATTGTGTGTTCTTACCTTGGCTATATTGGGATACGGGGTCTTTTCTTTTCTTTTTTAACCCTACCTCTAGAATGTGCTCTAACCTTTGTGCTCAAATGATATTTGTGGATCGGCAGAAAACTTTGTTGTGGTGCTATTCAATCCTTATTTATCAATGAGGGAAAGCATGGTGGTGAAGCGACTGTGGAGGCCGTTAGGTTGATTGCTGATCACGTGAAATATCACGACTGCCAATTGCATCCTGATTCCATCCAGGTTTGAATTTTCATTGCTGCACCTTTTTTTTGGAAGCGTATGATGCTCATGGTTTCTTATAGAAGTTTATGCATCGACTGAATGTATTGAAGCTAAGTTCTTTTTCATTGCTGCACCTTTTTTTGGAAGCGTATGATGCTCATGCTTTCTTATAGAAGTTCATGCATCTTATAGAAGTTCATGCATCGACGTGAATATATTGAAGCTAAGTTCTTACTGTTCATGTAATTGTTAGAAAAAGTAATACCACTGTCTATTTTCAAAATCTAGACATCCAATTCTTTTATATCTCTTTTCCTTAATCTGTTCTTTTATGTATTGTGACTCATGGTTGTACGTTTTGTGCAATTTAATATTTTTTTCTTCAAAAATTTGTATTGAAGCTTCTGCCTCTGCATGTTCACCTACTCAAGAAAAGGTAAAATTATTCACCTGCTTAAGAGACGGGAAAAAATTAGATAGTTTCTCCAAGTTATGGTCTGGAGGCTACATTTCCAGATTTAACTTTTGCATCTGTATCTGTATCTGTATCTGCTGAATGATATGGCCATGAAATATTGGCTTATATTTCTTGTAGTAACTTCTAAAGTTTGTAGGACACTACACCTGAAGAAAGATTAGATGGAAGATACTTGAATCAAGGTTGGGATGGCATATGTTGAATTAGCTGTGGCTCTTCATAGGTGAAATTATATAGATACACAGAATCATGCCTGGTTTTATGACACAAGAATTGGATGTGCTTGACAAGAATATCACGAGTAGTTTCCAGATGTTAAATTATTTTAAAATTTCAATTGTTCATTGCAAGGCACGCACAGATATTTGTTGTTGAAATGAAACTTTGAACCGCAGTTTTCAGTTCTTTGGTTCTGGTTTTTTTCACTCAAAGTTTCCTGTTTGCAACTTCTACCAGCCTTTTGTACATCTAAAGTTTGACGAGGATTTGAGGAAAGCAGAAAAGCAAGACGAGCATAGTAAAGTAAAGAACAAAAAACACAGGAAAATAAAGAATCGTGAGGAACCAAGTCATTTGCAAGGGAATGATGGAAGACAGAGTATGAGGACGGAGTTTACTGAAGAGGTATTCCTGTTGCCTTTTATTTGTAACCCCTTCTCATTTTATTCGGTATCTTTTTAGTTGGTAATTGCTGAATGTTTGTGATGTTTCTCATAGGTTGTTGCTGATTACAGGGCTGCTTCTCTTGCTCCAGATGTAATGAAGCAAAGAGAGATGCAGTCAGATACACTTTCTGCTGTATTCGAAACATATTTCCGAATCTTAAGGCATACAATGCAGTCATTAACTGCTGGGTAAGTTACTTTTGTATGAAGATTGGACGTTGTTTGTATTGCCTATGCATTTTCTTCAAACAATTCAGTCTTTCAGAAAAATGTCCAAGTACTTTCTTATGTGCTTGTGCATGTACGAGAGGGAACAAGATTGCATGAAATCTCTTTTAATATTCATTTAACTATACTTTAATTTAACTAAAGTTATTATGAATCATTTAATGCATATTTACCCAAACTTTGTTTTTTGAGCTGAATGAAACTTTTCAAATACTCTACAAAGCAAGAGCAAACCAAACCGTTTGTTTGTTTCTGTTGAATTCCTTTCTTTAAGCTTATTGCTAACGGGAACCTGATTTCAAAAGTTAAATCAATTTATCATTGTATGCCCAGTAGGGAAGCTCCTTTGAGTCTTTGACTGGAGGCTGTTGTAGGGATCCTGGTCTGCTTGAACTGTTGGAAGTTTGAAAATTTAAATAGGATCACAGACATGTTGATTAATAAAACTTTCGTGTATTCACATTTTCTTTTGTCTTCAAGAATTTTCAATTAATTTCCATTGTACTCCATTTTCCGCAACTCAGACTGCTGAACCATGCATCTTTAATTTATTTTGAAGGCCTGAAGCAAGCAGTGCTCCATCTACTACTAGCCCATCTGGATCCCATACTCTGCTTGCTCCATGTTTGAATGGGTTGGGAAAATTCTCGCATCTCATCGATATGGATTTCATGGGAGATCTTATGAATTATTTAAAAAGGCTTGCTTCTGGTGGTGACTGTTCTTCTGAGAAACAGTCACGATGTTTGACTGTGTCTGAGCGTCTTCAGTGTTGCATTGTGGCATTTAAAGTAATGAGGAAAAATCTTGATGCTTTGAATGTTGATCTTCAGGATTTCTTTGTCCAGCTATACAATATTGTACTTGATTACAGGCCTGGGAGGTTAGTGTTGAACTCTAAAACAGAATTCTAAAATTGTTGCCGATTCTCCTAAAAGCAAACCTCGTTAATGCTTTTTTTTTTTTTTTCCTCCAAGGATTTGTTTTAATATTTATGCTTTTGATTGCGACAACTGATAATCTAATCTTCTGAAAATTCTCTGATGTTATACTGGGATTTATCACTGAGGCAATCAATCGTTATGTGAACCTTGATGAAACTACTATCCTTTTAATTAATGCATTATTTCTCAGACATTACTTTGCTTATTTGCATGTAAACTATGCCAAATTTGATTATAATTTTAATGCCAAGTCCATTTATGACCAGTCCGTTGGGGTTTGCTCTGGGTCCTTGTTATGAAATAATTTCAATTCCCTGTTCCCTGGATATCATGATTGTTTATCACTGAGGGTGGGCCTTAGTACTAATATTTATATTTTCTACTTCTTATCTGCTATCTCTTTTTGTTTTATTTTTATTATTTTTCGAATGGGTAACATTCAAGTTTCACTCACAGAGATCAAGGTGGATTGTTAGCTGAAGCTTTGAAGATAATGTTGTGCGATGATAGACAGCATGACATGCAAAAGGCAGCTGCATTTATTAAGCGTTTGGCTACTTTCTCATTATGTTTTGGATCTGCAGAGTCGTTGGCAGGTATACTAAGAAGGTTGTGAATTTCTTTTAATTATTTAAAACATAATCATGATTTTTATAAACCATGAGCATGTATGTCTTTTTACAGCCTTGGTCACCGTAAGGCATCTTCTTCTGAAAAATGTCAAGTGCCGGAACCTTTTGGAAAACGATGCTGGTGGAGGTTCAGTGTCAGGCTCTATAGCGGTAAATATCATATCTAGTTGAGATATATGATAACTTTTTGCTAGACCAACTTTTTTATGATGAAACTTTTATTGTGCTGCTTAAGTTTGTATGATTGTTCATCCTTCCCGTTTTTCATGAACATGATAAAAAAAAAAAAAAATCACTGAAGAATGTAGCTTTTCTATCGATCCTGTTTGGCACGATTTTTTAAGTGGTTAAAAAGTTCTTTTAGTGGGATAGTATTTTTAATCACTTAGTAAGTCAATGCAAATAGAATTTTCACAGAGCGGGAAAGTTTGATTCAATACTAGACATCCTTTTTCCCGCTCCAACCCCTACTCAAAAGGAGGAATGAGATGAACTACTTTTTACTATCTTGATATGCAGAAATATCAGCCATATGCATCTGATCCAAATTTGAGTGGCGCTCTTGCTTCTGTTCTTTGGGAACTAGATCTCCTTTGGAAGCATTATCATCCAGCTGTATCAACGATGGCTGCTAGCATATCGAACACGAATAGTGCTCAAAATCAAGTATATATCTCCACTGTTTCTCCCCAACAAGCATTCAAAGACTTGTCACTGGAACAAGAGTCTTTCAACCCACAATTTAACGCTCGAAAAATTAACAAGAGAAAAAGAGCTGCAGACACTTCCCAGTCTACGCTCGATACGTGTGGCACCATCGACGAAAATGAAGTGAAGGAAAAACTCTCAACAAGATTCTTTCTTCTCCGGGACATCAAGGACAACGAAAGGTTGAGGTCTGAATTAGAGCGCACCACTTTGTCTTTGCAGCTATATGAAGAATACAAAAGGCAAAAGAGAAAAACTAAAAAGTGTAGGAATGTTTAGTTTAAGTTTATGGAAGTGATTTTACCGTCCAAAAATTTTGATGGTTTTTTTTAATGTAGTTGTCATGAGTCTTAAAATTTCATGATTGCAAGAAATGGAGACCAATGAAGAGCATAGAAAATATAGGGCGGTTGGAATTTGAGTTGCCTGTGTTCATTTGAAAATTGTATCACTTCATTATTCTTTTCGGTTACAACAAAGTTGAGATATGAAGATTTTGAACTTATTACGATATGGGATGGTGCTCGTATTTAATTAATACAGAAATGATATGGTGTTGTGTAGTTGACAACCAACCGAAACTAAGAGTCGTCAAAGTTTCTTAGCATCAAGTCTTCCAAATTGATTTGTCTCCAAGCAAACGCACATTTCAATAAATAGATCGTCCAACCAACAACAGTGTCAATCAATTCCCAAACTTTAATTTTTATTGTATATTATATTATTGAGCATTTTTCTTTTCTATCCCTTTGAAAAAACAATACAATTCATAAATAAATGAAAGAAAATAAATGTAAGGCATGTGAGTTTCTTCAGAATCCACATGGGGCTTCACTGTTATATATATATATAAGATTTTCCTGAGCATAAATACCTTGAGCTTCTCGAAATTGATGAAACACAGATACATTCATTTTTCTTTTAGTACACATTACATTGATGTGTATGACCACATTCAAGCAAAACAGCCGCCTACTATACCTTAATTATAATAATACACATTTTCAACCGTTTTAATCTATTATACATTTCTTACTTACCATGTTTACTAGTTCCTTTCAGTGACTATAATTAATAACTCAATGCCCTAAATACCCGTAAGAATAGAATGAAAAAGAAAATAAATCTTTAGAGTCAGGACCATAACCTATGACGGCTCCCCTTCCATCCAGGCTTCTAAAATGTCAAATAAAGGGTTATTTTTATAGTGTTTAGATGATAATAATGGTAAAGGAATATTGAGAAAGTAATTAGAATTAAAATGAAATGAAAAAAGAAAAACGAAACCATAGTACACCCACCATGTGATATAACAGCGCAAATCAAGGGATTTTAATTTCAAACTATATTATAAATAAGTATCCGTCATCTTGTTGGCATTTTTATTTTTTGGTCATTATAATTTCAACATATAATATTTGGCATATCAATTCAATTATTATTATTATTTTATAATCACTTTGGTGGCTTCCAATCATTTCTCTCTCTCTCTCTCTCTCAATTCCCTTTGCTTCGAACGGGATTTGTTTGGAACCGAAGCACGCTTAAATTATTGCCCCCCCCCCCCCCCTTTTTTTTTAATACATTATTTTTTGTTCTTACAACCGATGTGACTTCTCATCCAATTAATTCATTTTCCTTAAGTTTTGACTCTTTTGCTTATTCTTTAATCCATCCTATTTAATTAATACTAGCTACTCTAATTTCTATTTAATTAAAGTGTGTGAATGCAGAGAATAATATGGGTTTTAATCATTATATATATACACATTACAAGTTGTTATATTGTTGACAAATTTATGTGTATGTGTGTGAATGGTTAACATATAATATAAATATTGATGACCTTCCTTTCTTTTAATTATATACAAGTTTTGATTTTGACCCATCAAAGGTTTCACTCAAATTAAACAAATACTAGATATGATCAAATGATGGATGAACCCATATGCTTGCTTCTTTGATTAATAGTGTTGATTATTGGGCCTAATTTGGGCATGTTGTATGATTAAAAAAACATATGGCATTGATAATATAAGCTCTATGATTTTTAGATTTGGGATTTTTAAAACATTACATATCATGTGATAACTGAAATTTGAACTACATTGCCAATATATCCATACTTTCTCTAACTAACATATGATGAGAAAATAAATTAATAACACTTGATCTCCATTAAAGAAATCCACATTCTGATGAAGGTTGGGAAAATGGTGGCTATGAGATTAATAATAATAATAATATTATTATTATTAATTGTATAAGCATGAAAAAAGGTTCAATGATTAATAATTATTTAAAACGATTAGAGTCAACTTTAAGAAGATGACTTTACATTAATTAGTAGGAAAAAATGTCAACAAGCTAAGATTTAAATAATTTACTTACTTGTTTGTTAATCCCAATTACTTAGGGCTAAATTTGAATCTGAGACACTAAATTCGAGAAACATATCATTAATTAATTTACATCATCCCACATTAAACCCTCCTGAAATTAAAAGTCTCCGATGAAAAAATAAAAGTATAAAATCAATGTTCCATGTGATCACATTTGATTTGTCCAATGAATAACAAAGGATTCAATTTGGATTTATTAGTAATTATAGGTATAGTTTTACAGAGTGGGCCATGATTTGCATTAATGATTAAGTTAAGCACAATAATTAGAATTAGAAGATACATAATATAAATTAATTAATTTTATTTTGCAAATATTAAAAAAAAAAAAAAAAGTGAGATGGGCGATCAAACCATCACTCTAAAACAAATTTGAAAAGGACGATCCTCCGTCCCACCACTAAATAATTTTGTATAATTATCTAATAAATAATTAAAAAATAGAAAAATTGGTAGAAAATATAATTATAAGTAAATACATTTCTCTTATTTTGTGTAAGTCATTAAAGTTGTGTCACATAAAACGACATTTTTCAACTAACACTAACAATAATTGTGAGTTGCAAGATTCTCATTTTCCATTTCTTTTCAATTTTTATTTTTTTTTTCAATTACTTCTAATTCCTCTAATTATGTAATTACAATATCTACCTAAATTTAATCATTTTATTATTTTCAAAAAAATGAAATTGGAGATTATGATCATAGTTGATAGATGGTATTAGTAGTAGTAGTAGTGGTAGGTAGGTGAATGGTGATCTGGCATGATTATGTGAAATTTGCCACTACACCTAATAAATGCCAAATCCTTATAGTTATGGATGAATTTCATGATGCGTTTTCCAAAAATAAAAAATCAGACTTTTATTAATGAATTAAGTAATATTATCATTAATTACCTAATCAAAACTTTTTAAACATAATATTCTTTTAGATTCTGATGACACCCAACAATTGAATTCATAAATTTGGGGGAAAAGGATTGATTAATTCCGGAAATCAACGGCTGTTCGAATCTCCGATCTTCGGATCTCTACAGACGATGCCCGTCGAATAATCGGGTAACTTCTTGCTTCTGTTTCCGATGATAGTGCCCCTGATTTATCAAGAACAATCCCTAGTTCTCCGCCGGATTATATTGCCGGAGACTGGATTTCTTTCTTCCGTAATTTTAGCGAACTATCACTTCTCAGAAAATTACTTTATTTCCCTTTGTTTGATTATTGTTGTTGCCATAAACGGTGGAGAATAAGATCTTTCGACGTTTTAGATGTTGAATTGATAGCCATCAAAACAAATCACTCACCCTGAATTTTGATAATTAAACCGTTAAGATCCTAAATCGAATTCATTACCGTTAGGATTCAGAACGGCGATGTGAAATTAAGAAACAGAAAAAGGGAAATTCAGAGATTGATGACAAAACTTCGGTGAAGAAGAAGAAGAAGCTGTGTCTCCATAACAGAGAAAATGTAGTAATATCCTCGTCGATTTACATCGGAAGGAGAAAAAAAGAAGCTAAAAAATTCTTGTCCTTGATTAACTCTCTTTGGATATACTAATCGTCTATGAGAAACCAAAATCAGAAAAGAAATCTATATACAGAAAAATTAACAAAAACAAAAAAAAAACAATCTCTCTGGAAAAAAAAATACAAGAGAGGAAAAAGAAAATATGGTCGGGTTTATGACTGGAGAGAGAGATTGGAAAGAAGATCTTGAAGATGGCGAGAATCATAATCACCGAGTCTGAGTGCCTCGAGAACACGCTCAAAGAGAAGAACGTGACAAGGAATATGTAGAACGCCTTTCTGTTCGTAACCGTACTCTTGTGCGGATTTATCGAGGAGTTCGATGAAAACAGGGTGATTTAAGAGTTGAGCGCTGACGACGAAGCGTTCCATCTCTTCGCCGACGTAAACAGGGACGTGGCCTTGGGGGACGGTGGCGGAACGGAGAATTCGAGAACGGCGAAGTTTGGTGGCGGCGGCGGCGGCGGCGGAGGGAGAATCGGAGCGGAGAAGACAGTACTGAGAGGAATCGGCAACACGAGAAAGACGGCGGATCAATTGCTTCATGATGAATGACAAAAAGAAAGTAGAGATTGAGAATTTGATTAGAATGAAATTGAGTGAATTTGTTGTTTTGGATCAAAGAAGATGAGAGAGAGTTTGAAGATTGAGAGATGAATGGGAAGAATATATATAGAAGTGAAGGCGAGGTGGGAATTTGGAATTTTCCATATTAAAATTTAAAATATAAAAATATAAAAAAATATAAAAAAGGAAAAAAAAAAAGAAAAAGAGAGGGTGGGGAGGTACAGGTAAGAGTACTTGCCAGGTACAATCACTCACACCACCTTCCCCTTTCCCTCTCTCATTATTATTTATTATTTCTTCTTTTTTTTTTTTCCTTTTTCAATTACTTTTCTATATTTATGATATATAAATTTAGTTATGCTTCTATTTTCCCCCCTTTTTTTTCTCATGACGTATCTGTGTTTTAATTTAGGTTAAATTGTAAATTTACCATTTAATTTTGTTAAATATTGTATATAATAAGCTAAAATGAGCATCATTTGATAGTAGTCTGGTAATTATTTGAAAGTATGAAAGGTTTAATCCCTATTCTTATAATTATTGTATTAAAAAACTAACCGATTGAGTTTGTAGATTTAATTTAAGGTAAATGTGAAGCTTTGCAATAAAAGATTTTTTTTTTCTAAAAAAAATAGAGAGCATAAAGCTATATAATTAGGTATGGTTTTAAATAGATATTTTTAAAAGGAATTTAAATAGATATTTATTAGATAAAAAACTAATTAACCAGTAATTTTAGACTACCTCAAAAAAAAAAAAAAAAAAGGTGTGAAATAATAAACTTCTGTTTGCAACTCTAATCTTTACCAACTCACATTTCCCATGATCATACCAATGTGGATGATGATATGGATGTGTGTAGGACACTTTCTTTTAAAAAAAAAAGATAATAATAATAAAAAAAGTACTTTTGTAGTACTTTTATTATATTATATTCAAACTTTAAGAATAACAACAGTTAACTAAAATAAAATGAATACTTACCAAGTTATATTTATATAGAGAGATAAAAATTGGTGATATTATTATTATTATAATTTAAATTTAACAAAACATAAGGGTAAGAGATGGAAATATGTAATAAGAGGGTTACCCTAAATTAAGAATGATTTTGTATGTTTATTACTAATAGATCATCATATTTTGAAAATTAAAAAAATGTAAAAGAAGGATAGGGTATTGAATATTCAAAGTGGGGGAATGATTAAAAAAAGGAAAAAATATATATATGGTATATAATATATATAAGGTTGAGAGTGTGGGGATGAGGTGTCGGAGAGGAGAGAGTGTTTGTTTTGTGGGAGTGGCCGAGCGGCGCTGGGTTGTGTTAACTATATTTAAATATTAGTAATATTCCTATTTATTTCCTACACTCCTACCCTTACCGTGTGCGGTGCCCCTCCTCCTCCGGCTCCCCTATTCTTGAATCCTATACTCATTTTCATCACTATTTTGTAAAATTCATAAAGAAATAAGGAAAGAATGAGTTGTAATATATATTATGATTGAGTACAATAATTGAGAATTTGAGAAAGCTTCCACATTAAGGTGTGGATGATGTCTAATTGCTCTTACTTAAACTATGTTTAATTAGTTTAGTTTGAGAACTGATTCTTGAAATGCAATTTATATTAGATATTTCCAGAGCATTCATGTGTATATATATTATTAAAAAAGAAAAAAAAAAAAAAAAAGGGAAAAAGAATTGGAAAGAAAATGGGGGTGTAATACTAATTGGGACGAAGGAAACAAGGTGGGAAGGGGTAGGGGAAGGGTATGTCCCAACTGCATTATATTCTTGTCTATACACTACGCGTCTTCTTCTTCTTCTTCTTCTTCTTCTTCCAAATTCTCTCATCTCATCTCATCTCCATTATATTTATTTATTTATTTATAATTTAATTTGTTCTTTAATTTCTTTTTAATGTACCGCCACACTCTCCACCCTCCACTCTCTACGCGCTTCTTCATCCCATCATCTTCTTTTCTAAACTATATAATATATATATATATATATATATATATATGTATATGTATATTCCTTAACACATTCTTCTTCTTCTTCTTAATTTCCCTCGTACTCATGATTATATTTTCATTTTTCATTTTTAGTTACTCTTATATCTCAATCTAACTTTGGGGTGTGCATAAATTGGGTTTGAGATAAATTATGAACCAAATTGACAAAAATTGAACCTATCGGTTCTATGCGAAAGGATCAACCCAACCAAACTCAACTCATAATTTTTGGAGTGGGTTAGGTCATCCGGTTATTTTTTTTTCTTCATAATTTAGAATATTTTTTCATTGTAAAAATATAATATTTACGTAAATGACCTAAATATGTATATCAATTTTTTAAAAATTTATAATTAAACAAACAATAAAATACAAGTGTTTACTTTCAAATACATAAAATCTAAATTCATGTAAAATATTTAAAAACAAAGTTTAAGTCTACATTTAAATTTAATAATAATAATAAAAAAAAATCGGATTGGTCGGATTAATCAGGTTACTAAATCTCATAACTCAATCCAATCCAAAATATATTTTATTACAAATTTTACAACCCAACTCAATTCAAAATAAAATGTAATTCAATCTAACCCTTACCGTTTGGGTTTGACAGATTGGTGGGGTTATTAGGTTTTTTGAACAGCCGAGGCCCCTAAGTCAGCCTGCTGTATTTTTTGTATTTAGAAAGCCACATCATATCCCTTATTTTTCCGGTATGCCTATCCTAACCCACCACCCATCTTGTATCTTTTTTTTTCCGTTTTCCTGAATTGCCCCTCCCTCTTCCCTTCCCTTCCCTGTTGCTTATCAAATGTATACGGAACCCTGCATTCCGTAACACCGTACAACGCCACTCACAATATTTTTCAAAAAATAATTAAAAAAACACCAACCACCCCCCACCCATAACTTTAAATCACATCCTACTATTCTAAGTATATATATATCCTAATTTTACAATTCATTATCAAAATGTCCACCGCTTACTTCCATTTCACTTCAACTACCTTCTCATTTTAATATCTAATATCCTCTCTCTTTTTTAACTTTACTATTTCTTAATTTCAATCTCATTTTTTCCTCTCTCTATATAAATACATATATATTTAGATTGTTTGAGAGACTAAAATGTAATCAAAATTATCGAGAATCTAAAAGACATTGGAATATGGTGAAAATTTGAGGACAACACATGATTGAAATCGTGAACATCAAAATTAGGGTTTAGGATTGAAATATGTGAAAAAATATTGAAGTATATGTCAACTATGGTAGCACAATGACACTATGTCAGAACTAGTATTCCCCTTGCAACTAGGATGAGATACATGTCCAGTTGATGATAATGTACGGAATGTAATGCCAAGATGGTCCAACTCTCTAACCCCACCGTGGCCCCCCATTTGTCTCTTGCCCCCCCCCCCCCCCCCCTTTTTCTTCTGAGGTCTTTTGATTTATTTTCCCTTATTTGAACCTATCCCCAACTTATGGGGATGGGAATTTAATGCATAGATTAATCTCCCATTGCATGTTTATTGTTTTTTCCCCTCTAAATTTGTTTAATAATATATTAATGAGTGTTTTATCCCCCATTATTTCCTAATAGTCGATTTTCATAAGTTGATAACGTGATTATGTCAAATATGACGATGCACATCTTTTAACATTAAATTAGGCTTCAAGTCACTATCTTTGATACTGTAACTTCTTCATTTTCTTGAGAAATGGGGTCTCAAAATCACAAATGAATCGTTTGAGTATCAATTTATACTTGCTGCTTTTTTTATTTATTAACTTTATAGAAAGAAAGAAAGAAAACAAACACACACGCACGCACACGCAAGACACAGTGTAGTTTATTATTAATTAAACTGAAGCAGGGAAAAAAATATAATATTATGTGGGCAAAAGGAAAAGGAAAGTTGTCTGGGAGGATTGAGGAGGAGGAGGAATAATAAATCAAAAAGGGATGATCCTATAGTGGCTATATATCCAAGTTGAAGAAAAGTCTTGGCTTTTACTAAAGGAGAAGAAGAAATCAAAATGGCCATTCAATTATTCCAAAAGACTTGTGCTTTCGGACGTGGGCAAGGCAGCCATGACTGTTATTCCAAAAGGTTTAAAAAAAAAAAAAAAAAAAAAAAAAAAAAAAAAAAAAAAGGTTTGGCTTTGGTACGGATAGGAAAATGACCTCAGCTGGGGTTTTGAGACCTAAAAAGAAAAAGGAAAGCATAAAGTATAAGGCGATTATGTTAGTGGCATTACAGAGCAGAATCAGCCCACAATGACCCGGATATCCACATTGCCAGACCACCCTACCAAAGATAATCACACTACTCCACCTTTTTCCTTATCCTCCCCCACCTTCTTTTATGTTTTGAATCTGAATTGTAATACTCGCATTTCATTTTCAATAATTTGATTACATTTTTAACTCTTCAAATACCTTCTAAACGGCTTATAAAAGACTTCATGTTTACTATACAACTTTGATGATTTGTTTATGTTAATAATTAATGTGAGTCAAGGGAGTGGTAGGGACTTAAATGAGCAAGTTGTGGATGGATTTTTTGGAATTCAATTTGGGCACAATAAATTGGACGTATATGTATTTAGGTTTTGATATAGAGAGTTGAAAGTATAGATAAGCTGATGGTAGGTACACGCAAACTACAATTTTTCAATGCTTGGGGCAATTTTTCATCCTCTTTGGGCCCAACTCACAACATAAATTTAAATGAAAAAAAAAAAAAAAAAAAGAATTCTTTATCTTTTTAAGTCTAAATGTGTGTACTGAATATGTTGAATTGTTGGGGGAAAATATCTGAAAAGGGTGGACCCCAATTTGTTTGGTTGCTGGGAATTGGGACCTGAAATTTAAGGCTGTGGCAACAACAATCTTCTTTTCTGAATCAATCTGCCTTCTGTAATTTGCTTATTTCTCTCCCCAGATTTCCCTTAAATTCAGCAGAAAAAAGTCCAAATATTTTGGTTATATGATAAAACAATGAGCGTATCAATCTATTTGGTAATATGGTAAGAAGTAGGAAGAAGGAAGGTGGATTTTGGTGGCTTGAATTTCCCATAGATTTGTAGGAAGTAGCTTTGTTGTAAACCGTAAAGGAAGTAGTCCATGGATAGGCATGCTATAAGATGGGACACAGAATAGAGCCCACTTGAGCTGTACATCAACTCCCATCACTTTAATGTAGTCAAGACTGATATGTACGGATGCAAGGGGTAGGTTAAATTATATTATTACAAGTTTAAACCCAAAAGAGTATTTAAAAAAAAAAAAAAAAGAAATAAGAATGAGGAATGTCAACACCTCAAAGTTTAATTCGATGAGCCGTAAATATATATCAATCATAAAATAATTGAGTTTTTATCGTACTTACACTCTACAATTTCGAGGGTGCAAAAAACTTCTTTGACACTCCTATTGCCACACGCAACACTTTGGGCATGTATTAGTGAAGGATAAATTAACATGCAAGCTAAATCGGATCGAAATAAAACACTCCTAATTTTATGAATTTTGAGGATTAAAACATGATAGAAAATTTGAAGAATTTTTTTTTTTTAAAACACTTACCTCTGTAGCTCTAAATTCTCCTTCTATGGTTGATTCCGTGTGAACATGAGTTCACAATTAGCTCAGAATTAAGGTCAAGTTACCGAGATCATCAAAAAGTAGAAATAATCAGTTTTGAATTGTAAACAGTGTTATAATGTAAAAGTGACTATTTCATGTTCTGGTTTTATACAATCTCATTGCAAAGGATGCCCCCACTCGCATGTCTCTACATGAGCATCTCGAGACCACTTCGCTTGTACTAAATACAAAGTGAACCGCATCCATAGTGTCCCTATAATACGACGTCCAACCTTATTGTATACTATGACCATTTGGACTCAAACTTAATCCACATTTATGTGTCTACGTATAAAGTTCAATTACTCATATTATAGTCAATGAGCCTTGTTTATTGGATTTTAAATCTATGATAAGAAAATATCTTCTTCAATAACTATTTATTGAACAATATTTCAATAATAACTTTATTGAATAATAGAACAGTTTAACATTCACAAATAATGAGTTTTAGGACATGAAGCTCAACAATTGCAAGATTAACTTATAAATAACCTCATTCAGCCATCCCAAAAAGATAGATAAGTAATCCTCGAAAGATAGATATAACTTTATTCTTTCATGCTTAACTAAATTAGTTAATTCTAATACTAACTTTAAGCATCAAAGTATAGTTGACTCAACAGGACACACTGGAGGATGATTTCTTAGACAAGTCAACTCGAACAATATTGAGACCAAACTAGAAGGTAGCGGGTCAGGAGGTCTAGGCCATCGAGTAGGGATGCCATCAGTCGGTCAGAGTTGATTTTCTGTCCAAACCGGCATCGAACTAACTATAGTCGAGTTAGTAAATGTTCAAATCGACTCGACCTTGAAGTAGTACAATTGGTTGGTTTAAGCTCTTGAATTTTTTTTTTTACAATTTTGTCGATTTGAATTTTTTCCAAACGACACCGTCTGAACCCTTCCTTATCTTTGATCGACTGCCTTCATTTCAGACGACTTGATTTGAAAGTCTATCATGCGCACCCCACCACCGTGCACCCGTGACGCAATCCAATGTTGTCTAGATACAAGTACTAACAAGTTTCTAAACTTTAAAAGATATCTAATAGGCTCATATACATTCAATCTAATTTTCACTAGCTCCTTAAATTGTGTCATTTCTTAAAATTCACTGAATACATAAAATTCAAATTTACATCTAATATAACAAATAATAAATTAAAACATTCAAATATATCATTGACAGACACAAAGTTAAAATTTTAAAAAGCTAATTGACATTTTTAAAGTTGGGTCTCTTGATATATAAAATTAAAAGTTGATCAATAATAAATATTTTTTAATTTTCGAAGATATTTAGACAAAAACTTGAAAGTCCATTGTAGTTTACTCGTGGCGGTGATACATTATGATGGGAAAGGGTGGGTGGGCCTAACTTAGGCATGGGCCTGAGCCCGGCATTGTTGGAGTTGGTGTGGTGCTCACTGCTTGGGCTTTGGGCCGTAGCCCACAACACAAGAAACATTTTCTCACGTGGCAATGGATGTAGAAGGCAGAGAGGTCATTCCTTATTTTATAATTTATATTACAAAAGAGTATACAATAAAATTAGGGTTAAAATATAGTAAAATGAATCAAAATATTTACAAAATAAAACAAAATATTATAGTCTATCGTAATAGACACAGATAATAGTCTATTCTATTACAGATAGATTGTGATATTTTGTTATATTAATAAATATTAGAAGTTTTACCGTTTAAAATAATTTGCGTAAAATTTATATTTAACCTGTCTGAATATTTCATCTGAAAATTAGGAAAGAAAAATTGGAAGATAAAATTTTGGTGTTCCTGATGAAAACCTCTGGGTCTCTCTAATCTATTCTGTATTATCTTTTAGTCCTTTCAAAATAGATATTTATTTTTCTTCAAAGTATTTTAGTTGTGTAATGTTTGGTTGTACTACATGAAGAGTATCCGTTGGTGTTTTGTGGTGAAGCTAACTATTTTATTTGAATTCTCTCCTCAAACCACTTCTAAGTGTTCGTCTTTTTTAAAACACACTTTTGAATAACTTCCAAATATGAATATGAGTGTGTGTTTAGATTGATGAGGTTAATTGAATAATCCTTGAGTAATATAATTTAATATAAAAAATAATTACAGAACTATCATAGATAGGGACCAAATAGTTTAAATCAAAGGATATGACGAAGGTAGAAGAGAAGTTATATATATATATATATGTGTGTGTGTGTGTTTGGATATGCATGCATTGTGACTATATATATAAAATATTAAGGCAAATACGTGTAGACTGTAGCGGGGTTTTCACGACAATTCTTTAGTCTTCTTTATGGTCACCATGAAAAGCCGAAGAAGGTTGGAGAAAACAAAATACAGCAGTATTCCATGTCCATCTTTATAAAGGAGTATCATATAACTGTTTTTAGGGTCTACTTAATGCCTTTACAGTTTTTGGGGTATGTATTCAAACAAAAATAAGGGTAAAAGTTCTTTTAAACTCTTATTTGCTACTCTAACACTATTTACAACTTAGGGATACGTTTGAGACTAGGAGTCGAGTGAAGCGGAGTGGGATATTTGTAGTTAAATCCTTGTTTGTGCCAAGATTTAGTTTTAGTTGAAAATTAGAGTATTTGTTTCAAGGGTTAGAAAGTTGGTCAATTATAATACTCTAATCCAAACACAAACTATAATAAAACAGTTTATTATAATTCACATGCTATAATAAATACATATTATAATTATCCTCTCTGCACCCCAAACTACGAATTAAAACAACCAACTTTTCATCTTTTAATGTTTTTGATCACTCCACCCACCAACAATCATCTTCTTTCTTTTTATCTTCACATGCACTTCAATACTGTTTACTTGGGGCATAAAATATCAATTAATAAATAACTATAAACAGATACCAACATTTTAGTAGTAAAATTATTTTTATTGAGATTTTTGTAAAATTGAGATTAAACATATACAAATGGCGAATACAAAGATTGTTTAAGACTGGGCCATGTCAATGTACGGAGAAGGCGTGGAAGCTGAAAATGCAAAAAAGTGGCGGTTGTTCAGATTGAATTCTGATTTCGGCAACCACCGAGCTCAAGTGGATAAAAGCAGGGCCACGGCCACCCTCTTCCGCCGCCAAACTTGAATTGTCAACGCAAGCGCAATCAACAACAGGTGAATATTTAACCTTCTTCTCTTTTCACACTTACCCTCAAATCCTCACCTACTCTCTACTTTAACATTCGTTTTTGAGAATTATTTTATGCTCTGATTGTCAATCCCGCCACCGCCGGCGCCTTAGCGGAGCTTCCATGCAACCCAACAATACTCCTTCATCACTGTACTCTCAATTGTCTCAATTCGATTCGACCACATGGGCATCCCTTTTTTTTTTATTTTATTTTTATATATATGATTAATCAATTCATCAATTGGGACATTGAATTATTAATTGGGAAGTTGAATTGTTCGCAATAGTCTCCCTCGTGGTCTTCTTTTTCAACTCTCTTGTGGTTTTTGTCGTCATGGTTTTGGTAAGAACCTCCCTTTAATGCGATAGCTATCCCAATCTCTAGAATTTAAGGATTCTCGTAAAGCCAAAATATCATTTCCTCCCTCCATAATCCTGTTACAACTTATGGCGTCTTCTTCTTTAGGTTTCATCTTTGTTCTCTGTGCTGTTGCTTCCATCGTTAGCCACCTGATTGTTTCGTCTCAAGCTCAGAATTCAACACAACCCATCACCGATCCTGATCAAGGTTCTTTATCTCTCTCCTTCTCCACCTTTAGTGTGTTCTCGGATGAAAAAGTTATGTTGCTCACTTTTCTTACACACGACCACAAACCCACTTACAAGTTTTGATTTTTTCAGACCAAAGTTAAGAAACACTATTCAATTCAACTGAACTCTTTTGTTTTGTTCATGGATTGAGCTTATTTATTTATATTCATCTTTTTGAGGATCGCCAAGGAGTGGATATAAGTCTCATGGCTTTACTCAAACAACTACATTGGAATTGATTGATTATGTCTTCTGAGTGTATATGTGTGTGTGCAGCAAGAGCTTTGAATTCCATATTTAGACAATGGCGAATTTCGGCACCATCAGGGGCATGGAATATAAGCGGGAATCTGTGCAGTGGGAGGGCAGTCGACACTACAACCCGTATCGATAGTAATGGAAACCTCAATCCTCTTATAAAATGTGATTGCTCAGCCAACGGCGGTGCTACTTGCCTCATTACTCAACTGTATCTCTCTCTCTCTCTCTCTCTCTCTCTCTCTCTCTCTCTCTGCATCTATCACATTGTATATGAAGAGTTGGAGCACTTTGAATTAGTTTTCTTTATGATTGCCTTAAGCACTCATGTCTGTACTTAAGATTGTTAGTACTTGAGTTTAATTTCTAGAATCAAATTGTTGAATAAAACTAACTTATAGGTGGGGCATTCGTTTTTAATCATTTTTAGTTAGTCCAATTGTTTTAAATCCCGATATATTCATGGACTGTTTAAAAATAGGATCTGACATGGAGGAATTTGTAAAGTATATAAATATATATCAATAATTTTGCAATAGTCAGCCGATGGAAAAAATCAGTCTTTTAGAAGACTAGTCCCACTATATTGCTTTTATGTTTAGCATCCAGACAAATCGGGCTTGTCTTAAGAGGATATAATCTACTTGAAAGAAAAGATCAGAGAAGAGCATATTTGTTTCTCGTAACAAACTAATGTTCTTTGTTTTCTCTCTTGTTCTTGTTTGAAATTCATGTTATTTATATGATTTTGCAGGCACGTTTATGCAATAAATGTTGTTGGAGTACTCCCACCAGAGCTATGGACATTAACTTCCCTCACATATCTGTATGTTTTCCTCCTTATATGCACACATTTTTTTTTATCATTGCATCACACGTAGGGTCGAGAAAATGAATCTATGACCTCTTGTAGAAAGTAGAGATGCCTTCATTATATTGACAAATATCTATATATGTTTGATATTATATTTGTAATATGGAAAGGTTTGCCGGTAGCACATGCAGTTAAATTGAACTGAATTTTTTTCAGGAAGCTGGATCAAAATTTCTTGACAGGAACACTATCTGCATCTATTGGTAATCTCACAGAATTGCGGACCCTGTAAGACATTCAATAGCTTTTTGTATTGATCTCAGTAGGCATACTATTATATCAACGGTCAACGTTAAGAAGTTTGTCCTTTTTCTAACTGTAATCAAATTATGATCAGGAGCCTGGGAATTAATGCGTTATCAGGGGAACTTCCCAAGGAACTTGGATCTCTTTCTAAACTGGAACTATTGTAAGTTCTCTGTTTCTAGTCAATTCTGGAAGAAATCCAAACAGCTAGCCGATCGAGTTGCTTTTATTAAATCTATGAAGCTAACATTTTCAATTAATTTGTTTTCTTTTTTATTATTATTATTTTCTTTCCACTCAAAAGTTCTAAAATCACTGAGATGCTTCTTACTTATGAATGGGTGCTGGTAGTAATGAAAAACTTTCAAGAGTCCAGGTGCAGATCATTAACAATAGATGCCATGCAGCTGTATTTCTTTTTCATATGAACATATTTAACTGTTGTGTTTTGACTGATATTGTAGGGCATTTGGGTCCAACAATTTCTCCGGTCCCTTACCGTCAGAGCTTGGAAATCTTTCTATGTTAAGGGAACTGTAAGCTTTTCATCTTTCTTTTTTCCCCCCCCGAAATGTTCGTAACCGCTTGTATCTACATTTGTCACTTATGTCTATTGGTTTGCCTTTCCTAGCCTGTAATAACGAAATCTGTTTTAGTATCAAACTTTCTAACAATAGGGATAAAAGTGTAACATTCTGTAGTCATGTGTTTTGCCCTCAGTTTTTTTTGATATTCAGAATATTGTTGGATGTGCCGTTTCTGTAGCTCATAATTTTTGTAATTTCCAGAAATACCATGGTCTTTTTATGCATATAAGACATGAAGAAAGATGGCTTGCTATTATTGATTGAAAGCTCACGATAAAACTCGCTCTTGTACAAATGATAGGAATTATATATGAAACCATTCATTGATATGATGAAATGGGATACAAAAGAAAATCCTATTGAAAAATAATTACAAAAACACTTCCATTGATTTGTAAGATTATAATTACAAAAAGGAGGAGACAGCTTGCTCCAAGTGATAGCTAGTAGAGAAGACTTGCTCCAAGGGTACGGATTATATCCTATTTGACGTTCATCAATTTAACACAAAATGTTATAACCAGAACCTCATATGTTGAATTTTTGCATACTTAAGTAGATGTTTGAGATCCAAACTTCAGTTAATGAAGAGTATAATGTTGGAGACATAAAAGAAAGAAAAAACTGAAAATTAAACCATATTTTGTGAAAGAACGAGCTCATTAACTTAACAGTTCACAATCCTAACTCATAGTTCTTACCAATTTGTAATCATGATCATTTTACTTTAGTTGTGAGTTTGTTGATGCAAGAATCTAAAATGCTAATTTGACTTTGGGTCCCTTCACCTTGGGATAGGGGTGAGCATGATAGACCGAAAAACCAAGTTGACTGACCTAACCGAAGTCGGTCGATGTCGGTTTGGGAAAGTTCCAAATTGAGAAATTTCAAAAAATATTTCAAAGAGTTAAACCGACCGAGCGACCTATGTTTGGTTTGTGATATGTATGAGTTATGAGTTATGAGCATGCTGAAAGGTCTGAATGAACATATTTGTCCCAAATTGTAATCTTTGACTATAATTAAGGTTTTGTTATGCTTGGTTGTGATGATCTACCTTTACTTTGCCTTGCACTGTTTCATTATGATTATACTGATAATTTGTTAATCGTGTTTGTCTTGATAGATACATTGATAGCTCTGGAGTTTCGGGTAGTATTCCTCCATCATTTTCAAGGCTAAGAAACTTGCAGATAGTGTAATCCATTTTCTGGCTTTAACTTTTCCTAACTTTATCAGCCAAGAATGCATCATTTTGATACTAAGCTCTCCTCTGAACAGATGGGCATCGGACAATGAATTCACTGGCAGAATACCTGATTTCATCGGGAACTGGACAAGGCTCACAACTTTGTAAGACAACTTCTTAGCTCCAAAATCCCCTTCTCTTTCTCCAAAATAGTGCCTGACGGCCCAAGCAACGGCTGAATTATTGTGACGAAAATTCTCATTACAGTTCGTTTTATTTACTGTGGTACACAAATGTTTGTATCTGCTTGCAATTTCTAGTAAAGGTCAGGGTCTTTTTCATTTATATTATCTTCTCACTTTTGTAGGACGTTTCAAGGAAACTCTTTTACAGGTCCCATACCATCGACATTTTCAAACTTGACATCTTTGACTCAGTTGTGAGTAACTTTAACCATTTCAGGGTATTTGGTCTATGTACTGTTTGAATCATTGCTAATGTACCATTTATAATCAATATAGGAGAATAGGCGATGTATCCAATGGGAGCTCTTCTCTGGCATTCATCAGTAAAATGACATCTCTAACTATCCTGTGAGTTGGCTCCATTTTTTGTTTCATTGCTGTTATATATCATTATTATTACTATTATTCTTAATATTTTGAATCACCCAAACATTTTATAATTCTTAAATCACTGATTGAACCAAAAACTTAAGCTTGTAGGTGAAGACAAATTTAATAGAAAATCTAACACTCCCCCTCACTTGTGGGCTCGAAATATGAAGAAGGCCCAACAAGTGGAAATGGAAATTAATTGGGGAGGAAATATAACAATGCAGGGGTTTGAACACACGATCTCTTGAACCAACCTGCTCTGATACCATCTTTAGTCACCGATTGACCCAAAAGCTTAAGCTTGTGGGTGAAGACAAATTTAATATAATATCTAACAATAATTATAACATTCCTTTTCTTGCAGGGTGCTGAGAAATAATAATATTACTGGTTCAATTCCATCCAACATTGGAGAATTTCGTAGACTTGCTCAGCTGTAAGTTCCTCATCAATGAATAACTGTTTAAATGAGTTTGTTGCTGGTAATGAGCTCGGTTGGATTTTTTTGTGTTGCAATCAAATTTGACCCATGCAACTGTTCGCCAGTTCTTGTGTATGGTATTCTTGTCCAACCAAATCACCCGAGAAACAACAATGTTCCATGTTTTTTTATAAGAAATTGGTTGGTGTCATCTCACCACAAAACTGATTAATAAATTGAGATGGGATTCATTTTGATGGTAAATTTAGAAATTATTTTATTTTATTTTAATTTTTTTTAAATTTTTACCGTTATGTAATTTAGTGCTCTTGTGGAGAGTTGAATCCCATTTGAAGATCGCATTTTATTCTTAAAGTTCTTGTGGTTTTGGTAATAATTTGACTTTGTTCTCCTTTCTGTTGTAGGGACTTGAGCTTCAACAACTTGACAGGAGAGATTCCAAGCTCACTTTTCAGTTTGAGCTCGCTATCACATTTGTAACATCCAACCCTTCCTTCAATAACTATACGACTCCCACCGTTTTTTGGTTGAATTGAAGTGTATATTCTCGGTCGTTTGTGCAGGATCCTTGGAAATAATAAGCTAAATGGGACCCTACCTACACAGAAGAGTGAATCACTTCTAAATATGTGAGTTTGTCTTGCAAATGTTGATTTTTACAATGCGCCTTACACATGTTTTCTGATCTAGCAATAATCTTTTGATCTATTAGATGGATGATATGTTCTATTCCTGGAAATGAAATTTCTATACTAAAAAATATATGAAAGATTCTATCATCTTTTCTTTATGCTCCAAAGGAATGCATTTTTATCAAACATCTCAATTATAGAGTTATAATACTCAAAGTAAGGTACTGCATAGGATGCATATCTGGGGCAATTTTTATGTACACGTTTTCTGACATTTAGGGTTTAAGAAGGCATTGTATTCATTCAGACATACAATCATATGCTTGATTTTGCAATCTGAAAACACTGAATTTCTTTTGGCACACTTATATTTATTGGCTCAGTCAGACACTAAAGAATCTGATTACCTGTTCAAAATGTTTAAATACTAAAACTTACACGAGTTATAGTGGAGCGTTGAAGCTAAATTGTTTAGTTTAGCTTGATAAGTCCACATCTTAATGGTCATTTTTTACATTTTACTTTTGCACCTTTCTTTGGCTATTAACTTCTGTACTGAGTACTAATGCCTTTCCATTTGATCTTGTAGAGACTTGTCATATAATGATTTATCAGGGAGCTTTCCTGCTTGGATTGACCAGCAAAACTTACAGCTGTAAGTAATGGGCCATTATTTTCTGTTTTATATCTTTTTCTTTACAATCATGCAAATTACAACAGTACACTTAACACTCCCTACCTACTCATGACATTAAGATGAAGGTTATGATATAATCTTGTTGGCTTTCCTATGCAGTAATTTAGTTGCCAACAATTTCACAATTGAAAGTGGCAGTATCAGGTATTTCCATGAGTTGATTTAATATCCTTACTCTCTTTTGTGTGCCGGTTAACTATGCTTCCAAACACTTCGTTGTCTTAAATTTGCTTGTTTAACACATTTCTCTTTTGCTTTCAGTGGCTTGCCTTCCGGATTGAATTGTCTTCAACGCAACTTTCCTTGTAATCGAGATCGTCCAATATGTGAGTAGAAATTACAAAATATATTCTTCCTATTTGTTGTATGTTTCTCTAAGGAAGAGGAAAAACTACCTCAGCACTTTTTTCCACTCCAGCTCAACTTCAAGCTGATGTAAATCTCAAAACCTGTGATTCTAAATACCTTGTTTACCCCTAATAGATTTTCGTACAAGTTTCTAAAATAATATTGTACATCTTCATAATGCTGCCAATACATAAGGCAAGTGCAAGTCAGAAGATGCGTCATCCTAAGGGTGAATATCTTTTTTCGTAACTCCTTGTCTTGTATACGTATGCCAGATTCTGATTTTGGGATCAAGTGTGGAGGTCCACAGATCAGAAGTTCATCAGGGGTCTTGTTTGAAAGGGAAAATGAGGCTCTTGGTCCTGCTACGTACTTTGTCACTGAGTCACAGAGGTGGGCCGTTAGTAATACTGGATACTTTACTGGGACCAGCAATCCTCAATACACAGGCAATACGCTGGCTCAATTCTCGAACACCCTTGACACAGAACTTTTTCAGACACAGCGACTATCTGCTTCATCATTGAGATACTATGGACTAGGGCTTGAGAATGGCAACTACACTGTGAACCTTCATTTTGCAGAAATATCTTTCCCAGATTCAAATACATGGCAAAGTCGTGGGAGGCGTCTCTTTGATATATATATACAGGTTCCTTTTTTATTCATCTTCATTTATATAATCTTTTTATGACTCTTCGTTTACCATACTTCCAGGCGGAGGCAAAAAATAAATTATTGTCCCAAATTTTGGTATACACCAAGGTTTTGCTTATTCTTGATGCAATATCTTTAGTTTGTCTGATATCTTGTTAAACTTTCAATTGTGTGTCTAATATATTTTTAAAGTTTAGAGATCCATCAAACACATAATTAAAAGCTAGGAATCTATTACATACTTTTTAAAGGTCTGGGACCTTAGTTAAATATAAGAAAATACAGGGCCTAAAATTTTAATTTAATAACAATATTTTAACCTTCTGCTTTCAACTTTGAGTCTGATGGATGTTAGCAACACTTGCAGTTTTGTTTATGTTTATGCAGTTAGAACAAGCATCATCCGTCCTGTGTTTGAAATTTCATTTTCGATATTATATTTCCATTCTGTCCTTTGTTATTCCTCAACAAACTGATGCTCATTTTCTGCTGTGCCTTCCTCTGTTCCTTTATCTGAGTTCATCATAATTGGTTTCAGGGAAATCGTGTGTTACAGAATTTTGATATTAGAAAGGAGGCAGGTGGGTCTTTCCTTGCTGCCAGAAGGAATTTTACGGCTGAAGTTACAGAAAACTTCCTGGAAATTCATCTCTTTTGGGCGGGGAAAGGTACCTGCTGCATACCTGGTCAGGGTAATTTTGGACCTGCTGTTTCAGCCATCAGCGCTACCCCAGGTAATTAGTCATGGCAAGTTTTGCTCTTTGTTTTTGTTCTTGTTTTCAAGTACTTTCAATTAAGTATTGAGCTTTTCTGCAGATTTTGTACCAACTGTCAGTAACGTACCTCCAAGTACTAAGGAGACTAGAACGGGCCTAATTGTAGGGCTTGTTGTTGGTTTAGGATCTGTTTTCTTTCTGATTGTTGGTGCAGTAGTCTTTGTTGTTCAGAGAAGGAGAAGGCGTCGTGCTTATGAAGATGAAGGTAATTTCAAGGAACCTGCTTTTAAGTAGTTATTTGCTTCTTGATTCTGTTGCCTTTCATTTTGAATCTACACTCGTGGAGGCATTCTGAACCTTCTATCCATGTCTATAACATTTATTTATTTTGATCCTTATTTTGCAGAGCTCCTAGGAATAGACACTAGACCGTACACTTTTAGTTATTCTGAACTAAGGGGTGCTACAAATGACTTTAATTCATCCAACAAACTTGGCGAGGGAGGATTTGGACCCGTTTACAAGGTATAGTCTTTCTTTTGAATGTCCAAGGAGTGGATAGGGCTAAGCAAATGCCAATTACCTGTAACTACGCAATAAATTTTGGCAATCTTGTTTTGTGAAGAAAAAGAAAAGATAATGTTGTAGATCTTGGTAACCTATGACCGTTGAGGGGGAAAGGCTAAGGGTGTAAAACTATAACTGATATCTATTTTTCTTAGACTGAGTCAACCTTGCAGGTGAGCCTTAAGCGTGCCATAAGTTTCACCAACGCCAATTACGGTGCTTGCTTTGTAGTTCATACGATAGTGGGACAATTATATCTTATTTTTATGCATTCTGAAGTATTGGTTTTACTTGCCATCTAATTTTTTTTTACCCTTTAGGGAACATTAAATGATGGAAGAGTGGTTGCTGTGAAGCAACTTTCAGTGGCATCCCACCAAGGAAAAAGCCAGTTTGTTGCTGAGATCGCTACAATATCTGCTGTGCAACATCGTAACCTTGTGAAATTATATGGATGTTGCATTGAGGCCGATAAACGTCTCCTTGTTTATGAGTTTCTTGAAAACAAGAGTCTTGACCAAGCATTATTTGGTAAGGAAATTATATCCAATTTTCTGGCTGCTGAAAACAAAGATGGTTATATTTATACATGGCTTCTATGTGGCAGGACAAAAACATTTCGTTATTGATTGGCCAACACGGTTTGAGATATGCGTGGGTGTTGCAAGGGGTCTCACTTACCTTCATGAGGAATCGAGACTTCGCATAGTGCACAGAGATGTTAAGGCGAGTAACATCCTGCTTGATGGTAATCTGATTCCCAAAATTTCAGATTTTGGGTTAGCCAAACTTTATGATGACAAAAAGACTCATATAAGCACCCGTGTTGCTGGGACAATGTAAGATTAACTCTTTAGTTAAATTTTCTGTTTTATTTTATTTATTATTTGGTACGAGTACTAATGTTGGCCATCTTACTGTTGCAGTGGTTATCTTGCACCCGAGTATGCCATGCGTGGCCACCTTACAGAGAAGGCTGATGTCTTCGGATTTGGTGTTGTGGCTCTTGAAATTGTTAGTGGTAGGCCAAATTCAGACCCAAGCTTAGATCAAGACAAAATTTATCTTCTCGAATGGGTAAGAATGAGATCGTTTTTCCTGTTTTGTTAAGAACTTTCTCACTTAGATGCCCACAGCCCACTTATACTTCTCTTCCTAAGCACCCTCCCCAGGGCTTATATGAAATCATATCCTTTTTTCAGATCCTTCTCTATTTCCTTCATATTGTTCTCATCCAAATTGTCTCAACTTTACCTTTGATCTTAAATCCATAGTAACCTAAACCATGCAATTGCTGGCAAGTCCCGTCCCGAGCATAATCATATAAGTTAAGAAGTTTTTATCAAACATGAGGACGCTAGAAAACAATAAACAAATGATCAATATCTTTCCTTGCATTTTCTCTCATAACTCAATGATGAGACCAGAAATATATACATTATTACTTAAACATTGGTGCATTCTTCATCTTGTCGCTTACGTTTGAGTTTCGATTAGCATTTCTCTGATAAATTCCTGTTTTCCTGGTTGTAGGCATGGTACCTCCACGAAAACAACTGTGAACTTGAGATGGTGGATTCTGAATTAGTAGAGTTCAGCAAGGAGGAAGGTAAAAGGGTGATTGGTGTAGCTCTTCTGTGCACTCAAACATCCCCAAGTCTTCGACCATCGATGTCCCGTGTGGTGGCAATGCTGACTGGAGACATCGAAGTGGCCACTGTAACTTCCAAACCAGGATACCTGACAGATTGGAAATTTGAGGACATTACAAGCTTTATAGATACTCCATCAACTGAAGAACCTGATACCGGCCGTTATGCATCGACAAGTTCAAGTATCATTGATACAAAGCACTCGCCAGCCAACGCTTCTGAACCAATGCTTCGTGGATTATTAGGAGAAGGTAGATGAAGAAGCATAATATTGACATTTTTCATTTTTTTGGTTTCATATTTACTCAACATGCCCCCACCTCTGGCTTTGTACATAACAATACATAATTTGTCTTCTGTGGAACTTCCCATTTTTTTTTTAATTATTTTTGTGCCTGAGTTTGTAATTGTATGTTAAATTGTCTGACTATTACAGTTTCCGTCTTATGCAATACAGGTTTTTTCAAAGTTCTAAATAAGCATTCTTCCATTTCTTTGATCCCTAAACCAAGCTCTGGCTAACTATTTTCATTGATCTTCTCTTCTTTCTTCACCCTTCAATATTTTATTTGATTTATAGCTGGTAGGCTCAAGAGAAAAAGGATCAAAATGGTTTTTCATGTATTCTAAATTGCTAGTTTAAGGGGTAGAGTGGGTTAAGTACTGCCTCTCAAAACACCTGTAAGTAGCTACAATTTAATCGCTTGAACCCCGCCCTCCCCCCAGTTTTAATGGTATATATATATATATATATATATATATTACAACAAATGAGCACGACAATTTAAATCTTTTACTTTAATAAAAGTAGAATATATCAATTACTGATAGGTTTTGTTCATGCAGTAAAAATATTTTTGATTCTCCTACTCTTCCTCTTCCCTTTCAACAACTACTTTTTCTCATGGTTCTGAGGTTTTAAAATACTACAACATATTTAATGTAGCAAGGATGATGGGATGGTGTAAATAAATTAGTAATAACAACAACAAAAGAACTATTTTTGGAAAGAAGATAAAATTGTTATCCAAATAATACCCACCAAAGCAGCAAAATGAAAGTGCAGATCAGAGTAATCTGCAATGAAACAAAGGAACATCCAGAATCAATAAGGGGGGGGGGGGGGGGGGGGGGGGGGGGGGGGGGGGGGGGGGGGGGGGG
>JBBPDJ010000001.1:10681312-10706321 GCA_037974625.1 Cucumis cinereus
GGAGAGCAGAGGAACCTGTAAAGAAAAAAAGGAACACCCCAAACCACCCACCCCCCCCCCCCCCCCCCCCCCTCCCCACCTAGTTGTTACATAGAACAACCCTAATAATCCCAAGAAACATACAAGAAACAGAGAAAAAAAACAGAGTGATGAAATCCCTGGAAGACCATTTTCTCACAGCCTTAGCTTCAACTCTCAGGCTCTTTGCCCTCCTCAGCGCATCCACTTCCTTCAGCAAATCAAATTCAATCCCTTTCCTCTTCAATTCATCCACACACTTTGACAGCAAATTCCTGTCTTCTTTTTCCCTTTCAAGCAATTTCTCCAAATGGGCTTCAACATCCGTCTTGTATCTCACAGCCCAAATGATTCCCAGAGAGAACAAGAGAGAACAGAGTGAAGGAATCCATGATCTCTTGCAGGCCACGCCATGGAAATCCTTGGTGGAGGCATTGAAGAGAAGGAGTATGGCTGTGGAGTGGAAGACGAAGAAGAAGATGTGAAGCATTGTGATTTCCTTTCTAACAGAGTCGATTTGAGTTTCTTTGAGTGAAATTCTGCCGAAGATTAGTTCTTCTTCCTTGAGCCA
Source organism: Cucumis cinereus (assembly GCA_037974625.1). Taxonomy (NCBI): domain Eukaryota; kingdom Viridiplantae; phylum Streptophyta; class Magnoliopsida; order Cucurbitales; family Cucurbitaceae; genus Cucumis; species Cucumis cinereus. Next base: position 10,681,902 of record JBBPDJ010000001.1, read on the forward strand.
TTGCTTGAGAAGAAGTTTGTGAGTTGGGGTTTCTGCAATTTGGTGAAGTGGGTGTGAAGGTTTTGGTTCCATGATTGATAAGGCTTTGTTGTTGTTATCATCCATGGAAATGACTTACAAAAACAGAGAGAGAGAGAGAGAGAGAGAAGAAGAAGAAGAAGAAGAAGAATAGCAAAACTGAAAGATGATACAGAGAGGATGGAAATTGGAGGTTTTTGAAATGAGGCTCTTTGCTTCTATCATTTGCTTTTTTTTTTTAAAAAAAATTTCAAATAATTGTAACGGTCGGATCTGGAAAAGCGTTGAATTACCTTTTTCCTTAAATGCCCTCCCACCTCTCCATTCAACAACTGTGCGAGTGCGCGTCTGTGTTTCACGCCACCGCCCTCACAACGGCCAAGCGAACCCTAAGCCTATTTTTTTTCTACTAAAGGTTGGCGAAAAAAAACCCACAGGCCCTAACCCGATCGGGATCCCCGGTGTCAAACCGGGGACCATATTCGGGTACTGACCGGGACGGAGACCCCGTCTTCGACCTCGACCCTACATCGATTAAATATATATATATATATATATTTAACACTTAAAAACTAGAGACTCCAATTTTTGCTACTGAAAACAAGAATATTATTGTTGACTATCACATACGTCAAGTTGGTTTTTAGCGTTAATTCTTTAAAAAAAAAGAAAAAAAATATCCTTTTGGTCTTCGAGTTTTGATGAATAGGTGCAAATTTGTTATTGAGTTTTTAAATTAGTCATTTTGGTCTTTGCGTTTTGAAGAATAGGTTTAAAAGGTTATTTTCAACAAAACAAAAAAAAATCATTAAAGATAAAAAGTTATAAAGTTGTTTTCAAATCTAGAAAAAAAAAAACAAACTATTTAGACTCTTATGAAACCACAAAGATTAGTTACACTTGATTTTCTATCAAATGTAAATATTTTGTCAACTTTTTTATTTTTGACAATTTTCCAAAATTATAAGCAACATGTGGCAAAAATAACATGAAAAAAATATTTTTTAAATCTTTTTATCTTTTCTCTCTCTTCTTCCTAATTCTCTCTCCTTCTTATTTATAAAAAAAATTAAAATGGTTAATTTGAAAACTCTAGAATTAAATGTACTTATTCATCAAAATTAAGAAACAAAAAATATTAAAAAAAAAAAAAACCTCAACCCTATATATCATTCTCATTTATAGTGTTCAATTTGTTTGGATAAATATTTATGGGTTAAATTTCAGAATGTTCGACAATCTCTCTCTCTCTTTTTATTTTAACTTTCTAAAGTTTTGATAAGTTATTTTTTTTTTAACTAAGTTATTAGACTTTTAATTTATGCAGATTGTTGTAAAATTCAAAATTTTTAAAAATTAATTAATATATCACACATAAAATACTTAATAAGACTTAAAACTTTTAATTTTATGCATTTTAATAAATTCAAAAGTTTAAGAATTAAATAGACACTTTAAAAAATTAAGAACTAAATTTATTATTTAAACTTAATTTCTTTAAGGACTATTTTCAAATATAACAAAATATCATGATCCATTTACAATGAACTGTGAGAGGTCAAGATAAACTTTTGTCGGTATCTTATAGATATTTTCAGAAATTTTGTCATTTAAAATAATTTTCATTTATTTTATTTCTCAAATTACATTTTATATTCATTCATTTCATGATTAATTATCGTTAATGGAATCAGTTTCTGGCTATCTTTTCTTTTTAGTTTCCTTTTCAAAATGTTGCTTTCGGTGAAGGATATAAATGTTACTGTTCTTTTTTTTTTTCTTCTGACGAAGAACACCATAATTAATTGGAAGCAAAGAAGAAAGGCTTCCTTTTAGTTGTTTTATTTTTCAGAATAACAGAGAGAAGAGAGGTTGAAAAAGAAAATATCCATATAATATATATATATATATATATATATATATGATTTTTGAAAGATGTTTCATCAAAACCTTGAAACGAAATGACATAAATATACTAGATATAAATAAATGTAACTTGTGTATAACCCATACAATAGTGTGTTATAATAATCACCACATACGATTATGACGTTTGGGTTTTATTTTTCTCAAGAATCTAATAGTATGTTTAAGGTGACTTCGTGATTGATATTGATATTGTGTGTTATGTTAGATCCATCTACTATTTTCTGTTTTTTCACTTAATATAAGGCTCATTTGGAGGCACTAATTTAGGACTTTAGACTTTTCTTGTGTTATTCTCCAATTTGTGTATATATAACCATGTATTACTCTTTGTAAAAGATATCTAATCATCAATAAAATATAGAGTTATTCCAATAGAATAATGCTTATCAGAAGCATGTATGAATTATCTGTTGGATCCTTCTGCAAGATATTAAGGTCTTTATAAGTTTGTGGTTATTCAGTTTATAGTCTTTGCTTACTTTGGACATTATTATTGTATATATAGTATTAGAGATAGTTTCTTGTATTGTTACTTTAACCATTGCTTGTTAATTGTAGTTAGCTTCTGACTGCTTTGTAACCAATCTGGACACTGAGCTATACATATATGCTCTTCCTGCTTTTGTTATGCAACTATTTTATTGTCTCAAGGTTCAATATACAGTATGTATTGTAATTAATTACGGTATTTAGTTATTAATGTGTAGTTAGTTTGTTAGTATATTTAATTCTTATACATCATTATATTCCCCAACAGCATATACGCCAAAATTTGTGCTGCTATTCTTATTTTAGTTTCTTTAAAATAGCAGCACCTATCCAGTCTAGAGAGATCTGATGACAAGTCGTATACTCAATAAATGTTACAGTATAAAGCATTTGGACCACCATATTGCAATCTAAAAGTAACAAATAAAATTGACTTAAGACTTACACGTTGCATGATGTTGATGGTTACAAATTTTTCTAACCATCAATAATGTGAAAATTGTAATATAGTTGTTTAGATGTTTTTTTCTGAGGTAAAATAGTTATGAAATGGAAGATCAAACCTCCAACTTCTAACATATCAATCATCGATATAGATATTTAACCCAACGTACTTTGTATTAAAAAAAAATCCTTGTAATGATCACTTTCTAACTATCCATATATTAATTAAGAAAAACAACAAAGAAAAAGAAAAGAAAACCTTAGTTTACTCATATTCATGTTTATGCAAATAGTTAATTATAGTATACACAATATTAATACAGATGAAAAAATGGAAAAGAAGGTTTACAAGAATTGAAGGTAACAAACAGAAGAGTTGTAGTGGTGAAGAGATATGAGAGTGGGAGAAGGTTCAAAGTGGAAAGATAGAGAATTTAGAAGGTCATCCTTGCAAATAATGAAATCTCTCATATTTTGGGCAAATATGGTGAGATTAATGATGACAAGAACAACCAAAAAAACCAAATAAACAACCTTTGAAGCATTGAAAAATATGTAATAAGCAGCCAATGACAGCAATTGCATCGCCTAAATGATTCCCTCTGCTTTCTTTCCTTTCTTGTCTGATGAGACTTTGTTAAAGAAGAAGAAGAAAGAGATGCTATAGAAGTGCCACACAAACAATATGGATATGTTACCATATTATATATATATATATTATATAATATATATACTTAATATGGGAAAGGCAAAGCCAAAAAGTTAAGAGAGGGAGTATTAATTGTTTGGGTGTGGAGTTATTATTTCTTTGTTGACAGCTGAATATAGGAAGCAGTTGGTTGTTGGTGAAATTTGGTGTTAAATGAGAGCACTCTCACTTCTACAGACACACACGTTTGTTAGTTTATATATTATCTTAAACTCTTGTGTTGGAGACTTGTCGTCTATGTGTATTTTGGCCAACTTTCATATACACACATATATATATAGGCCTCACATTATTGTTAAATATTTTTTTTATGGTAATTTATTTTGTTAATAAATAGCAAGGTCATTTAATTTCTTAATTGGTGTGCTGTTATTATTATTGTTTTAGTACAACAACATGTGTATGAAGATTCAAATCATAAATTTCGTGGTTATTAGGATATTCGTTGAGCTATGTTTTTGTTGGAAATAATTTTTGTGTTATTATTTGATCTAGGATTCTTGTTATTGATTCTTGAACTATCCTCCACCGTTGATGGGATCAAAATGCACCCCTTTTCTCATTCAAACAGTAAGGCATGGCTTAATTGCTCGAGTTCTTCTTTTGTCTGCAAAATTTGATTATTTTTGTACCAAATACCAAATGTTATTATTTGAACAAGTTTAGAACAGTCAAATGGTAAAATTCAGAACAAAAAGAAGAAAAAGGTAAGGTTCACATCAAAACCATTAACAAAAAAATCACTTACAATCTATTGTGGCAGCTTCCTAGATAGAAAAATAGCAAACTTTGAAGCTTCAGAATACGAGTACGCAATTCCATTCTCCTTCAATAAGTTCTCAAGCATTTTCTTGGTTGCATCTAGATCATTGCTTTCGCACTCAATCTCATACAAAGTTCCAAACTCAAAACTAGTCTAGCACCCAAATCGATAAAGAAAAAACCCACCAAGCTCCTTCTCAACCTAGCTTTGTCCACCAATTCCAATAAAAGATGAACTTGAGTTCGTTCTTCGAGGAAAGACAAACCCGATGCTGCTCTGACTCAAGAAGTTCGTTCTTCGCGACCCTTTTGATCGGACCACTTTGCTTTGATACCCAAAATCTGAAGAATCGTAACGCTTTGCCGCGGAGTTCGAGTTCTCGTGCTCGGTCTCTTAATTTCATTGTTGTCTACATCATTGGAGAACAAAAGCTCACAGGTGCAAAATAACCGAGGAAGCCCAGAGATCGATGCGTTCGGTTGCACGTGAAGCACATGGAGCGTCGTCGACGACTAATCGAGAGAGACCGGTGTGGTGGAACTCGACTGGAGGGCATGCAAAGAAGAAAACAAAGGAGGAGTGGAAGGGGCTGTAGACGGTGAAGAGGAAGAAAAAGATTAGAAATATTTTTTTTAATCTTTTTTCTCTAATTTTCACCCATTCCAAGTTAAGCCTAATTACCTTATATAAAGAATAATAATAATGATATATATTTTTTATAATATTTTATTGTTTAATAAAAAGATATATTCCTAAAGAAACATAAAATAAATTAGATTTACTAGTTAAATCTCAATTTTTAATAAAATATTTTAAGTTGGTTATTTGATCTGAGGGTAAATTTGGAATATAAAAAAACCGTACATATAATTATCACCGAATTTGCTATTTTTCTTATTAATAAAAAATCTTTCCATTTTTCAAATCGTGCCCTTAAAATTGGTCATTCTTCCAAAAAAAATTCTATTTTTAATCAAAAGAGTCACAAAGTTGAAAACAAATATAAATAGTCATTTTTATTTTTAAAATGGAGAAGATGCATTTAATGCAATCAATCAGATAGTGGACAGGAGAAAGCTCAATTCACCAACATTGATGTGATAATTCAACCATTCAAAAGTGGTAGCAAGTTGTGTGAAATTAAAATATTTCAAGAGTTCAAAATCTTAGACAATGGCATAAAGTTATATATATAGATTTATGAAGAGCGACCGCCAACGCCAAATAATATAACAGTTCAAAACAACTTTTTTTCAACTTCAAATCTTGCATGATTTACGTTGCAATTGAAATTTATTTAAAAACATAAGTTACACAAATAGAAGCCTAACTCAAGATGTCAACCACATGATTTTCCATTTAATTTGATACAGAAGTGTAAAGAAACACTTACATTTGATAGAACTACGTAGTACATAAATTTCATCCCAATATATAGTTGTTAGTGGAAATAAAATAAAATAAAACAAGATCGGTCTTGTTTAATTACATGTTCTATTTATCCTTTATATGAATCAAAAATACCGAACAACCTTTTTTACATATTTAATATTTGTTTGAAATTGCCTAATTATGAATTCTAGATCTAGCCTGAATGTTTATGGTTGTGTTTTTTTAATGATCTCTCCAAAGGTGATGTTCATTTGGAACTTCTGATTGTCTATTAAAATTTAGTGTGTTTTATAGCTTCTCCCTGCACCACCACCTATAACTCTAAGATCTAACGATCTTACTAAGAAGAAATGGTTCGACAATTACAAATTCTAGAGATCGATCACAGAAGATTGTCCCTGCTCTCAATCTCGAGAAGATTAGTCCCAAGTACTAACTAACTCCTTCCCTCCCCTAAAACACTCTATTTATACTCTTTTCTATTCTCATTTCTAGTACTCCCCTCCCTTTACAACTTCTTTCCCAAAATACCCTTACCTCTCCTATGATATCGATGCACAATTGGAGGCCTAACGATGTCCTTTATGTCTTAATTGTGAGCTAACTTGGTCCTTCATTTTACATCCCACTTACTTTGACTTCCTCACTTTTAACAATCAATGATTCAAGGGTATGCATCTCACTAAAAATTTGGATCAAATTTGTCTTTGATCATACCATTCTTTGTTTCCAACTTCAAATGAATCTACAAGATCATGCAAAAAGGAACTGTCATATAACATTACTGAAGAACGCATTGAAAAAGTGGAAGATACGATTACAAACAAATGGTCAGATATCATTACTAAATAATGCTTTGCAAAAACGACCTACTTACAAAGGTTGAAACGCGGAAATTGTGTTTACAGACCTTTTTTCTTTTGTTTCTTTTTGAATTTTCAAGAGGCATTTTACTATAGACGATCATCCTGAAGTGCCTTCAGCCCTTGTGACCTTCTATCTACAGGAGATAGTTTAATTGTCATCTGCAACAACCTCATTCCTAACCTTTCCTTGTACTCTTCCCTGCTTCATCTTCTGGGTTCTCGCTCCTCTCTCCTGTCCTTGTAACCATCATCATCTGTATATCTTTTTTTATAACGCGCCCCATCTTTCAGCTCAGCTTTGTCACTGTCAAAATTTCTTTTTCCATAACCTCGTTCATCCTTCCTATATTCTCGACTATCATCAGTACTTCTCCTTCTGCCATCTCCCTCGTGCCTTTTCTCTTCATGGCTACTCTTATCTGCATGCCTTCTGCCATAAAACTCCTCATCCTTCCTCCTCTCTGACCTGTCTGTACATTCCCTTCCACTTCTGTTTCTATTAGCCTCATAATCCCGGTTTCCATATGCCCCATTATCATTTGAAGATCTTTTTTTATAATCCAACTCCTTTTTCCTGTGGTCATCTCTGTCATTCTGTCTCTTCCTTTGTCTTTCATGGTCCCTTCGGTCTTCAAAATCATCTCTGTCTCCACGTCTGTCCTTATTTTCTCGATGCATCTCTCTCTCTGTGTATCTATTTCTGTCATTTGATTCATTCCTATCACTTGCACCCTTCTTTTCTCCATATCGCTCACGCCCAGCGGGGCTTTGCTTCCTAGCATTTGGCCTCTCAACATGCCTATCATGATCATGATCCCGACGTCTCTTTTCTTTCCTATGGTTATTTCCATTGTCCTCATCAAAAACAAAGTCATACCTACAACAACAATTCAGGTGTCATGCGAGAAATAGGAGGGGGAGGGGGGGGGGGGGGGATGGGGGGTTAACTGATTGCAACTTCACAAACCTTGATTCATCTCCACCATGCTGTACATTATCATCCTTCAAGATGAACTTTGTAGAACCACCGGTGCAATCCCTAGCCATATGCTCAGGAGCGCCACATTTAAAGCAACCTTTACCTACGCCCATAAATTATATGGTTAGAAATACAAAGAAAAGAAAAGAAAAGGAAGAAGATAAAAAAGAATATTTACTCTAAGAGAAACCAACCAGTTACTTTATTGAATAATGCATATTGTACTTTCTCTCACCTTTATCTGCTGAGTAATCTTTGCGCCGGTATTGGGACCACAGTTTTGCAACACTTTGACTGAAATCCACATGTATCCTTCTATCATCAATCAGAGCATTGTCCATCTTCCATAAACGAACAAATAAAGAGAATCCAAGATCAGATACTTTACAAGAATAAATAAGGTTAAAAAAACACAACTTTTTAACAAGGGGTAGGGCAATGGGGAACACGTCTTTCTTTTCAACAAACCTTAAAATATGCTTGTTCACATGCCTCTTTGGTCTCAAACTCTGTCCATGACAAAACAAGATTGAATTAGCAGAAAATTTTAAATTTAGGATTAAGAATTAAACACCAAACACAGGAAATAAGGTTTGTACAGCCTGCTCTACATAGATTATGGTAATTACAGCAAAATAAGATAGATCAAGAATTATGATCATAAACTTGAACATCTTAGACAAGTTGGGCATTTTATTACCAACGAACGGAAAAGTTACTAAAAAGACCAGGGAACAATTTGGTCCCAATAATGATATTCGAACATGTTTCACAATCATTATAATGCATCAATAAACCTACATCATAAACCACTCGAAGAAAAATCAATTAAAACCTTTTCCCTACATGCCTCTTTGATCATCATATTATCAGTTTCTTATAAAAAGAATACAATAAAACCTTGAAAATAAACGATCGTCTTATCAGTTCATTAACATTTCCAACATCATATCTACACCTGGATGGCTAAGATATAAAAGCACAACTCCATGCAAGCTTTAGCTGAGGGATTGGTGCAATTCCCAAAAACAATAGCTAACCTTTTTTATGAGGCCCCAATCTTATTTTATTTTTCCATCCCTCAGTGGTCTATTCTAATGGATCTTAAATTATAAAAAAAGAACTATATTAGGTTATCCGTGATTACATGAAAAGCATAAACTTCAACCCACCTATGAAGGCATAGCATAAACTATCTCCAGTCTTGTAATCACGGATGACTTCAGCCCTGAAACCATATGATTTATTAAAAACAAATGATGTAAAGATCCAAAAACTTATTGATACTTATTGACAACTTACGATAATACAGTGCCAAAACGGGAGAAGATTGTATGCAAGTCCTCATCCTGCATCCTCAATCATTGATATACTTAAAGTTAAACCTATTTACATATAAATCACAGTTATATCAATGAGAGAAGTACAAACTCACTTCTGTGACTGGATTCAATTTACAAACAAATAACACGTTATCAGGAGGCTTTATCTCAGCATCAGGAATATCTCCAATCTATCCAGAAAAAGTTGGACATAAAGGGTGTAAAACCAAGTAGATAAATGTTAAGGATGAAGATTAAATTCCGGAATAGAGGTGAAATGAAGCTTACAGTTTCAAGCACGACAGCTCTGGAGTGAGCTTCCTTTGCTCGAAAAACCTCCTCAAGTTCTTCTGGACCTAATTGCTCATCCAGTGGCACCCAATCATCTTCTAGTCGCACCTCATCAACAACCTTCACACAACAGATGGAATATATCACAAATTACGTCATACTTACGAAGGAAAGCTCGTTAGGTTTGAACTCAGTAACCAGAGGAAAATACAGAATGATCACATCTTTGTAGAAAAAAACATAATTCTTCAACCTTGATTGAGGCTACTTCTTTTAGCTTTGTCTGGAGTAAATTAGCGCCTCCCTTTGCAAGTACAACTTTGTCTATTCTGATTACTCAGTGGAAGTCTTTTTCTTTTTCTTTTTCTTTTTTTTTTTTTTTTTTGAAAAAAAAATTACTCTCAATAGGATTTTTGTATACATTTCAACATATTAATGAAATGGTTTGTGTGTGTGTGTAAAATAAAAAAATCATTTTCATGTTTTTTTAGTATCAAAGTCCTTGAGAGTGAGAAGAGGTTGTATTGCTTTAGGGCAGAGTTTCCTTTCAATAACAATTTAGATTGCAAGGGAGAAGCCTTACAAAAACCTGCTCTAGAAAAACAATTCTCCCAAATTTTCACATATTTAAAGTTGTCAATTTAACCTAAAATATACATGTCCCATAAGAAAAACTCTCAAGATCCCATACTTCAGACAGGATTTGAAACATTAAAAGAATAATTGATGTTTGATGGGAAGGAAAATAAATTACTTATCTAAATAAACTTGAAAACTTAGAGATCAGCTAAGTCAAACACTAGAATCTCAGTGTCATTAGACCTCCACTAGAATATAAATTACAACAAATAATTCCTACCTCATCTTTTGGTTTCCCATCAGGAGAAGAATCTGGAATCAGCTCAGCTAACTGGGGTGGATCATCAAATGGATCATCCAGGATATAAGTATGCTTGATTCTGATCAAATTGACACAATTTTATTAGGAAACAAAATATTTGAGAGAAAAATATAACAATAATTTGCAATCACTATGGGGAAAACAGGACACAAAATGTCATTAAACTAAACTGGCAAAAAAGAATCTCAAGGTTATAACAATTCATGGAATAATATTAAAATTTGATCTCCAGTTGGTGAACACTTTCAAATTCCTTCTGAAATTATGATCCTTCGATGGTACATGCCAATGAGTGTAATTTTTGGTTTTATATTTTTTTTTCTTTTAGACGCCTAGCAAATCCTTTTTTGTATTTCTGAGAAATTAATGGAAATATTTGTTTTCTGGTACATACCGAATATTTTTGTATGGCCTGCCCTTCTCATCTGCATAGGCTTCATTAATCCTAGTCAAGGTGTCTAGTCCTTCAGCAACCTCTCCAAAGACCTGTAATTTTGGAGAATTCTTTAGTAACATAAAAGCAACAGCTACATTTACCATCAGAATAAATGCAATTAGCTTGGTGAATTACCAATTTACCACAAACTAGTACTTATTGAAGAAACCTAACTCACTAAGTTGAAATTTAAATCAATAAGTTAATATAATTAACTACAAAACTTACATTTTACCAAAATAAGCTTTCATGAACGTAAAAATGAAAGTAGCTATGAACTGTTTTTTTTTTTTTTTTTTTTTTTTAATAGAAACTATGAAACTGTTTATAACAAGAGCTTCAAAAAGAAGCAAAAAAACAAGACTTATCCCAAAGATGCGAAGGTCCTTTAAGAATCTAGGGAAAATATTCTATTCCTTAAATATAGTAAACCTCCCACTAAATAGCTTAAATGGCATTTTACCCTTTGGCCTTCAAAGACACATTCTGAAAAATAAGCTCTTACTACTACACCCTATATCCCCTTAACCATCCACCCTTGCATAAGGTCAATTATACTGTCACAAAGATAAGAAAATCACACTAAGAAATAATTAAACATGTTATCCAAGGATCTGTCTATCATTATTTTCTTTTTTCTAATGAAATGTTGAGCATTGTTTTCATTTTTTTATGGTTTGTATCTTGGATACCAAGGAGGCACATAAGATACGAGAGAGGTGAAAACCACATCCCAAGCAATGCGAGAGGGAGAGAGCACACGTTAGGGTGACAGGAGACTTACAGTGTGCTTGCCATCAAGATACTCGAGATCATCACGCAAAGTGAAATAAAACTGAAAACAAAAAAGCACATGAATGTCATCTTAAATGTTAGTGTAGTGCGTGTAAGCAAGTCAATTCAGAAAACCAGCACGAGTATAGACAAAACTTAATAATAGAGGAAACAAAGTCACATATCAATAGTACCTGAGAAGCATTAAGATTTTCTCCAGCACTGGCCATTGCAACAGTGCCGGTCTTAGAATGCTTTAAATCAAGACGAATTTCATCACTGAAAAATCGCGCCTGGTCCCCATAGAGAAATCTAAAGTTTAAAGATCAAGAAGGAAGATTAGATGATACGGTCAAAAAACATGAAAGATATACATCACGACGTGATAAGCATAAGATGCCTTCAAGTTCAAAATTGATCAATCAAATCGAACGCAGCAAACAAGCAATGCAATACAAAAACTAAACAAGAAAAGTTTCAAAATAAAATTCAAATTCAGCGTATCTTGTGATTAGAAACTCACTTATAGATTGAGTCGCCACCAGTCCCAGTGCCAGTGGGGTCACCAGTCTGAGCAGTAAAGTCCTTCTGTATTGTATGAAACAGACACCCATTGTAATACTTAATTCTGCAACAATCCAGGTGAAAACAATATAGGATAAGAAAGATGACATGGAAACTATCAAGTTGAATTCTTCATATCATCAAGTAAACTAGTTAGCCAGGGTAACTAAGTACATCTTACAATACGAAAATGAACATTTCACTAGAGTAAATAGAAATTTTAAGTGCTTGAATAACAAAAACTATTTCTGTTCAATGATGAAGGCGGAGAAAAGAGAGAATGAGCAAAACAAAGAGAACGAATAATCTGAAGACAATCCAGGTTGAAAAAGTAATGGATAGAACAAAGAAATGAAAGAACTGACTAACTTGCATAGCTTCAAGAAATTCTTGGAAGTCAAGGGGCACATATCGGTGTGTAGGTCGACCACAATGTCCCCCAGACTGGTTACAATCAGTACGGACATGGCTTCCGGTTTCTCTCTTTCTTTCTCCGCAAATTACGGTTGACGCTTCCGGTACAAAGCTCAAACTCAAAACCAGCTGAACTTCCCTTGCATATGGAGCTATCGGAGAAAGAAGAGAGATCACAGGGAGAAACTGATAGAGAAGGCGGCAGTATGGGGTGGCCGGCACGAGCAACTGAGATCGAAGTGGATCGATACGGAGAGATGGCCGTATTCTCAAGCAGATCCCATACGGGGAGATGTACCATAAGGATCATCCATAACCAATATTCCAAGTCACATTTTAGAGGCTTGATCCATTTTATGGCCTATGCCCAAGATTTTGGACTATTGGGCCGGACAAATATTTCACTCTCTGGGCCCTTCGTCTAGTTTTGATTTAGGCCGACCCGTGAGTTTTAATTCCAATGATTGCCATTTTTTTTACAAATCTATAATTGAAACATGTCCTGACCTATTTCATTATTGGGTGTTTGGCTCACCAATAGCTGAATTGGTATAATATACCAACTCATTGTTAGGCTCACCAATTTTAAATATTGGTGGAGTTGAGTTGGTATAATATACCAACTCACCCTAATTATCTCATTCTTCAAATGTTTACCATCGACGACCATCATTGCAACACTCCGAGAACCAACTTCGAGAAGATGAGGAGAAGAAAGAAGAAGATGCTTATGAGAAAATTCATTGAAAAAAATTGGGAATCAAAAGTTTTGATTTCTCTTTTGTTTCATAAAAAATTCATGGAGAAAAATTAAAAATCAAAAGGAATTTTTTGTGATAGCACAAAAAATGTGCTACCTAATCTCGTTTAATTCGAGATTGTTGTATGATTTTATATTTCTATTTGGTTATGTTGTAAGTTTTAAGCATAACAAGGGTAGAATTGAGTGTTGATGACAAAATGGAGCTTAAACGAATGAAAACAGTATCTAGTTGCATCAACCAGGGTCAAAAGAGTGAATATATGACCTATTTGTCCTCTGGCTTGTATCGTCGCGGTGCCTTATGACGTTATAAGGAAAATGCCCGTGAAAAGCACACAATGTTGTGGTGCTCCAAAGTCATCCTTGCAGGTGAATTGCCATTAACGCTACAACATTGCGAATTATAAATTTTAGGAGTATGTCATCTAGGTTATTACATCTTTGATTCTAGTCGTCAAATCCCAATTTCTCCGAAATTTCTGTTTTGTTCTATTGGATGTATCTAGACTATTCCCCATCATTCGACATGTGGATGAGTGGCTAAGGTATCACTTTCTAACTTGGATTTTTTTAGGATTTTTCCTTTTTCAATGTATTCGTGAGTTTTGAACTAGATCATCTTGTAAGTTGATTCAATTATGTTTTTATTGAGGAATATCATATTGTCGTACGCTTGGTGATTATGATTATAGCTTTGGTTGATTGACAAACAATGCGTCACACTTGATTGTATGTTAGTCCATTGGAAGCAATAGGTTAGGATAGGTTTCGAATTAACTTGAATGGGCATTGTTCTACCCTACCTAAAATTGAATCACATGAATATTTAGTTAGGCTCTTGAAAATTAGATATTCAAACTAACTAGCTTTAGAACTTAAGGTATTTGATACGAAACTGAGATTGATGGCTAGGCGCCTGAATATTTAGTTGTTATTTGACTAAAATCAAACATAACTCATTCAAATCGAGGAAACAATAAATTTAACTTTCATACATGTTAAATTTGTACATGAAATATCTTAATTTGATGGTTAATTCAATGTGAAGTTTCGAACAAATCAATTTAATTTACACAATTAAATTCAAGTTTTTATGTTTCAAAATGCACCAAAGTTTCATTTCTTTCACTATAACTAGACAACAAGTAGTAAATAATGAAAATTCCCAATAATGTAGAGGCAAAATCTTGGTAAAAAGTTTTCATATAGTAATCATACGAAAATCAAATGACTATCAGAAATTACTGTCATTATACTAAGAATCAGGCCCGATGAACCCTCTTTTATGTGCAAATCCATGAATCAATGAGGGTCTTTTAGACTTTTCAGTTTCAATTCCTCTTCTAAATTGGGTTGGACACCTAATTTTATTATTTTTGCAAAAAACAAATAATAAAAAAAAACCTTTGGGTTCAAATGTTTTGACAATCTTGCAATCGTTACTTTATAATTTCGATTCAAAAAAGAAAATTAATGGGTTGAAGTATAAAGCAAAAATTTTAATTAAGATAAATATAAAAACCAATTTAAAAAAGGGATCTTTTTAAATATAGAAAAAAAAATCAAAATAATTACAGCTCATAGAAAATTTTTGAAAAACGGAAAAAGCCCACCTAAAAAACCCCAATTCATGGTAAAATACCAAAAATGCCCGCACAATTTTTATCCCACGCGATTCACAAATCACAACGGCGAGCCAACGATTGTCATCCATCTATCTCAGACAGACAGTGATAGTGGTCTATCTCTATCCACTTAGGATGAATAATAATAGAGATTTATCACTTGTTGTCTCAGATAGTGATACTGGCCTATCTCTATCTGTTTAGGATATAAAATGATAGATCTATATCATTGTCCCCCATAAAACCCTTAATTTTGTTACTTTTGATGATTTTTCTTGGATGGAGGAAAATGATAGAGCTCTATCATTGTCTATCTGAGATAGACAAATATAGAACTCTATCACTGGCTATCTATCTACAAGAAATGAATTTAATAAAAGCTCCAAATTGGAGATACATCAATAATATGTCATTTCTTAGTCATTCCTCATTTGTATGTTTAAATTAGGTATGATGATACCAACAGGTGATAAATACACTCTTTTTTAGCTTCTATCTCACATTGTCCATCTGAGATAGACAAAGATAGAGCACTATCGTTGTCTATCTGAGATAGATTGAGATAGACAATGATAGATACATCAAAATCAAATACCTTCAATCTATCATTGCCAATAAAAATAATTACAACTCAAGACCAGAATAAATCAAAACATATCATTCATAAACTCTAATGTCAATCCATTTGTTTATACATGTAGTTCTAAATTGAATAAACTATATCAGATAGACAGAGATAGAAGTCTATATCTGTCTATCACAAAACAAGAAGTTAAACAAGTTTCCTCTTCTTCAGAAATTGAGCATACGAATCCTCATCGCCTAATTTCTTCTCTCCCATTTACTTAGCCATTTTAATCACATTCTTCACTTTATGCCTTCCACCAAACGCCTTAGCAATTATCTCCCACCGTCTTGGTTTCCCCACAGGATGTTTCGCCAATTGCTTTTTCAAAAACCCTAATTCTGCTTCGTCCCATTCTGCTACCTCAATCGCAAAATCGACTCCATTTTTGTTATTCTGATGTATCCCACAACTCATTGAAGAAGAAAAAAAAAGGAAGATGATAATCATGCTCCTAATGAAGAAAAAAAAGAAACTCAGTGCATCTGGACATCTACCAAAATTCTTCTTTATTAGAGACGAAGGAGAAGAAAAATAAAAATAAGAATTACTGATCGAGAAGAAGAAGAAGAGGAAAATAAAAAAGAAGAAGGAGAGAGATGTGTACTTGATGTTGATGTCGTGACAAGAAGATGAAGAAGAAAGAGATGTTGAAGATTTGAAGATGATTCCATGAACAAGTGCTGAAGAAGAAGGAGGAATTGACGATGAGAAAAGCGGATGCGCGAAATTCAATGGAAAATTAAAGGGTAATGTTGGTATTTTCTTAATGTTGAAGGTTGAGATTTTTTTTTTCTAAAGGTTGTAAATAGTTTGATCTTTTTTCTATTTTTAATAATTTTCCTTTAAAAAATGTAAAATTTAGTTATGATTAACAGAAAATCTAATATAAATATAAAAAGTTTGTCAAAAAAACTACTCTTATATATGAGATTTGAAAATTCAAAATAAGATAATCATAAAAACAATTTTAAAAAATGATTAAGTAAGGATTAAGAGAAAATATAAGATAAATATAAAAAATCAGTTTAAAAAATGATTTAGAAAAATTCAACATCTTTTGAGGATAGAATAATGTTGAGATACATATTTCAATTGTTTTCAAATTAAATGACGAAATTTGTGTCAGATTTTCTGCATGGAAAATAGACACTTAGTAGTTCATGGTGAAAATCTAAAAGCAAATCAATTAGAACCCGTATTATAAGTTTGATAATTTAATTACAATGTAATTAAGAAAGATGCATAATTAGGAATTAAAAAAGGTTGGTGAGAGTATTTTAGGATTAACGAGAAACCGACCGATCGTGTGTGTCAGGCAATTTGCTATATTTCAAAAGAATTTTGTGGTTCGCTATTTCTCCAAATGAAAGTGTAATCAGTGCTATATACTTAATTTTTTCGAAAAACATAATGGTCACCATTGTAAAAAGTAGGTGAGAGTGAGACTTATATGGTAGCACAGTCCCACATGACCCACCAAATGTATAATTTTTCTATTCTTTTATTAAAAATTAGATGCATGATATGAAGAGAAAGAAGGTTGAAAATGAAAGCAAAAAGTGGAGATATGAAGTGTATATATATGTTTAGAGTATATGGACTAGAGAAAGAAGAGGCAAGGGGCAAACCACACACACACACACAGACACACTCCCGGCCCTCATACTCCCTCTCTCTATATCTATAATTAAACCATTTAAAATTAAAGTTAAAATGTTCTCAGAAAAGGTAGACATGATCATAACTCATATATTATATCCTTCAAACAAAGAATTTCCAAAGGAACAAACCCCGTCCCTACATACAAGACCAGACATTGAGAGAAAAGAGAAAAAGACGAAGCATATTTTCATGGTGAAAGTGGCCAACAAGGAAGAAAAAAAAAAAAAAAAAAAAAAAAGAAGAAGAAGAAAAATGCTTTCTTCTGATCTTATATGCTTTAAAAATATATTATTTGATCATCCTATTTTGATTCATTTTCAGCCAATATGCACCATTGTTTACTCCTCTATCTGAACCACATTACATCTTCTGTGTCTCTTGTTTCTCGATACATGCATGCAGTGACCACTAAAGTATATGCACCATTTTTTTCTTCACTTGCATCATCATCCTAATATACAATTACATTGCTAATTAATCAAGACATTATTTATATATATATGGTTAATTTGGTTACCATTATGATTATATGTGTTTTTCACTGTTCAAACTTTGGCATCAACAATTATTATTATTATTATATTTATTTTGGGAGTTTCTTGGATTGGTACCTTTAGTCAAAGAAAATAGGCAAAGTTACATACTTTAAGAAGAACCATGCAAGTGGGTCAGGCCCACATTCATAGAGAGAGAGTTTTTAGGGTAAAATATGTTTGATGGGATACAAAGGGGCAAACAAATCGATGATGGGTACCTGATACCAACTTCAGCCCTACAAAATCTTCTGTTCAATCTCATTTTTTTAACTCACTACTTTTGTAGCAAATTGACTCAAGAAAAAAAAAAAAAAAAGGAAGAAAGATCATATTTTGTGTCACAAAAGGCATCCCTTAAACAACTTGCTTTTTTAGTACTTGAGTTTCATTACTCAATAATAATATATTTATATATGTCATATATATATATGTGTGTGTCTTAATTTAATTAGATAGCTTGATATATAATTTTAGGCAGCGACAAGAAAGAAAAGAAATAAAAGCATGGGAATCACTTTTTAAGATAAGAAAACAGTAGTACAAATCTTTTGTTCAGAAATGGTTTTTGAATCGGATACTTAATTATTATGATATAAGTTTTTTAAACTAAACTATATTATATGATGAATAATAACTTGCTCAAGTTTCTACTCACATTTTAAGTCCAACAAACTTAATATGAAGATTATATTCTACACTCTAGCAATTTGAATTTAATTTTGAAGAGGTAGGATTGATGTAATTAAAGGTAAATGAATAATGGACCACCTAAGATTCTTTTAGGCAACATTTTGGGTTTTATATGGCTATGATAAGCCACATAATTCAATAAAAATGCGTATAAAAAGATCTACACTTTTGACTAGATTGATCAAGGATCTTTGATAATACATTATGTTCAAATTCTTGTATGTAATACGTACATGTATTTACATAAACAGTGCTTCTTTGAGTTTTGAATGAATAATGAAAAAGAGGTGGATATATTCATCACTACTATTTCCCAGTATGCCATAATATTGCAAAGGGAGTAATTGTTAGCTCTTGGCCGGTGAGTGTATATACATATATATTAGCTCATGCAGCAATTAATTAGGACATATTCAAAATCTCTATTCACTTAGATATGCATGTTTGGTAAACCATAATTTAGTTGATTTTTTTTTTTTTAACAAAATTTAAAAATTTCTTTTAGAAAAATTAGTTTTCTAAAACTTATTTTTCTTTTAAAATTATTTAACCATGAATTCACATATTTTCTTTAAAAAAAATGAATATCATGGTGAACAGAATTTTCAAAAAGAGATAAATAAAATAGTTATCAGATGGGTAGCTAGTAATTATTTCCTCAATTCATGTAGCTGATATAGATAGAAACGTATGACAAATAGCAACAACAAATGAGTGTGAAAACTATATATATATATATATATATATATATATTAATTGGAGCATAATCTATTTTAAGAAAGTTTTAAATATTGAATATACAAAAAATGAATAATGCGTCTGTACATTTCTCGAAACAACAATAGAAAAAGAAAAAGAAAGGGTATCGGTGACAAGGGAAGAATGGTTTGGTGGCGCCTAAGAAAACATATTAAAATAAGGTTTCATACATGTCTCTACTCTCTAGTATTATTTCCCTTAAAATTTATAGTCAAAAGAAAGTCAAAGATATAAGGATGGGGAAAGATCGATGATGAAAGAAGAGAAAAGGTAGGGTTTTTGTTTGGGTTGAAGAGAGAAACATTAAAGTACAAGAATGTGGAAGCAAAAATGAACAAATGCCCAATAAATTTAGGACAACAGATATAATTTCCAAATATTACATTTACTTTTCTTTTCTTTTTTTCTTCCATTTATTTGATTTAGGATATATATATATTAATAAGTGAATGGTTTGGGGGGATATATGTTGTGTACTTGACATCTTGATGCCAAATCTTTGAGGCCCCATGTGATCAATAGATTCTTCCATTACCCTTTTCTTCTTTCTTTCTTTCTCACTTTTACCTTTCAACCAATTACTAGATCTCTTTTATCATCTTCAATTTTACACCAAATAGCTTGTTAATTCTCATTCTAACACCATGTATCAAACCATTTACCTTAACTACATATTGTTATTGGCTAAGCTAAACTAGTTCAACGCCAACTCAACAACTAAGTTAATTTCCTTATTTAGGTCTCATTTATTACATCAACAACATTGCAACTTAGAGATTTGAAAAATTAACCTTTAGATAGATATGATATATTATATATGTCTAAACAATATGATTGTAATTTTCAAACAAACTCCATTTTAGTCTTTTGTGTATAATGTGTTTAAATAATTGTAACGTAACTTTTAGAATATATATACATTTTATAAACAATATACCACGGGAAGGAGGGATTAGGAGGTGCAACCTAGCTAAGACATATTAACATATGGATACATTGTAGGTAAGACATAAGACATTTTGAAGTGAAGTTTTAGGTAAGGAAGAAATAGACAAGCTTACATTTAAAAATTAAGGTAATTAGATATTATTTTAGTTCAAATGCTTTGATAATCGTAAAATTAGTAATATTAAGACTAAAATTTGAGTAAGTATATATATAGGGACTAAAATGAAATAATTAGAAAAGAAAGTATAGGAGGAGAATTAATATAAATTATAGTTAAAGCTCCAAGTTAGCATTACTCATAGATAGGTAAGAGAGAGAGAGAGTAATAGTTAATTTGCTTACGCGTTTACAGCTTAAAACAAAGTAATACCAAAGTGACAGTTTTAGTTAGTTTTAGAGTGAGGGTTTTTGGAGGCTGTCCTAATGCAGATTATGTCTGTCGTCTTTAATTAACTCCCACAAACACTCTTCCGGTCACCTGCCCTTCTTGCCCCCACACCCAAACAACAACAACTTGCTACCTTATACCCAATGAATCCCACTGCCCCCACAACACACACACACACACACATATATATGTGTGTGTGTATATATTTATATCCATAATTTAAAAGCAGAAATCCAAGCCACAAAAACCAAAACCAAACCCTTTTCTTATTCTTTTTTAATTTGTATTTCCCTTTACCCCAAA
This sequence comes from Cucumis cinereus, assembly GCA_037974625.1. Classification (NCBI taxonomy): domain Eukaryota; kingdom Viridiplantae; phylum Streptophyta; class Magnoliopsida; order Cucurbitales; family Cucurbitaceae; genus Cucumis; species Cucumis cinereus. The sequence continues at coordinate 10,702,495 of JBBPDJ010000001.1, forward strand.
AATTATATGGCTTCAATTCCTGATCAATTCTACTATGATGATCACTATACATCCTTGGCAGCTCCTCCTCCATCCGCGGCATCTGTGGCCATTGGCGGCACCCCATTCTGGGGAGATGAAACTGCTGATAATTTAGTTCCTTTGTTGGAGGATGATAATTTTGGGGCTCTTCATCATTATCATCATCATCAACAACAACAACAACCTCATACTGATCACAATCAATATTATTGTTCTTCTAATATTATTGATCCGGCTACGACGTCGTTTCCTCAACAAGACATGCTACCGTCGTTTCCTTCCCATTCCCATCAGAATAATAATAATAATAATGATAATGCAGGAGGATCATTATCATGTCAGGATTTTAATTGCCATCTTGGATGTCAATTACCAGATCATCAATTATTCTATGAATTTCCCGACGATTGTTTCGGATTGGTGCCTGAGATCAAACCATCACTTTACAATAATCCTCTTCCTCCCCATAATTGGGTATGTATTTTTATATATATCTCTCGATCTCTTCTCTTCTCTTCTCGTATAAATATTATTAAATTTCTGTTTTAAGATTTTTAATTATATGCAATAATCTCATTTCCTCCTCATCAATTAATAATTATGATTATATAGGACAATCAAAGCAATCAAGTTTCTGTAGCTGAGGACTCAAACATGAAAGTCGGCCGCTATTCTGAAGAAGTAAGAAAACAAAGGATTCTGCGTTATTTGAAGAAAAGAAACCAAAGAAATTTCAACAAAACCATCAAGGTATCTACCTCTCTCTCTCTACAATAATTAATTGTAATAATCTTCTCCCATATATACAATATAATACATAATAATTAAACCATAACTATCATCTATATATGATTTTCATTTGGCTGTTCAACTATAAATAATCATGTATATAATAATATAATAATAATTAAATTTATCATTGTAACATACTAGGCTTTTAACCATTCAGTATTGGGATTTTGAAAGCAATTCTGAAATGGTCCATTGAAATCAACCCCAAACATATTATTAATCATTCAAACAAAAAATCAGTTTTGATGATATATATAAAAATTATATTTAAAAGTGTAAAATTTAATATTAAATGAATTTAAAGGGATTAAAGATGTATTTTTTTGAACTTGACAAAAGTATTTTTAACAATTTTTAAATCACTCTCAAATATAAAAATAAGAGTAGGAGTCACTTATTTTTATATTCACAGTAAAGTATAAATATAATTAAATCTAACATAGCCCATCAACTGTTAATACAGTATGCATGTCGGAAAACCTTAGCAGACCGAAGGATTCGAGTCCGAGGGAGATTTGCAAGGAACAATGAAGCAATATCTGATCAAGAACTTGATCCGACGACAAAGAATAATGATACTTCTATTCACAAAGACACTGAATTATTATACAACAACCATGATTTTGGTGTCCAGGTATCTAATTTAATATTATAATTTCTTAAAATTAGAAAGGGTGATGATTTTTATTATAATGAAGAGAAAAGGAAAATGATTCGTAAATTGATCAAATATTTTATGGTTTGAATAATTTTTGCAGATGAAAAGGGATGAGGAAGAATGGCTACAAGAAATCTCCAGCCTAATGTATCTGCCATATATCAGTAGTTGAGATATGGGAATTGATGAAGATGATCAAAAGCAGCAGCAAAAAAGAGGAACTTCTTGAAATATTTTAATTATTATAATTGGTGGTAGTAGCTATATATATATATATATATATATATATATATATATATATAAAACGTATTTTAATTAATTAATTAATTAATTAATTAACCAACAAAATGATATATTGTTCCGGACTATGTATTAATTTAATTTTAAGGTTATTCCTAGAATTTTGAAACATAGGAGAGACTAACACAACACAAGGAATCTAATTATGTTTTGGACTTCGTTTTTGAGGTGGATTAATTAATTTGAATTAATGATTATATCTCAAATATGATTCCTTTTTTATCGTTGAGCATTTTGTGAAATGTACTTTGATCCAATGATTCAAATAGTGAGTGATACAGAATAAATAAAAATAAAACATATATAATATGGTTTGAAAAGCATGTTGTCGTTTGTACTTGATGGGATCGGATACTATTGAATTTTGTTCATGATTGTCACTAAATTATTATTCTCTTGTTTATATATAATATAGTGGATTTATATATTTATATCACATCCAACTTTGTATGAGTTTGAGTACCCACATTGTGGAATTAGAAATGGAAAACTGTCTCTTCAAATTCTTCCTAATTAATTTCATCAGACACGAAAAATGTTAATATATATATATATATATATATATATATATATATAATTTGAAGAAAAAAATGTGGTAATAGATTAAAATATGTATTTAAATATAATCAACCAAGTCCACATATATGTTAGGGCACACTCACTAATGTGTGGCAATAAAAATTTCAAATTATTAGCATTGAGAGAGAGATTAAAAACACTGTTAAAGTTTGAATTTCAAATAATAATGAGTTAAGTATGTTTTTAATTGGACCTCTAAAGACACATCAAAGCTTTTTCAAAGTACATTTGGATTCCTTTTCTGCACGAACATATTACCCTATTCCTTAAGATTTGTGTCCTTTTGCTATATCTTAAGCTCCTTTACTGACCTCTAGGTACTACACATCATTTTCATAAACCTAGCTATCATATAACTACTGATTGTGATCAATAATCATAATCTTTATATCTAGCATATAATTAACTAGCTACAGCCTAATTTCTTTTTAACTTTGTGGAATAATTTTAACAATAAATGGAACCTTTGGAGGAGAATATATGAACAACTCAATATGAACAAAGCAAGGGCAAATAAATCTTTTCAGCCGTCTTCTTCTCTGTAGTTTCAAATTTCAATCATACAAAATTATTCTAATTGGAATTAAATATATTTTTTGAACAAAAAAAAAAAAAAAAAAAATCCAAATGGGTGTCACCCAGTAGCCATTCTTTCATTCGTAAGATAGCACTGAGACCAGAAAGTGAATTTAATTGAAAATTTGTTGTTTTCCCATTAGCTGACCCCATAATATAATGCCCCATAACCCCAATACATAAATATTTCTTTTATTTTAGGATTTTTCTTTTTCATTCTCCCCGCCCTATGGGAGGGGGAAATACACCCATGTCTAGTTATAACTATTAATTATTATACTAATAAAATTGAATCAACAATGTTTTTGAGGAATATGGACCTTAACTTTTTTAAGAAATAATTGTTCTTAAACATATATATATATATAACAATGGTGTGGTTGAGGAATATGACAATAGTGTCATGTTGAGAAACACACAACGACTAATTTGGATAAGAAAAACTGATATCATGTGAAAGCTAAGGGTGGAGCTTTTTTGGAAGATCAGGATATGGCATAGGGTTTCAGACTTAGGGGAGAGGAAGGAGGTAATGGGGTTTTAGTTTGATGCATGCCCATCTTCTCTAAGATCTGACCCTAAAATAACAAAAAAAGAATTGAAAGCACTACCCATTTATTAAAAAATTGTCAGTTACCCTCAAGTATTCATCAAATTCAACTCCAACCCATAAATTATTCTCAAACAATTTCACACTTTCAAGACCCATTCATTGACTATTAAAATTCTCATTATTACTTTATTAAATTTATATTTTATATTTAGCACCAACATATGTACACTTTAACACTGTTGCATATATGGGTTCACTTTGTGTCACAGAGCCTGTCTTACTACTCATTACTCACTGTTTATATATATATATATATATATATATATATATATATATATATATATATTA
>JBBPDJ010000001.1:10715764-10737945 GCA_037974625.1 Cucumis cinereus
TCAAGTGATTTCAGTTTAAATTATGATTTATTGTTTCAGTTATGATTTGATTTATGAAGGTTTCTAAGTCAATGATTTGTAGCTATACTATATATATGTTTTAAGTATTTTCTATTAAAGCATAACTCACTAGGCATTTTAGCTCATTCTTTCAAATTGTTTTCCCACTTTCTAGGTAGAGATCGTGATCCTAGAGCCTGACCTACCACATACTGTCTGCTACTCGAGAAGTTTTAGTACTATTGTACGTTAGTAGTAAATCATGCATGTTACTCTTATAATAAGTTTTGGTACAGTGAGATGAGTTGTATAAGATTGTATGGGTTGCATTATATATAAGATAATTGTTTAGTTTTCGCTGTTAGATGTTAAGTTTGAGATTTTATTTCTGCAGTTAAGTTTATTCTGAACTTTTTAAGTTATTGGTGTTGTTTAAGTCGCAGTTACGTTAAGATGGTCAGTGAGGATCGTCAAGGTAAGGACGAGATTCACTGGCTTCATGCCGTCTCTTAGGCTAGCAGTAGAGAGTCTGGGAGAGGGTGTGACAACTTGGTATTAGAGCAAGAGTTTAGTACTCTGGGAATTAGAGTTAGAGAAAGGATTAGGAAGTTGGGTTGTTCAGAAGACTAAAGAGAGTTTAAGAGTCTAGTAACATGCATGTGGGTAAGAGGCAAGTGTAACATGTGTAATAGATTGACGTGATACAGGAAATTATGCCTCCATGAAAGGAAAACAGACAGCGTAGGCAGGACGTAGGAGGGATGTGAGATCCTACCCAAGCTCAGTTTGAAGGGGAATCTAGTACCTCCAGAGAACAAGTAGATCTAGATCACTTGGATCATTATCCCATGATCCAGAGAGGACATATAATATTGAATGACTCAAAGCTTTAGAAGCTACGGTATTCGAGGGCTCGACTGACCCTGCAGATGCAGAAGCTTGGCTGAATCTGTTGGAGAAATGTTTTAGTGTTATGGACTCCCCAAATGAGAGGAAGGTCAGACTGGCAACGTTTATGTTGCAAAAAGAAGTAGAAGGCTGGTGGAGATCCATAGAGTCACGACGAAGGGATACCAATACCATGAGTTGGAAAACTTTCAGAAGGATTTTTGAAGATAAATACGATCTTAGTACTTACTGTGAGGCAAAGAGGGATGAATTCCTCAGATTAGTACATGGTGCACTATCAGTTGCAGAATATGAGAGGAAATATACCCAGTTGTCACGGTATGCTCATACTATTGTAGCATCAGAGACTGATAGGTGCCGACAGTTTGAGAAATGACTGAGGAAGGACATCCGAACATCAGTCACTGCTATGGCCAAGTGGGCAGACTTTTCACAGCTGGTCGAGACAGCGATGCGAGTAGAGCAGAGCCTAAGTGAGGGCAGGCAAGACATGGGACCTAATCGGACTGCTTCTACGACTAGTAGTTTCCGTGGAAGAGACCAGCGGAGATTTACTCCAAGAGTGTCTGGAAGGAGAGATTTTAATCTCACTCTCCTAGTCAGTCTTTCAGGAGAGATAGCGCAGGGAATGCTTCTCAGAAGACCTCCAGTGGATCATCGAGATCATCATCAAGAAAGAGGTCAGGACAAGGATATGTCAATAGCCCTGTTCTAAGAAGCCTATGCAACAATTGTGGCAGAGCGCACAAGGGACCGTGTATTGCAAAAGAAGGTATCTGTTTCTACTGTAAACAATCCAGTCATTTCAAGAGAGAATATCCACAGTTGCAGGTAGGAGCTCAATGAGGGCATCTGACCCTATCACAGCAACTCAGTCAGTAGAGGAATCCAATGGCTGGTGGCAATAGTTCTAGTGGTGCTAAGTAGAAAGGGATTGCAGGACGACCTCAACAGCAGGGAAATATATTTACGATGACTCAACAGGAAGCGAACAACGCGCCAGATGTCATACTGGTACGTTACTTATCTGCAATTTACCTGCACATGTATTGCTTGATCCTGGAGCTACACATTCTTTTGTATCTAGATTGTTTGTAAGTAAATTGAATAAGATGATAGAATCACTGCCAGATGACCTAGTTATTTATACACCTGTTGGTGTTGGAGTGTTGGTCAATGACGTGATTAGAGACTGCGAGATCATAGTAGAAGGTGTCAGTCTATCTGCAGATCTGATACCTCTTGATTTGCAAGAGCTAGATGTAATTTTGGGCATGGATTTTCTGTATTCCAATCATGCTACCATGGATTGCCATACAAAGGAAGTGACTTTTCAAAGACAAGGAACAATGGAGGTAATTTTCAGAGGAAAACGGAAAGTTATTCCTACATGTCTAATTTCAATGATGAAAGCTACGAAAATGATGAAGAAAGGTTGTATGGCATATCTAGCACACGTAGTTGAGTTAAAGAAAGAGGAGCTGAAACCTGCAGACGTCCCCGTAGTAAGAGAGTTTGCAGATGTATTTTTCGATGATCTATCAAGACTACCACCTGATAGGAAGATTAAGTTAAGTATTGATTTGTTACCTGGGACAACATCGATTTCACAGAGACCGTACAGAATGGCACCAAGTGAACTAAAGGAGTTAAAGACTCAGCTACAAGAGCTAGTAGATAAGGGATACATTAGACCTAGTGTATCACCTTGGAGAGCTCCAGTATTGTTTGTAAAGAAGAAAGATGGAACACTGCGATTGTGTAAAGACTATAGCAGCTGAATAAGGTCACGATACGTAACAAGTATCCTTTACCGCGTATCGATGACCTGTTTGATTAGTTAAGAGGTGCGTCAGTGTTCTCTAAGATTGATTTGAGATCAGGATATCATCAGTTGAAGGTGAAAGATTCCGATATTCCCAAGACAGCATTCAGGACCAGGTATAGGCATTTGAGTTCAGAGTAATGTCGTTTGGTTTGACGAATGCTCCAGCAAGATTTATAGATCTTATGAATAGGATATTCCATGAATATCTAGACTAGTTTGCTATAGTGTTCATCAATGATATTTTGATATATTCGAAAGACAGAGGTGCACATGAGTACCATCTGAGAACAATATTGCAGACATTGCGAGATAAGTAGTTGTGTAAGCAGATGGTATTAGTGTTGACCCTCAGAAAACAGAAGCTATTGTTAAGTGGGAGAGACCGTCCAATGCTACAGAGGTAAATAGTTTTCTTTGTTTAGTAGGATATTACAGAAGGTTTGTGGAAGATTTCTCCCGAATAACGTTACCTTTGACTTCTTTGACCAAGAAGAATGCCAGATTTGAGTGGTCAGAGAAATGTGAACAGAGTTTTCAATAATTGAAAAAGAGATTGATAACGACACTAGTATTGATTCTTCCAATGTTCGGTAAAGATTTTAATATTTATTGTGATGCATCCAGACAAGGGCTAGGCTGTGTGTTGATGCAAGAAGGAAAGGTGATTGCATATGCTTCTAGACAGCTGAAGAAGCATGAATGCAATTACCTTACTCATGATTTAAAGCTAGCAGCAGTAGTCCTAGCGTTGAAGATATGGAGACATTATTTATTTGGTGAGAGTGCCACATATTTATTGATCACAAGAGTTTGAAATATATCTTTGATCAGAAATAGTTGAATATGAGACAGAAAAGATGGCTTGAGTTGATCAAAGATTATGACTGTTCTATTGAGTATCACCCAGGCAAAGCGAACGTTGTTGCAGACTTCCTAAGGATGTTCTATGTGGTATTCGAGTGAAACTGCTGAATGAGTTGAGGAATTCTAGAGCAGCAGTAGCAGTGGAGAGATCAGGGAGTTTGTTTGCTCAGTTGCAGGTTCTATCTTCACTGACAGATGAGATTGTGAAAAGACAGACTGAAGATAATGTATTGCATAAACTGTTTGAGAAATCTCAGCAAAATAGCAGAGCAGAAAGCCGATGGCAGGATCATGAAACAGGGAAGGTTATGTGTTTCAACCTAAAAGAGCTCAAAGATAATATTTTAGAAGAAGCTCATAGGTCAGCTTATGCTATGCATCCAAGTAGAACCAAGATGTACAAGACTTTGAAGAAGACTTATTGGTGGCCTGGTATGAAGAGAGAAATGGCAGAATATGTTGATAGATGTCTGATCTGTCAACAAGTTAAACCAGTGAGATAGAGGCCAGGAGAACTTTTGGAACCACTTCCGATACTTGAATGGAAATGTGAGCATATTACGATGGATTTATTGTTTGGATTACCACGTACTTCTAATGGATACGATGGTATTTGGGTTATTATCGATAGACTCACGAAGACAACACGGTTTATTCAGATCAAAGCTACATTTACTCCAGATCAGTTAGCTAAGCTATATGTCGACATGATTGTGAGTCAGTATGGAGTGCTAGTGTCCATTGTGTCGGATAGAGATCCGAGGTTTACATCTAAGTTCTGGCCTAGTTTGCAGAAGGCTATGGGTACGAAGCTAAGGTTCAGTACAGCTTTTCATCCGCAGACGGATTGGCAGTCAGAGAGGACTATATAGACGCTCGAGGATATGTTGAGAGCGTGTGTCGTACAGTTTAGCAGTAATTGGAACACTCACCTATCATTGATGGAGTTTGCATATAATAACAGTTATAATTCTAGTATTGGGATGGCACCATACGAAGCACTGTATGGTAAACCTTGCAGAACTCCAGTATGTTGGAATGAGGTAGGTGAAAGGAAATTAGTTGGTCCTGAGTTAGTTCAGATTACTACAGATACAATGAAATTGATCATGGAGAATATAAAGACTGCCCAAGACAGTCAGAAAAGCCATGCTGACGTTAGGCGGAAGGACCTAGAGTTTGAAGTCAGTGACAGGGTATTTCTAAAACTATCTCCATGGAAAGGCGTTCTTCGATTTGGACGAAAAGGTAAATTAAGTCCTAGATATATTGGACCCTACAAGATTAAAGGGAGAGTAGGACTAGTAGCCTATCGACTTGAGTTGCCTACAGAACTTGCAAGGATTCATGATGTTTTCCATGTGTCGATGCTAAGAAAATATGTACAAAATCCATCACATGTGTTACCAGAGCAACCAGTGGGTTACAGGAGAACTAAACATATAAGGAAGTGCCGGTCAGGATTTTGGATAGGAAAGAGCAAGTATTGCGAAACAAGACAATTCCGCTCGTGAAAGTTCTTTGGAGGAATCACGAAGTGGAAGAGGCAACCTGGGAAACAGAAGATAAGATCAGGATAAAGTATCTGTCTTTACTTTGGTAGCTATCTTCTTAATTTCGAGGACGAAATTTTCAAAAAGGGGTGATAGTTGTAATACCCGATTTTTTATTATTATTTATTTAAGTTGTTATTGTAAAAGTATTATTAAAATATTTGGTGGGCATTTTAGTAATTTTCGATAATGGTAATTGAGTAATTTTGTTTAAGAATTGGTAAAAAGTTAATTTTGTAGTTTTGTTTAAAATAAATAAAATAATATTTTAGAAAAGAGAGAAAAAGAAAAGGAAAAAGAAAAAGAAAATATATTTATTTATTTATTTTATTTATTTATTTGGTAATTATCTTGTAAAAAAAAAAGAAAAAAAAATGAAAAATAGTTTCTTTTTAATTTGTGTGCCATGAAGGTGAGAAAGGAAGAGAAAAGGGAAATTATCAACTTTTTTCTCCAATTGGAAGCAAATTCAGTGGCCATATACAACTAAAGTTGTTGTTGGTCAAATGGAAGGAAAAGAAGAGGAGAACAAGAAGAAAAAAGAAAGAGAAGGCCGAGCGAGAGAGAAAAAAAATCTGGGCAAATTTGTTTTTGAACACTTGGAGGAAAAGTGATGATTTTGTACTCAATTCTTAACCGAATTGAGTGAAATTTGTGTCTAAATTGCTTAGAAAAGAGAGAGGAAGCTGAAACACAGTTCAATTTGGAGGAATTTGGCTGAAGAGACCATTGATTTGAAAGAAAAAAGCTCGGACTGCTGGAAAATGCGAAAAACGGACCAAAACTTTGAAAATTAAATTCTCCATCTACAGGCCGAATTAAGATCTAAATTTTGGAGGTAAGGCAGATTATTAGTTCATTTAAAGTTCTGTAAACGGAATTGAGTTAATTTGGTCTGTGTAGGAAGAAATCAAAGTTTCAATTCTCGAATTTAAGCTCGTCGGAAAACAGAGCAAGGTGACTTCAAGAGGCAATTTCGAGCGATCCACGAGAATTTTGAAGCTAATTTTTTGACGTAAGCAAATAGACTCATGTGGAAATCATTTGCTATAGGTTAGAGCCTCTAATTGTTAGTGGACTGAGAGAATTGCCTCGCCGAAGTAGAGTCAATGAAGTGGCCGGAAACTGAAACTTAAAGGAATAAGAAACTGTAGAAGAAGAAGATGGAATTTATTATTATTATTATTATTGTTGTTGTTGTTATTATTATTATTATTGTTATTAATATTATAATTATATATGAGATTTCTACAATGTTATAAATGATGTTTAAGCATGATTTTGAGTACTACGAGTTTCATGAAGATTTGAGAAGTGATTTAAGATGATGATATGTTTTATGTGACTTGCACGTTTTACGATGATTTATTTTTTTAGCATGTGTATCCATGTGAGCCTGAGGCTACTATACTAGGTGTGCACCCTAGGATATGCGCTGCCTTGTGTGAGGGTGCGTCCCACCATGGCAAAGACGTTGTGGGCGGTGGCTCCGCTACTTCGTAAATATACGTTATCATGGTGTTGAGATTACTCCACCATGGTAAAGGCGTTGCAAGTGTTGGTCCCACTACAACGTAGATTTGCTGCCTTAGTGCTGGGTGCGCCCCACTTTGCAAAGGTGTTATAGTTGCTTGCCCCACTATAACGTAGGATACCGTCATTGCGTTGAGCTAGCTCTACCTCGGCGAAGACGTCGTTGGTCCTGATCCAACCACGACGTAGATATAGCTGTCGTTAGTGTGATATTACTCCACTACGGCAAAGACGTAGCTAGTGCTGGGTTTACCCACTACTACGTAGTTCAGTTTGATACACATTGCTTACAGATTTTCAGATATTCATGTTTAGTATAATTTCAGTTATGCATAGTTTTACCATGATTTACAGATAAATATCGTGCAAGCACCTTTCAAGTGATTCAGTTTAAATTATGATTTATGGTTTCAATTATGATTTGATTTATGATGGTTTCTAAGTCAATGATTTCTAGCAATACTATATATATGTTTTAAGTATTTTCTATTAAAGCATCACTCACTGGGCATTTTAGCTCATTCTTTCAAATTGTTTTCCCACTTTCCAGGTAAAGATCGTGATCCTGGAGTCTGACCTACCACAAACTATCTGCTACTCGAGAAGTTTTAGTACTATTGTACGTTAGTAGTAGATCATGCATGTTACTGTTATAATAAGTTTTGGTACAGTGAGATGGGTTGTATAAAATAGTATGAGCTACACTATGTAAAAGATATTTGTTAGTTTTCGTTGTTATGTGTTAAGTTGAGTTTGTTTTTCCGCACTTTTTAAGATATTGGTACTGTTTAAGTTGTAATTAAGTTAAGATAGTCAACGAGCATCGTCAAGGTAAGGATGAGATTTGCTGGCTTCACGCTGTCTCCTAGGCTAGGAGTAGGGAGTCCTGGAGAGGGTGTGACAATTGTAGACTCAACCTTCGAAGCTCTCCATACGTAAAAGTTCTTATCAACATCGAGATTACCACCTTCTGAAAATTGAACACTTGGAAGATTGAAGCTTGAATTGATTTATATTTATAACTTCTTGTTGATTGAAGAACTAGAAGTTCTAAATTTTACTTTATATTTGTAGGGACAGAGATTTGAGACTTCAGAAGGCCTAGAGAGAATTCTCCCAACAACTAGAAGACTCCCCAACTCCTGACCATAAAAATTCCTTGGAGGATACAAGCTTTCTTCCAAGACTCCAATTTTAAGAACAAGCCAATTGTCAATATAAGAAGATCATCAAGCCAAAAAGCTGATCATCCAAAAAGATCAGCAAGTCCAAAGGCAGATCGTTCAAGAAGATCAGAAAGCTTAAAGGCCGATCATTCAAGAAGATCAACAAGCCCAAAGGCCGATCGTTCAAGAAGATCAACAAGCCCAAAGGTCGATCATCCAAGAAGATCAACAAGTCCAAAGGTCGATCATCCAAGAAGATCAACAAGCCAAAAGGCTAATCAACAAGGAAGATCAACTAGTATAGAAATTTAGAGTTTATTTTTCGAGAGAAAGCATCAAAGGAGAAAATAATAGAGATTGTACTCATTATATTGAAATCAATACAAAATTCAAATTCCACGAATTAAATTTTCTTTCTTCTGAAATCTCGTGTGAACAATTATGTGTACTTCATTTCAATATAATATTTATAATTTTTTGAATTTTTGAAAAGGCCATACATAGTTGTTCACACATGGTTTTCAAAGAAACGTGTTTCATGGGATTTAACTTATGTTTATATTGATTGCGTGTGGTTTGTTTTGATTTCTAGTACTTGATCATTCAACTTTTTCTTAGTTGAATGTGTACACTTGATGTATGGAAATGGAGGACATGGATGTCCTTAGAGTCAGAGTCTTGGAAGAAATTTTTTTTCTTCCAAAGAATTTCAATCTTTAGGTGTGATTCAACTTCAACAACTAGGGAGTCTCTTAATTGTTGGGAGTGTTCTCTCTAGGTTGTATGAAGTCTAAAATTCATGAACCAAAAAATGAATAGATCGCCTCTGTTTACAGAATTCTCAAGTGAGATCAGTGGACTTGGGCTTGGTTGGTCGATGGACCAGACCCGTGGGTCCAACTAGTTGAATTTAAGTTTTAATTGACATTTGGGGTAAATTAGGTTTAGATTTGGGCTCAATTGGAATTGTTCGCACAAGGTTTCTAGAGAAACATGTTTAGTGGAGTTGAACTTGTGTTGATGTTGATCTAGGTTGATTTGATGTGATGTGGTTCGATCTCTCGAATTTGATCTTCTGATTCTCTCTTAGTTGAATGCGTACGCTTGATTTGAGGAAGCAAAATGCGTGATATGTTCTTGAAGTTGAAGTCTTGGAAGAATCTTGTATCTCCAAAGTCGTTGAGTGTCAAGTGTGGTCACCTTCAGGAGTTAGGTAGTATAATGATTGTCGAGAATTCTCTTTATGCCTCTGAAGTATAAAATTTTATGAACGTCAATTAGAAGAATAACGATTTTCAAGTTTTCATTTTGAAAAATAGCAAATCTACTTTTTCTTTGTAAAAATGGCAAATCTACTTTTTCTTTGTAAAAATGGAAAATCGAATTAAAAATATAATAAATACAAATTTGCAAAAGTCCAACATACCCCTAAGTCTATAACTAAACAACTACTTTCTACTAGTAAAATGAATATAATTAGACTTTAATAAAACCTGACATAAGAGGCTAAACAATCATACTAACCAATACAATTTTGGAACAACCCTTCATCTTCAAGAACGTAAACCCTTCATCTTCAAGCACGCAAACTCTTCATCTTCAAGCACAACAACCTTTCATCTCCAATCCTTCATCTTTGATCTCCCATCTTCAAGGATCAATCTTCATTCTACAAGCTTAAAATATATAGTTCTTCACAAACTCACCATTCTATCTTCAAAATATTGTGTTTTTTCAAGCAGACGGTTTGTACCGTTGCATTCTCAAACCCTAACGTCTCACTGTCAAACATAAATTTCTTCTTCATATCAGAAGAAATAAGCCGATGTGTGGTCCTTTGGTATTATCCTCTTCGTTTTACTCTCAAGCCATCTTCCATTAAGTGATAACAACTTCAATCGCTATGTTCCAAAAGATTTATCGACAGAAATATCAATTTTTCGATTCAATTTCAAAGCCTACAGGACATTTGATCTCCAATTACTAGATTCAAATCCAAATACAAGGATGAACATTAAGGCATTGATGCAAGATGCATGGTACAATAAATCATTGCGATCAATGCCCCAAAGTAGCAACAGGAACATGCTTGAATCATTGGGTAATTACAAATCTGAATTAGGTGTTTCTAGATTAATTGCATTTGATATAATTTCAATGTCTTCTGGTTTAGGGTTTATTTACTTTTTTAATTGTAAAATGAAATTAAAATAAATATAATCGTAAATCCAGTTTTAAAAATAAGAAGAATTGGTAAAAATCGAGAAAAATATATCATTTTTTATGTTTAAAATGAAACTATATTAAATATAATGATAAAAAAGACATAAATTTTTTAAGAAAGAAAGTTATAAAAAAGATATTAATAAAAAATATCTAAAAATTGTATGATTTGATTAGCATTAACATAAAATAAAAAATATTTATGAAGAGTAATATAATATGAAATTTCAAAATTCAAATCAAAACTAAAAGATATAAACTATTTTAGATATGAATTTGGCTGAATATCAAACAAAAAATCGAAATTAATGCCATAATATCCAGAATATCTAACCAAAACAAAAATAACTAGAATTGTGTATTTGAGAATTAATTACAGTATAATACTGAGACTGATGGATTAATTACAGTGTAATTAAAAGTGTCGTCAATAATATTTTTGAATTAAGCAAGAATAATTGTATAGAAGTGATGCACTTGAAAAAATCAGCAATATTATACTAACTAAACTTGTTATTTCTTGTTAACAGTTAGGTAGAAGTACAGAAGAGTTAGAGGAGAAAAGAGAGAAAAAAGGATGCACGTACAGTTGCAAAATCATTACCATTAAAAGAAGCTGCTAATGCACCAATGAATGATATATGGATTGATGCAGTGAGAGACAAATTACCGAAAGAATCTACAGAAACTGTGGACGAGAATGTACCATTCTTTAAGCTTCATTTGAGTCAGGCGTAAATCAATGTGATCATTGATAAATACACTATTTTGGACGTATAATTGGAAATTATGAATGCTTCTTTTGTTAAGACCAACTTTGATGTTTTTGTTTTAAATGATTTCTTAATTACAGTTAATGCTATAACTTTTTAATTCTATTTTCTTTTAATCATCATATGAATGAATTGAACTAAAATGTGTAATTTTATGTATATATCTAGTCAATACTATATGTTGATAAGAAGTTAATTTGAATCTAAAAAAACACTTAGAGAAAAATAATTAGTAAACTAAATAATCTGATTCAATCTAACTATGTTTTATCATAGTCCTGACCATTTTATAACATTGCACACCATTTTAAGATTATGTCAAAATACAATTGACAAACGAATCATAAAATTAGTGGGCAAAAAAACACAAACCATTGAAAAAAATACTATACATAGAAAGAGAATGATCAACAATTGTTATTATTTAGTACTTTAGTTAGATGGACACACAAACAACATGACAAAACAAACTTTAAAAAACAATATATTGTAACAAAGGCACATAAAAACATTAAATAATGATAATTACAGTGTAACTACTATTTTTAACAAGATGAGACATGATCGACAATAACCGAAACATCATTAGAGGGAGAATGTGAAACAAAAGACAACAACCATAATACATCTTTGCCTTCAATGATCCTAATAACATTAGGATTGCTGCAGCCATCACGATACAAAATCAATAGAGAAATTATATATTTAGAAGATGAAACAAAAAATGGTAGATTGGATTATGTCAACAAACTGGTTGAAAGATGTGTTTGAATGAACACAAACTTCGATGAAATGGAAGTCATGTAATGGTTATTTTCATCTCATCTACCATTGAGCAAAATTCTTAAAAATTTAAGATCCATAACAAGATATTGTCAGTAAAAGGGAGAAAGAAAGTTGAACTATGATTTAAAAATTCAAATTTAAAAAATTAAAGTATATTAGTAAAACTCATTTTAATTTTAATGTCTAAAATGATATTAACTCCCAAGATTCACTTGAATATTGCCAAAGTTAACTGAATGAATAACAATACATATTTTATCAACATAATATGACATATTAAAATTAATAAAAACTAATAAAGTTGTTTAATTTTTGAAATTGACTCTTAAATCCCGAAATGTGAGAAAACAATTACAATTTGATAGCTGACGATATAAAACGTAGAAATTAATTACAGTTTCATAAGTGCACTATTCAAAATAATTACACTGCGGTGATAATGAGACACATTTTTTACCAATTAATTACAGTATCATAAGTGCAGATAACAAAATAATTACATTGCAGTTACAATGAGGGCATTTTCGTTCTTAACAAATTGTGAACCACGTGAGCAACACGTGATTTGCTACAAATCAAAACAATTTTCTGATTTTCCATTTATCAAAATGACCCTAAATTTAGTGCTACCTACCTTATTATACCTTAAATGAAGAATAACTCATCTATTTATAGATTATCTGGTGATCTCAGTGATCTTAAGCTTTGTTTGGTCCATGGACCTGACTCTTGGATCCAATTAATTGGATTTGGGTTTTTATTTAGTATTTAGGCTAACTTAATCATATTTATTGAACTTTACCCCAAATTATAATACTTTACTAGAAATTCATGCACTAACTTTAAAACATTGCTTGAAATATTTTACTAGAAATTCATGTATTAACTTAAAAATATTTTGTCACTCACAGGTTTAAGCTAAATCCCTTAGTCCTTGTAAATTTGCTCTATTTCTTCTTGTAAATTTGCTCTATTAGTTTTTCTTTCTTTTTGTTTATCGCAAGGATAGCTTTAATGATATTACCTATGTTATACTAATTATAACTTAGTATTCTAGGCATTCAAATTTTAGTCAAGGAACATGCTTTAGGAAATATTTCTGGAACCCTAAACCTTCAGTTCTTCTTATCATTCACTTTCAACAATGAGGACCTTGTTGCACTCTTACATTTGTGGGTGTACGAGGTTCGAGTTAAAACGTTCAAAACTAAAAAATAATCTTCCATAACGCTTACAAAAAAAAAAAAAAAAACTAACTTATTCTTTTAACGCAATTCTTTAAAAATCAAGAACTTCAATGTTGTTGCATTTGAACCAAATAGAAGTAGAATAGCTTCAAACTCTGAGAATGAAAGTAAATAAGCGACTATAAGAGTTATAGTTGTGAAGAGGAACATATTCATAGAATACAAATGATTTCTCGATAAACGCCTTTTGTAAGTTAATAAAAGATTTTTTGGAAAAACCAAGAGTAAAAATGAATTCAAGCATACAATAATCAATGCAATCTTGAGAGCAGCCAATCAATTGAGACACAATTAAAATTTCTTATTCAAATCAATTCATGCATAATAGAGTTCAAGGCCTTTCGACCTAGGTATAAACAAAATCCCATAATAGATTTATAAGCCCTAAATCATTTTCCCTCTACCCTTGCTTGGATGATCTAATGTTAAGTTTCCTATGCTCAAAGAGGTAATGTTAGACTTAAGGAAACCCAAACTTTGTCTTATTGTATTCCTCAATTTTTTTTTTCATTTGTTTGAAAAGAAAACTTAGTATGAACCATACCACCTTCGTTCTAACATACCAACTATGGGTGCATGGAGGCAGTCAACTACGAGCAACGTATCTTCTAAGGTGCCTATCCTCACTCATTCATGAGGGTCATCATTTTTTTCTTTTTGGTGTAGAAGAATTCGCTTCCTTGAGAAAGAGGAGTAATTTCCTTACTTTTTTTCCTATTTTGTTAAACTGGCTTTGCCTTATAAAACGAGATTTTTGTGAAATCTTATGTGTACCTTACTAAATTGTGCTTCAGTCTTTAACAACTATTACGTGAGTCTTTCAGAGTGCCAACAAAAATACAATTTCGATAAACCAATTCTAAACATGTAAGAGCTAGGATACGCAGGCGAAGAACTTTAGTAACCATGGAAGATGGAATAAATGATTTTAAAAATATGCTCAAAATAGTGTTTATTTTTTTCTTATATTGGTTCATGTATGCATGATCCTAAGAGTGCATCATTGACAGGTCATCATAGGGCAGAAGGCAATACAACATGCAAACAAGCAATTCAATTCCAATATGGATAAAAAGCATGCAATTTGTTTTTAAGAAAATCGGCTAAAAAGTCTAAAGTATATCCAAACTAAACCTAGCCAAAATTGAATATCCCGCCCTTAACTTTTGAAGGACACATTGTCCTTAATGTGAACACAAAAAGCACAGAGGAATTAGAAAACTTTTATGAATCACAGGATGAAGGACACATTTGTTCGTGAGCAACTGTGCACTTGCTAATATCAAAACTAACAAACAAGAAAAATAGGAAGAATTATCATCAACAATTAATACAAACAACATAAAAGGAAGCCTAACTACGACCGTATTTGACTTGATTACCTAGAAATAGGATTGATCGCATGTGCTACCCGCAACTTTATTGATTGACCAGTATCCTTAAAAAGGAAAGCACAAGAACAAGCAAGATAGGAGTAACAGGGGTTGTAGAAATCTTAAATTGTTTACTTTCTTCTCATGCTTAATCGGGAGCTACCCTTTATTGACGTCAATTAATGCCTTAGCAAACTTAAGAAAAACTCGACCTAAAAAAACAAAAAAATTAGAGGCGGAGTTTTTCGCCATCATATCTTGTATATAAAAGTCAGAAAGGAAGACCACATCGTTTAATCATACATGAGGCCTTAACTAGTGAACAATTTGCAAATTGAGCTAGAATACCAATAGGAAGTAAAACGTGCGGTGGGTCTCGAATTATTGTAACCTTTTATTCATAATAGTGAAGCTAAATTGACATTTAAGGAGATGAACTATGATGAATTTATATAAAAAAACATATGAAAAAAGTGGTGACCTATACTTGCACCAGATAAACACATCAAGAGACGAACCAAAAGATCACTCAATGAACAAACAAAACAACAAAACCACAAGACAACAAGCATGGTTGGTACCATTCAATCAGCATGTTTGGCAGTCATATAAATCCAGATTGTGCCAGATCAAATGGATTTGCGACGCGATGAAGTGGCGCAACAGCGCATGGAATTTAATGCTCGGTGTCAAAAGAGATCAAACAAAGATGCTTGAAATATTTATGTTCAACACCTATAAATAGCCTGCAAGAGCCAAGTGTTATACACAGACCTCAGATTGAAGAACTTTTTCTAAGCTTAAGCTCTATCATTTCGCCAATCCATCCCCTTTTCCTCTCTAGTTTCATTGAAGTTCTAGATCAGAATTTAGTTCTTCTCTGAAGATAGAGATGAAGTCTATCTATTCCCTTCACCTAATGCTACTTAGAACAGACTATAACAGAGCCCAACTGATGCAAGAGATTGCATCCTGCGGCTCGACGAAACTTTCTTCCTTTCCATTTGTATTTTGACTTCATTTGTATTTGGATTTTGAACTCGATGGTCGAAAGATAAACAATTTATCATATGAATATGAATATCCTTCATGATTCATCTTTTATCTCTTTACTTTCCATATTATGAATAACACTACCATCTTGTTTAATTTGTGCTACACTCAATGACTAATCCTATAGAGAGATTGAATAATGAGGTATTGATAGTCAACTACCCTAGAGAGAAAGTGACCTAGATAACATTAAACAATTTAAGATTTAAATTTAACAATAAAGTTAAGTCTTTGGTTTGAACCTTAGCATGCTTATCTAGAAATGACAATGCTTGTGACATCAAAGCGCCAAGAGAGATAGCATGTCTTAATTAAATGTTGAAACATGAACACATTATTTGTATTTACTTAAAGAAAATATAGTATTTTAACTTCAACATATATACCCAAAGATGTGAATATGTGTGACATAGGCGCCGAGAGGCTGCTTGCATTAAATAAAAGTTATGTATGATGCTTATTATCATTTTAAAGAATTCTTAAGTCTTTAATTCATAACTACATTATACAAGATGGCATTCTTCCACTCTACTAAGTAATGATTTGTCATCCACACTCACCCCATTCCATTCCACTCGTCGCATTCCACATACATATACATAATAGGGTTAGTTAGTTTCATCACATATTGTGAATATTGATTTTGTATAGTTCATTGCAAAAGATATAACATTGCATTGAGTTTGAAAAATCACTAAGTGTCCCACCCCCTCCCTAGCACACTTACTAGCTACAAAAAGATGTGTGAAAGCTAGCATATACCAACTTACATACGACACATACTGACTATCTAAACTTATATGCTTACTAAGTAAAATACTTTTGGATCAAATTAATAGAAACATTTGAAATTCAATACATCGGAAAAGATTATAATACTTAATGTTATAAAAATATGTTTAGGTACAACTCACTTGAGATAAAGTTTCAAAATACAAACTTTACTCTGACCTACTTTTACTTTGACTCTTAATTGATAAGTCCTCCATGTATAAGGATTTACTAGAACCTACTGGACAAACTGGATGACTAGAGCGCTAGGCTTAGCTCTGGGATCTTGATCATTACTTGGAAAATGAAAACATTTTGAAAGAATAAGCTGAAAGGCTAAGTGAGTGGCTAGCACTTAGCAAAATATAAATAAACTTAACTTTAACATATTTTTCAGTTTTCTAAAACATTTAAATATCATGAAATTAGTTGATATCAAACTACAGTTTTATCTTTATTTAATAACTCATTTGTTTTGCTAACTTTACTTTACAACTCATCTAACCACTTCGTTGTAGAATTTAATCAATATAGACGATGATAGTCTCGATGAGTTGTAATTTTCAACTGTCTCTATTGTGGTAGAATTTAATCAATACAGACAACAACCGACTTAATGGAAGCAAGGTATACTCAATACCGAAAATACGTTTTACCAATAGGGTTTAACTATTTTTCTTAAACTAGGCATGTTATCCATAGTAAAGTCGATGCAATAATGGCTTGTTATCCAGTGTAAACTCAATGTGATAAAGGTTTACACTGATGTGTATCTCTCTGTCACATAAGTTAATATATCTGCTTTCTGAGACTTGTTAATATATCTGCTTTCTGAGACTATGCACGTTATCCAGAGTAAGCTCTATGCAATAACAACTTGTTATCCAGAGTAAACTCAATAGGCCAACATATTAAATTTATGCGAACATGTTAAAATTAGTCTCTAGCTCAAATGATAATAATGTACTGGCCTCAGACCTAAACAGTAGAGCATTCTTATTCAACCTTGTATTAAACTTCTGATAGCTTTCGTGTAACATTCCTAACATCTATCTTGCTTGTTAACTAAATATCCACAAGCTTATGAACTCAGCTTACCCTCTTTAGGTCTTACTTAAAGAGCTTCTTGCTTGCTATAACTTTGGCTTGTATGCTTAGTAACTTCTTTACTACTTGCTTTAACTCTTATACTTAGAAATCTTTACACTCTACTTATTTACTCATTTTCTTTACTAGCTTATATTTCCTTACTTTTGTTACGCTTAACTCTCTTGAGAAAACTTCATTCTTACTTAATAGTTTCTTATCCTCTTTAGGTTTCTTAATAAAACTTAACCTAGTATCCATTCACAAATTCTTATGTTTAAGGATACATATTTATTGGTTATACTTTCTTTTAGGTGTTTAGTAAATCACTTATCGTATCTAAATTTCTTAATAAAGATGATTCCTTTTGCTTTGCTTTATAAAATAACTATTACGTACTTTAAAACTAATACTTTAACAAACTTATCTATTCTCAAGCTTTCTAAAAACTTAGAGAAATCAGTTAACAAATCATTCTTAAATAACTCAAAGTTTTTCTAAATTATTTTATCTTGAAATTCATGCTTTAGCTTAGAATTTAAATTCATTTTGTCCCTCACAACTTTAAGCTAACCTCCTTATGTCTCGTGATCTTGCTCTATAGCTTTTTGAACTTCCATTAGAGAAATAAATCTCTAATTAATCCTCATCAACTTAGAAAATATAAATGTTATCATCATCGATACTGTCCAAGCACATGGATGGCCAGTGGGCATGGCTAGACACATGGTCAGGCTATCGCATGGCCTTGACAACCCATGCTACCCTCACAGATGACAATCTCATCGCATCAGCCCACGCCTTGCACTGCCTACCTAGTCTTAATGCCCTCAATGCTAACTTAAGCACCAACTAACCTCACAGTGTGCATGAACTCGACTCCATGCTTGCCTAACTCCCAACTCACTCTCTTGCAACGTCAGCCACTCCAACGCATGCTAACCTCACTGCCTAGCACAAGAGTCTGACACCTTGCTGTCCATTTGCATGCACAAATAACCTTTAAGCATAATGGCCACACATCATACCATCAGCTCTCGCCAACCAAGCCTTCCTTGCCCAATGCCATGTGAAATGCTTAATCTCCTTGAAGCTGTCTGTTTGATCCAAAATTTATGTTTTAACTTAAAAACTTTATAACATAAAATCTATTCACCAAAATGAAAAACTTCCTTCTACAAACTTGTTTTTTTATCATCTTAACTACCTTACCCAAAAGTTCATACTAAACTCTAAGTATTGAATCGGTTAGACTCCAATCTTTGAAGGATGTTCCAAATTTTCTAAAAAACTGACCTTCTGTGCTTTTCTTCACTCAATGGAGTTATTCCCCAAATATATTCTTTTCGATAGCTCTTACTGAAAACTATACTCCTATAGGATTCTTTTGAAACTAGAATAACTAATTTTGTACAACCCAAACCAGAGCACTTGAAATCTGAAGTAGGGTATAAATAGAGTGTCTTGCATGTCTAAATTGTGACAGCTCCTACTTACCGAATCTTGTGTTGCTGCTTATGAGGGCACCTCTCTTTAACTCATCAAACACTTACTCAATGCATCAACCTTCCTCATACATTGAACGCATAGTTCTCACTTCAAAGCCTAACTATATTCTCTAGTCACAAAGCTCACCACATTGTGAATGCTTAATGCTTATCTGACTGCACAACCCTTTATCAACGCATAGGCCTGTCTTTATTATGCTCCAAGATGTTAGTTTGCCTTCCTTTAGCTTTCCTGGACGCATCCCATAGTTTCTGTGCTTAGCACAACACTTACCTCATAGTCTTACACATAACACAACACAATCGCCTTTCTTGCCTCTCATAGATGTTATGCAAAAAGGTTTGGCCACATGGACATCCTTATGGCCATATAAGCTCTTGGATCACAACCATAGAGCTTCCTTACATAAACCACAAACATAACTTAACTACTTGGTTGCATGTCTCTTACTTGTCTAGCACTAAAACTTAATTGTTTCCATATTGCATCTTTCTTTTTGGCCAACTAACTTCAACTCTTTAAAACTCAACATAAACAACTCTCGACTGCATTCCTTTATGTTTTTCACTGAAATTCCTTAACACTTAAACTATTTTTCTACAACTTCAATCATCTCTCTTCTTCTATCTTTTTCCCTTAGCCTTAACATAAAATACTTCATCCTCAACACATGAAAGCTCCACTCTTTTCACGAACATAAGGGAATGGTAAGTCTGGGGTTTACACCAAGTCTCTATGTTCAACCCTAATTTATCCATGAAACCTTTGTTAATGCTTGCACTTGGACATGATACAGGAAAACTTGTACACAATTAGACAATTTATTAGAAAGTTTGAGTAACGGGCATGAGTAAGCATTGATACAACATTTTTAGTGCATTTTGTTGACTCATCGCCAACTTAGTCGCATACTTAGAACCTCAATGACAGATTCACAATTAAATAGCACAGATATGAATTCACTATAAGATGTAGTCATCGCATAAGGCATTATTGCATCCCTATGCGTCGAACTCATATCACACACAAACAAGCAAAAAATTACACAAAAGCAGACATAATATTAATTGTAGAACTTAAATCTAACATGGTCTGATTAAAACTCAAACGTACCTATCTGACAAGGTTAGGAAAACGTACCTGGATTGTTGCACTTAGCTGGCATGTTACATGGGCAGATATTTTAACTGTTTTCTTCCTTTAGCTTTCTGCCCTCAACCTTCACCCATACCTTTTTGCTCTTTGCAAGAGAGCATGCATCTTTTTTCTAAAGATTGACTGCTTGCACCTCTTCTTTCTTGGATCCTTTCAAAGTAACAACTAGTTTGCTGGAAAAATAAGCACGGGGAGTGTAGGCTCTAAGATTTAGAGGTGGATCAAAATATTCCACATCTTGTAGTCGGTCATTCTGAATTTGTTTGATCATCTTCTTCCTTGAACTCAACTGGGTGGTAAACTGATTCTAGTTTTGGAGTAAAAGACACTTATTCCAACTCACCGTCGTTATGGCACTCACATTACGAACATTGGACTTAGTCTGAGAAAGAATCTTCCCGTACCGAGTGTCAAGTCTATCTATATTGGAAGCAAACTAAGTAATCTGATTAGCCATTGTTGATGTATATATGCGTATGGAATGCAATAATAATCTAGTGGATATGCGATGAAGTGTGCGTACAAGTTTTTCTAACCTTACCCAAGTGTAAACAAGAGTAGGTCGCTAGTAAGTCTAGGGTCGAACACAGGGACTTTGTAATTACAATAATGAGTGGATTAATGTTCTTTCAGAGAATTTAACTAATAGAGGGATGATTGGGTGAACTTAATACTAGTCTACTCTACTGTAACTAACCTAAGCTAATCTGTCTAGTTGTAATGGGATGGATGCATATGCATTAGCTAACCTCAAAGCGATGAAAATGTTGAGTTAAGTGAAGACTTCGGTATATAGGGTTAAGAAGCTATCCTTATCTATTCATAAACATGGTACTTCATGCACTCAGTACTAATTAAGACAAGCAACCTTTTGGCGCCTTGATGCCATACATATTTTATTTCTAGAAATAAATGATGCACTGACAATGCGAAGGGTTTATTCTTATTTCTAAGTTACTCCCCATCTTTGCTCACTGAGTTCTAAGTTATTTACTCTTTCGACCAGTTGACTACCTTTACTCTGGACATACTTTTTCGAGGTGTTTATGTATATAGCTTGATAAAAGATCAGACAAAATGAACATTACCATATTTACCTACAAATAAATTTCTAACTCTCTCTCCCATTAGTGACTTTAGCTACTCATAACACTTAAAAAAACATAAAAACATAGAAATGGATGTAAAACATGTGTTCATATTCATAAATCAAAAGTTTACATAAATTGAATAAGAAAATACAACCACAAAGAAGACAAAATAGTAACAGAACACTAAAAAGACTCTAAACCATAATTTCTTGTTCCTCGAGAGTGGTTGGAGGCTTGCAAAGCTTCTCGGTTCTATGAACTTGATGGATGAAGAAAAGAAATTTGGGCATAATATATATATTTATAGAGAATGTATAACTCGAAGAAATTATCGAACAATAGAACTGACTAATTCCTTTTTCTAGTCTTTGAAGGAATATTTAAATCCTCGGACGGTCGCTGCCCACTACGCACATTCTATGTTTATCGGCACCTATATCTGCGTATAGTGGGCTTGGACACGTTTTGAAAGCCTTGTACCGCATAGGATCATCAGCGCATATTTAGCTCTAAATGCCTTCTTGAACACTCGGTTATGCGTTAAGAGATGAATTTTTCTTAGCATTGCTTTTGATTTAGGCGTTAAGAAGTCTTCAATTAATTTTTGCTTTCAATCTTGTGATGAACAATACCAAGCAATCAAAGAATCCTGTAATATAATTTTATAAATACTGAACACATATCATGCACAAAGTATAAATGATGCATTTCGTTTGTGTTTCTCACCAATATCTTAAGAGTTGGGAGCATAATAACATGTATTTCTAGATGCTATCAGCCATACTCTGCAAGTGACAGAAACTTGCATGCTAGAACGACTCATGACACTGTTTAAGACTCAAGATAACATCTACCAAACTCTTGACAATGTTTTCAAAGGGCATTCCTGAGCCACTCACGTGAAGTTGTTCGTGAATACCATTGCCCCTGTTGTAATAGTTCTAACAACCTCCTAGTTGGTTTCTTGCAAAGTTTAGTTCAACTACCCTTTTGTGACCATTTGGGCAACTATGAGACGTGTGGCCAACAATTGAGCATACTGCGCATAAGGGCTTGGGCTGATTCCTTTATGAAACTACCTGCTTCAGTAGAAACCAAATTAACAATTTGACTTTTTAACTCATTTACCTCACATAAAGATTTCACGCATAAAGGTGTTATTTTATCAAATTGTTGAGAACTAGTGTTGGGGAAATTTTAAATATATTATGAACTGAATACACTAGCAAACAGATTACAACTCAATTGGAAACAAATACTC
>JBBPDJ010000001.1:10748231-10769537 GCA_037974625.1 Cucumis cinereus
TATTTTTATAATTTAAATTATTTTTTGCTAATTTTCAAAATGAAACCTCTTATTTTGCCATTTTTCTTGTTGCCCCTTTTTTTTCCTTCAAAATTAAAGGGTAATTTTGTTTGATCCCAATATTGAGATTCAAAGTTCAATGCGAAAGCCCAATAAACAAGATGAGATGGGCCTTAGAAAGCACAATACATCATTTTTTAAGTCCAAACAACAAAATACAAATAATTTTTTAGTCCAAACAACAAAATACAAATAATTTTTTTATTTTAGATTGACCTACCGATATGCGTCTTATTTTTATTTAATTATAATTGTTGAATGATAAATGAGTCGATATAATATTATATATGTTGGGATGGTTTAGTAAGATATTGAAGTTTTTAAGAAGAAAATTTATTATTACGCAAAAACATGATAACCTGTAAGATATTAAATTTTCTACTCCTACAAAAAAAAAAAAATTCATGGGGATCGGGGTGGAGATTTTTCACGACGATGAATTTTTCCCTAGTTAGATTTTATAAAAAGAAAAAAGAAAAAAGTACTTAAAATGTTGGTCAGGGCCCTGTAATAATACCATAATTTTTTACCAATACCATTAAAATTAAAAGAATCAAACAAAATATATAATTATATTGAGGACATTAAATGGATAAAATTAAATGATATCTCATGTTTTCTTCATGGTTAAATTGATTGATCACAGTTATTGGACCCCAAATTTCTCTTTAATTAACCTAGATCCGCCCAAAGCTTAAGGAGAACTCTACAAGTAAACTAGACATAGACATTTTTCTTTTTCTTTTTCTAATAATTATGGATGACAATCTCTTTAAAATCATGTATAATTAATGATTAATCTATTGTGCTACGTACATTTAAATTGACAAGTACGTACAACCAACCAATGATGGAGCCTCTATCGTTTAGAAACCCTAGAAAGAGGCTCCATAATTATTTGAAATTGTACCACAAAAAACTATAATTTGGATGCAAAAGAGCCTAAGGTATTGGAACAAATTAAATTTTTTTATAAAAAAATTACTATAAGCCTTGGACAATTTCTACGATTGACTTCAAAGTCTTTATCAATCACATATGAGTTTAATAATTGTTACGTGTCGTAATTTTAGATCAAGGAAGAACTCAAGATATAAACTAAAAGTTAAAAAAAATTATCTTATCTTAAATAGTCATTAAGCCTAGGTGAATTTCATAAAGTTGGGAAGAGAAATTGGGATGTCTGGCTTAATCGGTCTGATTAGCTCTGATTTTAGAGGTTGAAGTCGAGGTCGAGGCCAACGTATCTCTTATGTAAGGTCCATTACAATAGACTCTTTATCTAAAATTATCATTGTGGCCTAGTCTAATCCTTAAACGTCTCATATTTTTTGTAAGGATAAAAGAGATAAAAGATCTTAAATCCCTCCTCAACTCTAGTAGCTAAAAGATTTAGCATCAACACCAACCAAGAACAGAAGCCTCTCGTTCCGTGGCTTCTTTTGATGTTCCAAGAAACTAGTAAAGTGACAGTAATTCTGTTGTTTTGCTTATAGCTAGTGTGGACATGTTATCTCTTCAATTTTATTGCTTTTACTAGAAGAAAGAACAAAGTATAATTAATTAATAAAAACCCAGTTTATCATTACGATCAGATAATAAATTGGGTCCTTTTTGCAGACTTTCTTGAAATTGAAAAGTCTATAAATTCAATAGATTAATAAACACTGATTTTACTAATTAAATAATTAGCCGTATCTACTTTTCCATGATAAGGATGAAGCTAATTTTAATAATAATTTCGAAATTTTCTCCCACATTTTTTTGTTGTTGTTATTATTAATTTTATGTATTGGGTTTGATCATGTATAAATAATTAAAAGCCAGTCCTCTCTTACTTACCTCTTATTATATATAAATTGAATTCCATGCATGTGCTTATTTGTTCTATTTTTGAGATGATCAATACGTTTTGTATATATATGAACAGAATTTAATATTTAAAAAAGAGATAGAAATATAATAAATTGAATTTTGTGAACATGGGTATGATTGTGTTTTATTGACCAAATATGGAGTTTTTGACATTTTCTGTGTTCGAGAGAGAATTGGACTTTATTTGATTTGGTCTTTGACAAAATTGAAGGGCAACATTTATGGTGAAGGTCACTGTTTGCTTTATTCATCTTCAATAATAGTCTCGAGAGGAGACGAAATATATATGCATATAATTCCTTGAGTCTTTAAGGGAGTCCGATCTTGAAAGAGACACGAAGTTATTTTAGAGATGTTTGTTTTCTTTGTGGAAAACCGAAAAATGGGTCGGAGAAGATTTTTTTAACTGTATTTAATTTGTAAACTTAAATGTGGATTATATATTAAGGTTTTTAAATCAATTTGTTTTGCTACTAAAAGTTTAAAGACTAAATTACTATTTTTGTAGAAGTTTAAAATACGATGATAAATTATATTTGGTTTTTCTTGGAAGGTTTGATAATTTTTTAAAAAATCTGCCAAGAGTTTTGTTCTATAATTAACTATTTGATTATCGAAAATTTTATAGATATTAATTCAATTTTTTTAAAAAGGAAAATAAACATATAGAAAATTTTCCCTTATGAATTCAATCACTACAAATTGGCAATGAGAAATCGCCCCACCAATTCCCATAATATTTAATAAAGAATTTTGCAAAAAACTTCTCTCTCATGGAAACAGAGACCCAATATCAGTTTCAATTGTAATGGCTTTTTGTTTTTTTATTCTTGAAAATTTATGACGTTTGGATGGCAGATATTGTTTCATTTTATAGAAATTAAATATCTGAAATAATTAATGTATGTGTTTTGATGTACAAAATAGTTGATTTTTAAGTATTTGTGTTTAATTCAATAATTTGTAAAAAAAATAAAATTAAATAATTATAAATGCTAGATATCAATTAAATTTAACATAAAATAATTTATTGATGTTAATTAGTTACTTAGTTAATAAAATAAAAAATAAAAGAATATCTTTTAACTAAATATAATTAAATTATTACTAAAAATAATTAAATTAATATAAATTAGTTAAAATATTGATAATTAACAATAATAATTTATAATAAATAGTTAAGATAGCATAAAATATTAACGAAAATATTAGTTGAAATTTATTAATATTAAATAATATATTTATCTTATTAATTAGTTAAAATTAATATTAATTTACAAACTAATTAAACTATATTTATGTTCGTTCATCTTTCAGACATAAAACTTTCATACTTTTTAAGATATTAAAAAATTCAAGTTCGATGGGTTTTAAAGTTTCTTGAATAATAATATCCTGGATTTTAAAAAAGTGAAATTCTGTTAAACAAACAGAGATATTAAATATCTGTTTGAAATCTCATGAAAAAGCATGTGAAATAAACGGGCCTAAGTGATTTGTATCTTTCTCAATTATCGTAGTAGAACTTTTCGTCAAGTTTCGAAAACATAAGCAATTTTAAAAAAACTACTTTTAAATTTTTAAATTTTAGCTTGGTTATTTAAACCATTTATAAAAAGTAGATGACAAATAAATAAAGTGGGAGATGAAAGTGATGTCTATAGACTTAATTTTAAAAACCAAAATGGTTATTAAACGAGACCTAATTTTTACTTTTTTTTTTTTGAAAAAATAGATCTAATGGCAACACTAGAGGGGATAAATATGGTTGTCTGCCAATTTTAATTTTGTAAGCAAAAACAAGATAAACCTAACATGCAATTTAAAAATTTAAAAATAATCTTAGTGCAAAAGTAAATAAGTTTAGGAAAAAGATGACATTGAATTTATAGTGGTTTGACAACGTGCCTACGTCCCTTCTAAAAGCTTCAACGTGCCTACGTCCCTTCTAAAAGCTTATTGGTCACTTTACTAAGTTCTTTTTCTGGTAAGAACAAAACCTACACGACCCTATTTTTCTATATAGGCTAAAGAGAAACCCGGATCCTTTTCAGATCTAACCAATTTCTTTTTCACACAACCCAAGGTGCACCCACACCTTAATACAACAAAAACATTTCACCTCTAAATAGGTAAGATTCACAAGTTTTGCTTTACAACGCTCCAAAATTTTTCTCTCAACAATTACACTTACAAAAATTAAGAAGAATGAGAGAAATTTGAGTCTTTTTTAGCACTTGGATAATGAATAAAATAAGATGGAAGTAGCTGTAAATTTTTCTTTTGGTTTTTCAAAAATTGGAGGCTAGAAGGATGAATGAAGTATTGGTTATAAAAAAGTAGAGCTTAACCTAAACCATTGGATCTAGGTTAAAAGAATGGATGGTTGAGATTAAATGGTGATAACTTTTCTTTTTATCTCTCTTCCACAACTTGACAAATGTCATCTCATGGTTGATCCATATTTGCCACCTCATTGTCATCGACTATCAAAATTAATTTTCAGTTTTCTTTTACTCATATCTTTGTCGTTTGGACTCCAATTCAAACGATTCAAGATGCATGAAAATCGTTTTTTTGAACTCTACAAGATAAATACTTTGAAACACTAAAAAATCATTAGTACCACAACTTGAGTTTGTTATCATCAAAATATTTTGTTTGATTGACGCCCTAAAGCTAACAATACCCTTTTGATCCCTAAGTTTTCGGTTTAGTTTTTATTTTGTTTCTATGTTTCAAAATATAAAACTTTTGTCCTTGAATTTTAGTCTTTGAGATAACAAAACTATTAGTAACTTAACGAAAAGCTAATTTTAAACCAAAACATATACTTTTTTAAAAAAACAAAAATAATAAAAAGAAAAAGAAACTCAAGAGACACTATTTTTTAATCCAAAAAAATAATTTTTAATATTTTCCACATCTCTATTATTTCTCTCCTCTTTCTTCCTCTTCCTCTCCATCTCCCCTCCTCTCTTCTCTTTCCTCCATTTCCATGTATTCTAGGAAGGTTTACGCTAAACAACCCAAACTAACGAGAAAAACATTGCAAGAAAATTTGAATACAACCGGCACTCCCCCTCTCTATGTTTCTCTTAAACTTTTAAAAATGACAATTTGTAGAGAGTGAAGAATGAAGATGATCTTAGCAAAGGATTTTTTTTTTTTTAATGATTTTATAATGAAACTCTATATTGGTTAGCACTTAGTTTAGTTTGGAGCTCATGTTCATTCATACGTCTACGTACAATAGCCTTATAGTAATAAAAAAAAATTGTTAGAGAGAAGAGAGGAGAGGAGAGGAGATGAAGAGAAAGAAGAGAGAGACAAGAAAAATATTAAAAAAAATATATTTTTTCAAATTTGGATTCAAAAAGTGTCTATTGAGTTTTTTTTTTTTTTTTATTATTATTATTTTATTTTAGCTCTTTTAAATTCTTAGGTTATGGCCCAAAATGCTCAGCAATTGTAATATGTAGCATTTTTAGGCTAATTAATTAAGGATATAGCAACGTTTTAAAAGTAATTACACAAATATAGCAATTTCTTCCCATTTTCAATTCATTTTATTTTCATTTCCCATTAAACCCTTACAATTAAGTATTCTTTCTATTAGTTTTCTTCTTATTATTTTTCTTCTCTTCTTCTCTATCCCTTCTTGCTTTTCTCCCATTCTTCTGCTTTGAAACTCGGCTGTGAGATCATGTTATAAACCAAATATGGTCTCATGATCATTTATACAAATATTTGAATAATAATATTATGAGATATACTATTAGATATAAAAAAAAAAAAAGAAGAAATTTTAAATTTTCTTTTAAGATCGTAACCAAGTCAATTTAGACCTTTTTATTTTTATTAATTTTATTTCTTTTCATTTCTAACCCTAAAAATTTACAATCTATTTTTAAGGGAAAAATCAGGAAAAACTTAAATGAGTTAAAAATTTGAAAATATTTCAGATCTAAAAATGTTTATAAATGGATTCTGAAGTTCAAGAAACATCTCGAATTTGTGAATCAAACAAAGTTATACTCTTAACATGTCTAACAATGATAGAAGTCTATCATAGATATATGTGATAGTATTAAAAAATTAAAATCAAGCTTTTGTTGCAATAATAGACTTCTATCATTGATATAGGTGATAATATTAAAAAATTAAAATCAAGCTTGTGTTGCAATAAAATCAAGTTTGTGTATTAGAATTTTGGGCATTGATCGTGATGGATGTCCATTTCAATTAATGAAATTTTGAGCCTTTTGACATTGTAATACTTCAATTAATTCGTTGTCAAATTCTGAAATGACATAATATGAGTCTCTATAAGTTACAGAAACCTATTAATAATATACTTTTATTACCAATAACAAAATCTATCATTAATAGAAGTTTATCACTAACAAATCTATCATCAATAGTTCTACAAAAAATATTAGTGTTAGTGTGGTATTAATGATAGACTTCTATAAAAGGAGTTTATCAACCGTAAACTTTAAAAACTGTAATTTTGTGTCTTCAATGGGGACATTTTCCATAAAAGAAGGTAAATTTTGCTAAATTTGTAATTAATATTAAAAATAAGTCTATCAATAATAAACTTCAATCCTTCAACGAATTTATTTACGTTTAATATAAGACTATTTGGACATTTTTGTATTGAGGTGAATGTAAGTTTTAGTTTATTTACAATTAGTTTTTAAGTTGTGCTATTTTTGTAATATTTTGCCCTAATTTTGCTATATGAGGCATTTGAAAGACTAAAAAAGTGCTGTTGGGTATGATATAGTTCAATTTTATTTTTTATATTTTCAATAAAGAAATCTAAAAATAGGTTATGCAATTAAATTAACTGTTGATTTAAAAAATAAAAAATAAAAAAGATTTAAGATTTAAGATTTTTTTTATTAGAAATTTATTTGTTACACGTTTCATTAATATATACACCAAGTGTAAGATTGTAATCCAGAAGTTATTTATGTGTTCAAAGTCCTTAGAAAAGAAAGTAAATACGAAAATTTCAACTTAACACAAATCAAAACGACCACGAACATTCCTTTTGAAAATACAAACAAAACAAATATTAATAATATGGCATTTTTGTAATATTAGTCCTCTTACTTTTTCTCCTCCCAATTAATAGGAGTAGGTTATTGTCGTGTCGATGTCACAATTCTACACTTTTCTCTCTTCTCTTAGCCATGGGACATCTGTCCCCAACCTATGTATTTACATTTAATTCAATCTCCATATTTATTATTTAGCTTCAATTCTTATTAATGCCTTCCTTTCAAAATAAATATTAATTAACCCCTTTTTTTATTTTTATTTTTTTACAACTAATTTGTTTTGTTCTTACTTCTAAAATCTTCTAGATTTTTCTATTTTAATCTTTCAATCTAAAAAAAAAAATCAAACTCATTTTCTTCCATTATGACACAAATTTAACCACCACCACGGTTCAAATATTCATATTCACGTGATATAGTCCTATTGAAAAAGTATTTAAGAGTGTTAATATTATATGCAAAAATAATAATTACTAAAAACTATTATTCATTTGCAACAAGTTAGGAACTCAACTAAAATTTGATTTTTTTTTCATTATTAATATTTTTAGCGTTAAAATAATACCTAACGTAAAGGTTACGTGTATTTCGATTAATCACATTGAACAATTTATCTTGTTTTATTAATATTTAGTTGCTAAAGAAACTCATAAAATTTAATAGGCAGTTTTGGATACCCATCCTAAGATGTGTTTTCAAAATTTATATGCTAAGACATCCTCTTTTCACTTTTCTATCCTTCATTCTTTTTCTTTTATATATGTGTATATTATTTTGTCGAGAAAAAGTAACCAATAAAATTAATATAAACTATATTAATTCAAGAATAAATTATAATTTTATATAAATCCAAATTACATTAAATTAATGAATTGTGATAAAATTATTTCTAAAATATTAGATAACTTTATGATATTAGTTGACATTGAAATATTGTAGTATTTTCAACTATCTCTAAAAAACCTACGAAACAAATATGATTATACAAAAATAACGAACATCTGTAATTTCGAACATCTATGGATAACATCCAAAAAATCTAATTATCTACATTATAAATGGCATATGCCCTTAAGTCTTCTATTAAACTTTTACTGAAGTGAAGTCTAGAAACGAAAAATGTTTTAACTTTTCTAAGTTTTGAAAATTAGGTTCCATCTGATAACTATTTATAATTTTTGTTTTTGAAAATAAACTAACTTATAAACCTTACTTTTCACTTATTAATTTCTTTATTTTATTGTTGGATTGTTTTCCAAATCTCAAATCTAATTGTGAAAACTTATTTTATTTAGAATATAGTTATAAAGATCTCGTTTAATAATTATTTGGTTTGAAAATTTGTGTTTCTTTCTTTGCAACTTGCAACTTTCTCAACGTGATTTTTCATCTTTCCTACACATTATAATTTTTAGTTAAATTTTAGGAGGAAGAAACTTAAAATTACTTTTTTGGTTTTCGAATTTTGCTTTTTTAAAAGAAAAAACAAAACGCTCCTAAAAAATAGGTAAGAAAACAAATAAATCAATAGATGGAAATAGCATTTGATAAACCTAATCTTCAATATATTTCTTAAGGCTTGTTTTCTTTTTTTTTTTTTTTGAAAATTAATTTTTAAAAAATAAGTATTTGGTAATTAATTCACTTTTTTTTTAAAACAATTTTTAAAACAAGAAACTTGTTTTTAAAATTACGAAGGAAAATTGAAAATGAAAAAAAAAACTTTTAAAAAAATATATTTTGTTTTTCAAAACAGAAAACAACATCAGTTACCTAACACATATGGTTTTTATTTTTAATAAACAAAATTTTTTAAAAAAATTGAAATAGTTAGCCAAGGTGACTTTAATTTTTTAGTTTTTTAAAAATAAGTTACAAGCACTACTTTTACCTCTTAGTTTTTTATTATAATGTATTTTGTAACGACATAATTTTCAAAACTCATGTCAAGTTTCAAAAAACAAATAATAGTAGTTTCTTTTTTATTTTATTTGGGTTAAAATTATAAGGTATACTAGGTCGAATCTCTAAATTTCCGTCTTAAATGTATGTATAGTTTTAATGATTATTTAAAAACTGAGTAGACTAAACATATGATAAGGA
Organism: Cucumis cinereus; assembly: GCA_037974625.1. NCBI lineage: Eukaryota > Viridiplantae > Streptophyta > Magnoliopsida > Cucurbitales > Cucurbitaceae > Cucumis > Cucumis cinereus. The sequence continues at coordinate 10,757,342 of JBBPDJ010000001.1, forward strand.
TTTGACACATGACATATGAATTTAGCGATAACATATAGGGAAAGAAAAGTATAAGGAGCAATAAATTGGGAGAGAGAGATTTTTTGTTAGCATATGGACCTACCCTTCCATCGTTAATATGAACACGATACTTAAAGCACCTCTACCTCTACCTCTACCTCTACCTCTACCTCTACCTCTTCCACTCTTATAAAGTCGAAAAACAAGAAAAAAACAAAAAGAAAAGGGAGGTGAGGGCTATCTCTTGCAGCTTCCAGGAAACTACATAGATATATAATTAAGTTGATAAATGTCAATTATTTTGTCCACATTAAATTCTTCATTTGGAAAACAAAGTCTAAATGAAAGAAATGTTAGATTTGTACGGTTTGTATGGTCTTTCAGTCCTTTTTTATGTTTTCAATAATGTTGAGAGCTACGTACCCATTTTCATTGCATTAATTACATTTCCTCCCTTTTTTTTCTTTTTATTGCTTTTATTTATGACCCCTCCCTTTCAGCTCCTTACAAATATATACTACCATTTCCCAAAATATATATATATATATATATATATATATATATTGAACTACCAAAAACAATTATGAAGACATTGCATAAAGTTGAAGTGTCCCAAAGAAGCTACCTTTGAACCTACAATGTGCTTTTGTAACGAGATTCATCAAATTTTTCTAATTCAAGACGCTCAAACTAGACTCAATAAGGTCTCGTTTAAATTCTAACTAGTGTATCATGTTCTAGCTTAATAATCTAAAATGATGCAGACAACGGTATATATATCTTTTACCTATCAAAGTGATTATAATTAAACTCCCCAATCATATTAAGAAGGAATAATGTCAAGATTAACAAAATATTGAATTATAAAAATTAATTATATGTAGAACTATTGTCTATTGAAGTTTGAAAAAAGTTGAAATGGACTGTTGCAGAAATTGAGCAAAGCGGTGATGTAAGTCTTATCTAATTAACAGCACAAGTAATATAAGGTAAGGTATTCATAATATATTGGTGCATGTGATTTGGTTTGAAATTAATACTGTTCATTTGTTTTTTGATTTTTATTATTAGATTTTCTATTTCATTATTGTATAACACTTCTATTTTATAATATTGTTTTAATCATGGCTCACTAATTTATGATTATGAACATAGTATCTCCTTTGATTTTTTTGCATGCAGGTTGTTTTCGTCGGCTTGTATTTTAGCTATTTTCAAAGATTTGAATGAACCATTTTTAAATATATTATTACTTTGTACTTATTTGATAATCATGTGTTTTTCTTATTTTAAAAAAAAATAAAGTGTTTTTGTAATCCCAATCAAGCTTAATGAAGAAAAACCCTGTTTACATTGTGGGTTTAGGGTGGGTTCACATCATTTTTTTATTAAATAACTTTTTATTTAATTAAATAAAGACTTATATAATTTGTTACATTTTCTAGTGATTTTATTTGCAAGTTTTCATGGAGTTTATTAACACAACATGATATTATTTTACTCTTTGCAAAAAAAAAAAAAAAATTGATGTTATTTTATTTCAACGTGCTTTTTGCTTCAATTTAAAAATCACTTTTTGGAAAAATTCATTTTAATGTAGTTTCTTGGGAAAAAAAATTAAAATGTATTTTATTTTTTTTAACAGTGATTTTTATTTATGTGGGTTTAGTAATATGAATGGCTGCATTGTTTGATTAGCAATAAGAAGTTGAATTAATTAATAATATATGGTTTGAAAGGGGGAAATATACCTATGCTCTTTTGCCTCAAAATTTCAGAAAGAATATTTTAGTTATTAAGTTTGAAAAATAGTTTTAAATAGTTCTAAGTTTTTTACGTTATTATATTAGCTTTCAACTTGTGTCATTAGGTTGGGTTGGGTTGAAGCACTTTTTAAACTCAACCCAATTATTCAAGTTGTATATTTTAACCCAAATAATCTTTATTAAATAATAAACTCAACCAATCCAATCCAATCATGAAGCATTTGGGTCAGATTGATTACTGTTAGTCAGGCCACTTATTTAAATTGTTGTCCAGCCAACAGGATTGTCCGAGGAGGCAGAAGAGACAAGGCAAAAGTTAATGGAGGTGGAGTAATAGATGGATAAAGAGACGATTGTTGGAAAAAACCTCTCACTTTTATCGCAAGAAATAAGCAGAAAAATAATAGAGAAATTTAGAGAAAACAATTTAAAACTGAAAACACAAGAACTTACGTGAAAAACTTCCAACTTGAAGAAAAACCACAGACAAGAAAGAATCACTCTTGACTGCACTAAAACATTATCATCGCTTAACTTGCAGTTGGGTAACCCAGTTTGTATCGACACATCTTTACTTGCTCTTACCACAAGCCAAAGTTGATCCTTCCATCAAATTCTCCACATCAAACTTTACTTCACTCATAAAGCTTCACACACATCTGCTTCTTTTCCTAGCAAACAAATAGTGAACAACTCACACTATTTACAAATACCAATTGTATTTGATTATTCGATGTACTCTCACAATTAATTTGGAGAAATAAAGTAACTCGTTCAAAAAAAATTGCCCTAAAATTAAGATAAATGTTAACATGTAAAAGTTTATTAATTATTTTTATATTTTGAATTTTGGTCAACTCAATCTCAATTTATATTGTGAAAATTTTAAAAGTCTTAAAAAATTGTATTTAAGAATTGTTGGAGAATAAACTATCTAAAAAAAATTCATTAAATTAAGATAAATATATGTATATATAATAGTATTATGTAAGTAGAAAAAAATACATTTTTTGAAATTAATAATAAATTAGGATTAGTTCGGATTGTTTTTTGTGAACTCATGAATTAACCTAATTCATAAGATTTTCAGTTTTTTAATTCAACGCCCAACCCTACACCATATACGTTAGGTTAGATTTGGTTGGTCGGAATTTTTCGGATCAATGAGCTTTTTGTACACCGAACACTAATTGACTAACAGTAAAATGGTGTAGCAATTAAAAAGATAAATTTAGTAAGCCCATTGGTAAAATACATTAATTTAATTATTTTTTTCTTATGAGATGGTGTGCTTCTCCCTTCCATATCTCATCTCCTTCCTCCCACTATTTTTTAAGGAAAAAAAAAAAGTAAGGAAGCTTCATAAAATACAAAATACAAAATACAGTAATAAAATGTTAAAGAAAAGTCTTAATTGAGATATAAATAAAACATAATAACTACAAAAAAAAAAAAAAAAAAGAATTAGTTTTAGTAGAATAAAAAACAGCCCCATTAATATCTTTCCAAATATAAGAGAAAACATCTATAAGTTCTGTTCTTACGCTCTAATGAAACGAATAAGAATTTTTATAATGTGTATCTTAAAACTTAGTAACCAATAGACACCAATATCAAATTTCTATGTAATTTCCACTGTTTTAAATAATGTGTAATAAATTTGTGATAAATGTAGATAACGAAATCTTGAACATGAAGATTCTTGTTGAACCTAATTTGAAAAAATCGTGAGCATAATGTCAATTTTAGAAACTTTGCAAAAGCATCCATTAATATTCAGTTGAACTTTTTCAAAGGCTAAGAACGTAATTTTTCATTTCAATATACTAAATTAAATAATAATAATAATAATATAAACTGAAAATAACCTTAGTGTAAAAAATTAAAATCCATAAATCCCAATTTGGTCAGAAATGACGATCTGATTTAAATACCAATTCGATAAATATAAGTCATGAAGTTTGTATAATAATTGCTATAAGATGGTTAATTAAGTGATGATGATGATGAACAGGGAAATACAGGTCAAAGGGTAAGACTTTGACCAAAATGAAAATGGAATTTGTCCTTATTGTCCCTTAAAACTTATTATTATAAGAACATCCCAAGAATATGGCTTTTTTGAACCTTGATATTGGTGTTAAAAAACAAAAGTTTGATATATATATATATATATAGAGAGAGAGAGAGAGAGAGAGATCAGATGATGATGAATAATATGGAAACTCCAGAAGTTTGCAACGGGGAGGGGGATCAGGAGGATGAAATCTCGCTTCCAGGATTCCGATTCCATCCGACGGACGAAGAACTGGTGAGCTTTTACCTACGTAGAAAAGTAGAGAAAAGACCCATCAGCATAGAACTCATCAAACAAATAGATATCTACAAACACAACCCATGGGACCTTCCATGTAAGTAGTAGTAGTAGTGTGTGTGTGTGTGTCTGTGTTACTAATAATAATAATAAAGTTAATATTTATTTATTTTATATAGATGGAAGCAGCTGCAGCAAGATGGGATTGGGAGAGAAAGAATGGTATTTTTATTGCAAGAGAGGAAGGAAATACAAGAATAGTATAAGGCCAAATAGAGTAACTGGATCTGGATTTTGGAAGGCAACAGGAATAGATAAGGGTGTTTATAGTAATGGAGGTGAAGGGAATGAATGTATTGGTCTTAAGAAAACACTTGTTTATTATCGTGGTAGTGCTGGTAAAGGCTCTAAAACTGATTGGATGATGCATGAGTTTCGTCTCCCTCCTTCTAATAATCCAACGTCCTCCGCCCCCAACAACAGCAACAACCCTAAACCCACCAACTTTGCTCAAGAAGCGGTATATATCTTTAATAATTAAGTTAATTGTTTTACGTTCATTTCATCTATTACTATTATTTGATTTTTTTTTTTGTGTGTGGGATGTACGTACGTACAAAAGGAAATTTGGACATTATGTAGGATATTCAAGAGGAATGTGAGTGGGAGAAGATATGGAACATCAGGAAATAATTGGAATAACAAGCAATTAGCAGCAGTATCAACAACAACAATCAAAAACCCCATCATAGATGATCAAAAGAACATAAGGATGTGCAATAACAACAATATTATTGATCAAATTATGGTGCCACCACCAGCTTCTGAAAATGGTAACAACAACAATAATAATAATGGTGAAATTAGTTACATCAACTTCAGCAGCTGTGAATCGTCCATGATTATCCAAACTGAGAAGAAGCCACTACTTCTTGATCCAAATAATTACCTCAACAACAATAGTCATCATCATCATCAAGAATGGAATACCAATAATAATAGTTATGATCAATATAGCAGCTGCTCTTCAAGTGGTATTATTTCACCTTCAATTCCTTATCCAACAAATCAGCAGCTTGATATCAATGATTTCTTCACTAATAGCAATTGGGATGAGCTCAGATCAATGGTGGATATGTTGTAAGATTATTATTCTTCTCTTCTTCATCATTATTATTGATCTCTGCTTTATCCATTTGGTGTAAATATATACAACACACCCGGCCATCTCTCTCTACACAAGGTACAGCCTCTATCAATATTGCTCAACATATCATTCATTACACCAATCCAAATTAAAGGAAGGGCAATTGATCAGAAGAGGCAAAGGATTATTGGGTTCGAAATTTTTAATATCATCATTACCTTCAATAATCCAACTACTATTTTAGGATTAATCATCATATATAGTTTAGATTTTATATATATAGCTGGGTCGATTCCTCCCTTGTGAATATATATAATATATATATATATATATATATATACACTCTTTTTTTAGGCATCTCCTTTGCTATATATCATTCCAACATGTTACATGGGGCATTTTCATTTCTTTGTAACAATAATATTTAGTCTTTAGTCTTTAGATTTGATTTTAGTTTATACCATTTTACATTCTATACCCCATAGATACTTCATTTTTCTTAGCCTTTGTACTATGAGAGTAAATTTTTTTCAGTATACATATATATAAATATATGAAGTTTTTTCTTCTCATTTTTTCTATTGAGTTTTGAATTTTGGAGTTAACGTTGAAATTAAGAAATAATTTCTGTTTGGTGCACAGAATTATTTAATCTAACGAAATTAAAATTGGTAGAATTGAAATATTTAACCGTGTGTGAATGTGAAACAACCCAATTGGCAACTGCCTTTCTTTTTTCAATGTACAATCAATCATTATATATTAAATAAAATGAAAATATAATAAAGGGGTGTCACCAATTATGTGGCTCCGTGAGATAATGGTGAACTCAAAGAAATACATGGATGTTTAATTAAGGTGCCACAGAAGCCTAATCAGAAATTAATTAACTATTGACTGGGCTGCACTTCCTTCAATTTCTTCAGTCTTCAATTCCTTTCCCTCACGAAAACCATTTCAATTAATTTCTCAATTTTTTTTAAAAAATAAAATAAAATAAAACATCGTCACTGATTTGAAATAGAAACTTAGGATTTTTTTTCTTTTTCTATTTATTTATATTATAATTCTCAGATGACACTTGAGACAGGTTTTACTTGTAAATTAATATTCTTTTTTACCTAAAATAATAAATGATGTGACGTTGGGGTATATATTTTGAATTTTGATTAGTCAAAATAAAAATTTTGATAATTTGTTTTTTTTTTTTTTTTGTGCTTTTTTGTCATCCATTCCACATGTATATGAGAGAGAGAGAGAGAGGGAGAGAAAGGGACATTGACAAATTTCTTAATATGTTGACTTTGTCATTGGGTGATTATTATTTAAATAGGTAGAAGTCAATTAAATTAGTTTGACTTAAATGGAGCCTAAATTTGTCAGACCATGTGATGTTTACTGTTTCATGATAAACACAATATGGAATGACTTTCGTACATATCTTAATCGCATCCACACATATCCCTTCCTTTTTCTTCTTTTTTTTTTTTTTTTTCTCTTTTGTCCTCATTTCATCAACTTTGTCGGTTGTTACCGTTATCTATTTTATGCGAATCATCGAATTGTTTAATCATAATTTATTGTATGACAAATTCTTCTTCTTTATTTTTTTAAATTATTTTAATCCATTATTTGTGTATAATGTAAGTAGAGATGTCCACGGAACGGGATGAGATCGGGAATGCCAATCTCCATCCCCATTCCCAGTTATTTCTCCATGAGAAACGGAATGGGATTCTCTGCGAGGATTCCGTGGGATCGGGTATCCCGTGAGAAAAATTCTTCGTCGTTTTTTTATTTTATTTTGTATTTTAATCAGAATAAATATACAGAGGGACTTACGAAATGGAGAGGGACAGAAACAGAGGAGTGGGGGCGGATGGGTGAAGTTTTAGGTTTTTTAAATATTTAATGTTTTATATATTTATATTTATAATTTATAAATATATTTAGTTATTTATTGATTCATTGATATTTATTTATTCGGGTTGGGGTCCACGAGGAGCCTGAGCGAGCTCTCTTTAAGAGATAGCTGATGTCGGGAGTCTAAAGAAGGCTCAAATTAAATAACCTTGAGTAAACCTGAGAGTACTCAAAGGTGAGCTTGCAAGTGCTCAGGGGTGAGCCTAAGAGAGGGGTCCAGAGAGTTTGGGCCTAGAAAGCGTAGGCATGAGGAGCCTAAAAGGGTTTGAGCCTAGAAAAGATTGGGCAAAAGGTGTCTAAGAGGGCTTAAGTCCAGAGAAGCCTAGAAGCACTTGAGCCTATAGAAGCCTAGGAGGGTCTAAGCCTAAAGAGCTTCACCAAAAGAGCTTAAAAGGGCTGAGCTTAAAAAAACCTAAGCATGAGAAGCCTAGGAGGACCTCGGTCTAGAGAAGCCTAGACACGAAGAGCTAGGGAGGGCTTAAGCCTAGTGGGAGCATGATTTCAATAGACTCATGGGGAGCTTAGATTGAGCTTTGAAGATCCATGAGAAAAGCTTAGTAGAAGCTCAGTGTACCCATGAGGAGTTTAGAATGAGCTCAAAAAACCATAGGAAGCTTAAAGTGAGCTCAAAAAATCCATTAGAATAGCCTAAGAGAACTCAAACTCATGGAACGAGCCTAGAAGAGCTTAGAGAAACCCTTGGGATGAGCGAGGAGAGCTTAGAGGACTCATAGGAAAAGTCTAGAGGAAACTAGATAACCCATGAAGAGAGTTTAGAAGAGTTTTGATCCATAGCTTAGAGAGCTCAAATGACCCATAGGAGACCGCAAAGAGATTAAGGTTGAAGTCATCCAAATTCACAACGGAGGAGTCATAGAGGAGATGTTGAGAATTTGGACAAATGGTACGCTTATATCAATAATCCTTTCTAAAGCTGTGTATACCACATTGTTCCAAATCCCTACAATAAGTTTGATTTTTGTTTGTTTTGTAGAATCAAGATAGTAAAGAGAATCTTTAGATATTTGTTAGTGTAGATGCTCTCAAATACACAAGACTCAACAGTACATATTCAAATAATAATATTTGTTTTATATTATTTGTAAGGTTGTTGAAAAATATGTAGTTTCATGTTACTTTTTCCACAATTTATGAATTGGAATACCTTCAATTGATGTATTATTCCACCATTATCTTCTTATTTGTTAAATGACATGTATAAATTCAAAACATGTAACAAAAAGTTAGGACAAAAATATAAAATAAAAGACTATTTTTAAATATAGCAAAATCAACTAAAATATTTACAAAATATAGCAAAATATCACATTCTGCCTATGATGAATCGTGATAGACTAATATATGTGTCTATACGTGTCATGATAGACCCAAACAGTACCTTATCACAAATAGATTATGATATTTTTGTGTGTTTGTAGATATTTTCAGAAGTTGTCATTTAAAATACTTTTCATGAAATAAAACTATCATCAACAAAGAAATCTCAAAAAAATCATGTTTCATGAAGACATTTAAAGACCTATTTGGGAGTGATAGTCGGATTAGTAATTACAAGAAGAGATTTATGTACAGTTTATTTTATAAAATTGATTTTTTATTGTTTGGTTCCAAACCTATAAAAGTGATTTTCATATACTTAAAACTGATTTTGAATTATTATGTTTGGTTCAAAAAGTAATTTTAATAAAGAAAATTTTCATATATAACATAGTAAACCAAAATATTTACAAAATATAACAAAGTTTCTTATTCTAGTCTATCAATGTCTACCATTGATAGAATATAAATTTTTGTTATATTTTGTAAATATCTTCAACAATTTTATTTTTTACAATAATTTATTTTTTAATGTTACCAAATTATATTTTATATTTGGACATTTATTTAACTAATTATTTATAATAAATATATTTCTTCTATTAATTTATTTTTCATTTGTTTTCAAAAATATTTTTATATAAAAGTTGGTCATCAATGGTCGTTGAAAAACAGTGTCAGCGACAATAGTCAGAGGATCGCCAAAAGTTTGTCACGGTGATGCAGAAAAACGGTGATCAAAGGTTGAAGGTAGCAGCCGTTGTAAGTTGATCAACGACGGTCATCGAAAACTATTGTCCAAAATTGGTTGGCAAGGGTTGTTAAAAATCAATTACCAAAGGTTAGCTGGCATCGATTGTCAAGAAAACGATCGCCAGAAGTTGGCCGTCTACAATCGAGATGTGATCGGAGGTTGGACGACAATTGTCACCAAAAAACGATCACTGAAAGTTGATCGACAGTGGTCATCAGTAGACGGTCATCGAAAGTTGGTTGAAGTCGATTGTCAAAAAGCAGTCGTCAAAGATTGGCTACCAAAAAAAAAAAAAAGAATAGTCGAAAGTTGACCAACAACAATTGTCAAAGAATTTAATAAATATCTAATTTTATTAATTTATTTTAGTAATTTTGGCCTAAATTTTTTAAAAGTTTGTGGCAATATGGATGTTTCAAAATTTAAGTAGTATGAGAAAAATGTTGAAGATGATTCCCCAACAATCACAAAAAAAAAAGATTAGTTGCTTAGTGATACTTCAAAAATCAATTTAAAGTGAGTTTTTAATACTATAAAAATCAATTTAAAGTGAGTTTTTATTTTCTAATCAAACATGATTATTTTAAAGTAAAAACATGATTATTTTGAAGTAAAATGATTTTGACAATGACAAAAGCAATTTCTAACATATCATAATTACTCTCAAACACACCTTAAATATCGAAGATTTCTTCGCTAACCAAAACCTTGAATGAATATCTCAATATCCCCTCAAAAAGTTTCAGAATCCCACATTACATTACCTCCACACAAAGTTTCATATCTTATAAAGATCCATTAATTACCAAAGTGAACAAAAGCCTTAGGTTTACTTTTTGTTATATATATCATAGAAAAAGAAGTTCGTATAGTTAATTAGTATTTTCTGACGTGTAGAAGATTTTTTTTATTTTCTAAAATGATTATGTTTAAATCATTACAATTTATATTTGAATGCATGTACTGCATTTATAAAACTCTCAGAAGTTGCATCATCGATCACAATCATTGAATTATATATATATATATATATATATAGTATATTCTATCATCATGCAATCGCATAACATCTGCTGCAGTCATCATTTTTAAGTTTGTTTAAATTTTAATCTGTTACATTCATCATCTTAGCTATTATCAACATATCAATAAGATAACAATGTGTACTTAAAACAATATTCAAATATACTTTTATACGTTTCATCCTCCAAGTTAATTATTTACTTTTCAACACATGAACCTAAGCAAGCTCGTTTCACTTTCTTGCTTTGCCCATAAACAATTTTATATGAGAAGTAGATTACAACATTGAACTACTATTTTCTAGTATTGGATAACTCCAACAATAGTTTTCCATTCTGACTAAAGTACATTGGAAAAAGTTGAAATACTCTTTTTTTTCCCAAACATACCCCTATACATTCAGAAGATAATAATATTACCTTAAGGTTACATAAAAATTCCAATACTAACTTGGAATACAACTCCATCAGGAGATGGTGTGGCAATGACCTTGAACAAAATTTTGGAACACCAAACTATTCTAAGTCACTGTCGTACTATTTCAAGTTCTAACTTCTACTCAAAATTCTAAAGAAGTGTAAGGGCAGAAACAGCTCAGAACATCGAAAGGAAATGCAAAGTGCAAAACACAACGTAACCACAGTGAATAAGACTTATGCTTTTCTCATTATAACACTGATTCTAACAAAACAAAAAATGAAGTCATACAAAAGACCTAGAACCTTCGGTAATTTCATACACAAGGGTTGAAACTCGCTCCCCTGACAATATACTTACCAACTTCTACGATGATGTCTTGGATCTCTTCTTGAAAAGTGGCCGATCGCTGGATGATGCGAGATAAGCTTCCGGATTGATAGTTTCCGCAGCTTTTCGTTTTCCAAATGCCTTAGCCTTTTCCTGCGAAGCAACGAGATCATATAAAGTTGCAACAAATTTATCAAACAAATTGGACCCTTTCCAGTTAAAAATCTACTTGGAGCATCCACGGCTATTATACATTATAGACCACATACACAATCCCATACCTTCAAGGCCTTTGCCATTTCGGCAATATCATTTTTATCTCCATCAGGGTTTGTATCCTGCTTTGGTGCTTCCTGAATTGAGGTAAAACAATTATCACTAAAAGCATTAGAGCACATACGGTAGTAAAAAGAATGAAAATGTTCGACATATTGGATAAGCTGAATCAAGAAGCCGCAGCAATATATACCTTAGGAGGAAGAAAGGCAGCTTCTCTTTTTCTCTTGTTTTCAGCAGTTTTTTCTGCCTGCTTCTCCTGCTTATCCTGCCATTTCTTTGCAGACTTCTTTTTGTCATTTAAAAAGTATTCTCCAGTTTCCAATTGTATATCAATCTGCAAATACATGACAAAAAGTCTTGCTGAAATGAATGCATTGAGAAAGAAACAAAATGCAAAACATGTCTGCGTTTAACCTCTATATAATTGTCACAATGACAATAAAAGAATGTTTCCAAGACATTTCAGCATTTCCTAAACTTGGAATAGTTTATCTTTATTAAGTATGTCAGTATGTTTGTGGCCTATTTCTTTTTTTTGCAACTTTTATTTTTGTGATTTTGAGAGTAGACCATAACTATTATGTATTACATTGTCATGCTATTTTCATAAATGCTTTTTGAAATATAAATACAGACAAAGTGCGCCTCCAGGAAGCGAAAGGCAACAGAGCACCTGGCTAGGTTGCTGTGGAGGAGGGAAAGGTGTGTACTGCTTCTTCGGTTTACTCTTGACCTTCTTTTGTTTAACAGTTTTCCTGATAAAAAGAACGCTTACGTACAAAATAAGTACATGATTCTAGCAAAAGAAAATCAGCAAACAAGTACACATCTAAATGGCATACTTCTTGAATTTGGGAAGAAACCGATCCCAATTTTCATTTGCAAGTGCTGGATCATTAGCAAGC
>JBBPDJ010000001.1:10774611-10797798 GCA_037974625.1 Cucumis cinereus
TTGAAACCTCTAAGAATTGGAATCTGATTAATCCAATTGTATAGCAGGAATATCTTTAAGTCAAGGCAAAAACAAACATATTTTTAAAAAAAATGAGCTGAACATTTGCCACCGATAAAGATTACCAAATTCATAAAGTTATAAATCAAAACCTTGCTATTGTACTGCCAGTAACTATTTTCAGTAAAAATATAGCCTAAAATAAAATAGGTCGCAGCACTAGAAAGAAAACCTTAACCCTCCATGTAGACATAGAACTGATTGACAAAACACGAAGTAAAACATATTGGCCTATAACAATTAAACATGAAACAGTAATTCCTTCTCAGCCAAACTTCTTGGCAGAACAAAATAGTTGAAACAAAATCGAAGTTAAGGATAACTGGAAACTGTTTCAGTAGGACAACAAAAACTGTTTCAGTAGGACAACAAAAACTGTTTCACAATTTAGTACGGAAACCACACGTAAATTAAACAAAACATACCAAATTATTAATCTAAAGACAATTGGGATCTCATATCAAAGTACTGTCTAAGTAAGTTCTAAGAAACCCACACACTAACTCATTCATTTATTCCAATATAATCCTCCATAATAGCAACAGATAAAATTCCAAACGTAAAAACACAAAACTATTTACCTCTGTACACGGGAAACAGAGTAGAGAAAGAGCTCACTTCGAGCAAACCACCTTCATTCCAAGAGGGATCAAACTTCTCAACCTTCCAACGGTCAATGTTAGGATCCTCATCCCATGGCTTCGGCTTGTCATGCTTCCCCTTGTGTTTGGTTTTATTTTGCTGTTGCTCTATGTCCTCCATAACTGTGTTGGATTATTCAGGAAAACCGTGAGAAGCAATGGGAATGACTAATGAGCTAAACCTAGATGAAAAATCTGGAAAATCTTACACAATTAACACTTGTTTTGGAGCCCTGAATTTGGGAGAATTCAAATTAATTCTGCCGTGTTAGGATGCAAAAGAAAAACAAGAAAGAAGAAAGCTAAGGCCGAATCAAAAATCAATAAAACAAAACATGTGAAACCTTAGGCCGAATCAGGGCGACGGCCCTATCTGGCGACAGAGGTAGATAACTCTGAATGCTTCAAGAGGCGAGAGAGTGCGAGAGGGGGGGAAGCGGTAGCTCTGACTGCAGCAGATGAGAGTGGAGGAGGGCGATAGGCGGTGCGACTACGTCTAGCAGAAGTGAGTCGCGGCGGTGGCAGAAGGGTGCATAGGTGGCAATGGGAGTGAGGGGCAGTTGAGCGCGAAGTGAAATAGGGTTTACAAAAAAAAATAAAAAGAAAACTAAGACGAAGGAGAAAACGCAGAGAAAAGCATGAGGTAATGCCGTAATGCGATAATGGTAAACATGAGGTTTAAACTTTAAACAATCAACATATCTCACTTCACTAGTGATATTTCATTCAAAGCAATCGTTAGGTGCATTCTAAGCTGCACCTACTTACATGCTTTCCCATCTATACACCACATAAATATAAAATTAAAAGTTATTTTTTCAAAAAATAGCTTCTAATCATATTTTTGTGTGGTAGAGATGTGGTGAAGTACCTAGATGGGTGCATCCTTATTTTCCATATTTTATAATTGGATTTCTGCATATATTTTTTAACAAATTTGACTTTCTCTACATTCTTTCTCTTATTTAATTTTTGTAGCATTTATAATTGAATATCCTTGTTTAGTTTGTGATCCGAGAGATATTTTGAAAAATAAAGAATTTTATTGAAAACGAAAATTTTCACTGTATTCGAAAACAAGTTTGATTTCAATTTAAATTTTTAAAATTCGAATTCAAAATTTAAAATTTGTGTTTGATTGTGAATTTGAAAATGCAATAGTAAATCTTATGTTTACAATTTCTGAAAACAAAATCTAAAAACAAAGAAAACGACAATTTATTGTTTTAAAAAATGTGCTATTTCGAGTGTTGTTTTTAGAAATCATTTTTAAAAAACATGTATACCAAACAAGTTTTAATTATTTTCTTTGTATTTTTTGTTTTTGAAAACATAAAAACAAAAATGAACCACGGACCAAATCAAATGGAGCCTGAGAAAATCAAAGTAAATTTAATGTTAACTTTCTAGAGAGTTTTTGTTTTTTATTGATCATTAATTACAAAAATATATTTATCATTAATGGGTGTTTTCCATTTAATTGTTTCTTATTTTATTCATTGACAAATACGCCATATATCCCAAAAGTCTTGGGAATTTTTAATTTTCTATGGTGGTTATGTTTCAAAAAATTATTGATTTGTTATAAAACTTGCAACAATTACCGTACTTTAAAGATGAATTTTGCAATTTTTCATAGCATTATTATTATATGATAAGTAAGTATATATATATATATATTGCGGAGAAAATAATTTGCAAGGAAAATAAAGTAAGGGTGATCGATTTGAGAAAGCTTAGCTTGGGTTATGTAAGTCTTTCTAATCATTATATTTGATCATTGAATTTTCATTACTGAATCAAATCATTGGTACTCCTAACCAATTTGAATAGAAAAGCTAATCAAACTAGTGTGAGTTAAACCGATGAAAAGCATACAAGATTCAATTTTCACTAACTGCATTATGAACAAGAGCTAAGTTAGGTTGAAAATCTAATTTTCATGCGCCTAATTAGTCAATCATCAAGTTCAATCCTAAGTCGATTAGAGCAATACAAGATGGAATTGATTTCGCAAACTAACCTAACTTATTGCTTCTAATTAAATTACATACAACTTAATGAAGAAAATTGCACATAATAAAAAACATTCATCATAAATTCCACAAGCATCCGACAATATGAACATAATCATTAACAATAGAATTGGAACCATCAATAAATTAAATTCAGTCCAAACCTCACAAATGCAATGAATTCAAGGGAGATTACTACAAACCCAAGCTAAAAGAGAGTAACTTAGCCCATTCTCCACATGTTGAGCAATGAGGAGATGTTAAGTACACAATATAGACCAAAATAGAGAGAGGAGGAGAGAAATCGAGGTTTGGGTTGCTGGAATACGAGATGAATTGACCTAGGCAACAAAAATTGTATTTAATAAAACATGATCATGTTATGAACAGCACCGTGGCGCTGATGATGATTCGCGTGCAAGGTATGTTCGAAGGGTCGCAACACCATAGACTTTATGCAAATAATGAGGCTACTACCTTACAGCGCCACGACGCTACAAGGCAGAGATCAATATGGCATTTTATTTGCACTTTGATTTCCAGTTGGTACATCTTGACTCCATTTACGCCTATTTAGACCTCATATCGTCATCAATACCCAATATACCCTTGGATTGTTCAAAGCTCAAAATATCAAATAGAAACATAAAATTATAGAACGATCCTGAATTATGCGAGATTAGATAAGGAATTTTCGGTGTTATCACCATCATACTTAAACATACAATATAACAACTTTTGACGCATCACACATCCCTTTACAAAATTACTACCAAAAATTTCAAATAATAAATATAAACTTTTCTACTTTTGTTTAGCCTCGTATATTTTTTTTCAAGATGTTTATCAAAGAATTTTAAAATGAAATTTTTGTCGATGAAAATGGTCTCGATCCTCCTTTGTATCTTTGTTGTATCAGATGCTTTTTTAAATTAGTTTCTATTTTCACCAACATGGTAATGTATTATATTTTTCAAGGTGTGTTTCTTCTTTACTTTTTCTTTTTTATTTTTTAAATAAGGGAGGATGTTTAATAAAAAAGACTAGCCAATTAATCAATGGAAATGGATTTTCCGCGAAAGCGTGTGATGTCGTGCAACCCATAATTAGTTTAAGAAACTCTTAAATCAAAGGATCTAAGTATAAACTATTCTATAAGCATGCTTTTACAAAAGAATTGTAGAGATACAAAACAACTTGCCCTTTAACATTTCCTGTAATCACGTAATTTCAAATCTTTTTGCTTGCTCTTCAACCTTCCTTGATTTCAAAAACGTCACTGTTAATACACACCACCACCAAAAGCTACCAAACCGTTTCCAAGACTAATAAATTGGAGGCAAGATTTTTGACGTGAAATTGATTTTTACCTTAGGGACCATTTGGATTGAGAATCAAGAATGTCTAGAAATAATAAGTCTGAGAATAAGATTGTTGGAAATTAAAGATGTGTCTGTTTGGTTGTGTATGAGAATGCTATTAATAATGTACGGTAATAAATTCTTTTTGTATTTCATTTGTAAAATTAATAATGAAAACTTCGTAAAATTTTAATATATTAATTAATAAACAATAAACTCAATTCCAAATTTTGAAAATAATAATTATTTAACAATCAAATAATAATATTAATTAAATTACTGATTACAAGTATTTGTAAAATGAGTAATTTGATAGGATAAACCACAAATTTAATTTTCATATAATTAATTTAAATTAATTGATTTTAACTATATATAAAATAAAAGAATAAATAAATCTATTGAAAGAGAAAAAATGGTAGACATTAAGAAAATCCATCATTTTGGATGAGTATATTTAATGGGCATAAATGATGCATGAAAATAGCTTATTCTCATGCCCAAGCTACAAAACCTTGCACCAAACAAGGGTATGATTATCCCTTATCCATTCCAACCCTTATTTCAATTCCAATTCCAATTCCCGTAATCCAAACAACTCCTAAAAGGTTATAAGGATGTATATATACGGAATGAATGACCCCTTTCCCAAGCCACCACCAATTTAATTTAATTAATTAATTAACCATTAATAAATTATAATTAATTAATATAAATATCATATATTTATATGTATCACCATTAATTTAATTAATTAATCATAAATTAATAAATAATTAAATTATATTTAATTATTGTATATAAATATCATATATTTATATGCATGTTACTCTCTGCACTATATCATTAATATGAAACTCAATCATATTAATTTTACAATATAGTTTTATATATATGAATCTTATTCTAATATATTTCTCTTTTTAATGGAGTTTTAATTACAAATCATATTTATAATTAACTATATTTTATAATGTATCAAAAATACATTATACTTTATATTAATCAAATTAACATAAATTTTCCATAAATAGTTTGAACACTTCCAATTATTTCTCAATATTACCTTTAGTAAGCTAATAAGTAAACCTTATAGACTTACAGATTAGAAGTTTCAATGATGTGAGATTAATTAATTAAACTTTTAAAATAAATTATTCAATATTCATTAACTACCGATCACTCCACAAAAGACAGATAGTTGTACTCTTCGCACTACATATATATTTTTGTGTCTATGGATAAACTAATCAACAGTGAATCGACCCTTCACAAATTGTTCATAACTACAATTGGATCAAATTACCGTTCTACCCTTGTAGTTATATCTAACTTCTCAAGTACCATCGATTTCTCTAATGATCAAATTATAGCCTAACTATAAATTAACACCCATCGAGCTAACGAGAGGTTAAAGCCTTATTGCTCAAGACCCAGAATCAGCTGTTGAGAAAGCAATTCATCTACTTTTTTAAAGTATAGGAATGAGTGAATTTCATATTGTGTAGTTGTAATCGTAGCCCCCTACTTACACAAATCTTCAAAATGATTGATATTAAAAATTTTAATCAAATAGAAATAAAGAGTTTGGTGTTAAAAAGTTCTGAAGTATCAAAGAAGCTCATTTTTTTTAAGTAATAGGAAATTTATTTAAAACAAGTTCATTTCGGTAAAAATATATATATATATATAATGTTCAAATTAAAATTAGAAGATTTTTCAGTGTTAAAAATGTTGTTTAGTATTTTAATTGAAAATTATATAATATAATATCAATAATTAGAAAAAGTATTTAATAATATAATATTTTTGTCATTTTAAAGAAATTACTATATAAATTATAAGTTGTTCTCTCTTCAATGAGACCGACAAATAAAAATATATTGGTTATTTTAATTATAAACTTAGTTAATTGTGAAGATTAAAAATTTAATAATTTTAAAAATTAAACTACATAAATTGTTAAAATAGGTTATTTGTCAAAGTTAAACTCTTCTCAAAGATATATCTTTTCTAATTCATATTTTATGATTCAGACTTAATAAAATCTATATTCATTTGTTATTGAAAATTCACTAACAAAAGTTATGTTCTGAAAATTTTTAGCCAAGTGCATTGCACATGTTATATTACTAGTATAAAAAATAAAACGTATTGTTAAACATCTTGTCCTATAGTTATGTATTAAATGCAATCGAATTTGAAAATTTGTAAAACAATTTATGGAAGTAATAAAATCCCTTAAATTTGATGCAAATGAAAATTTCGTTTTTGTGGTGAATTTTGAAAATTTTGCAAACCACTACTTTTAAGGCACATAACTCCCACATTTGTGTATTTTCAATTTTTGTAATAAAATGCTAACATTTAAATGGGGGTATTATGTACTTTTGGGCTTGATTTTTATATGATATTGTAACATATTAGGTTAGTCATGAAAAGTGGTGCATTTAAATCATTATTGTAATTTAGCCTATTTAATTAGGTTATTGGTGTAGAAATTCCTTTTCTTTTTTCCAGTATTACATTTTAGGCCTTTGTCTATGTTCAATCCACGTGATTATCAATCGATTTGTTAAAATTTTTATTGATTTTAGATTTTACTAAAATTTCTTCTAACCGTTCCAGTTTTTTCATTCTTCTAAGAGATTTCTACGTGTTAGACTCAAATATGGGACCTATATTTTAATGACGTTAATGTTTTAGATTATTTACAATAATGTCTAACTTTCTTCAATAATTACTAAAAAATTAGATCCAAATTACTATTTGGACCTTACCTTATAATTAATTATAAGATTTTCTAAATTAGGAATCCCTAAAATCACTTATTTTTAGAATGTTTTAATATTTTATAATTTTTTAAATAATTAAATGGATTTGGAAATAAACATATCTTTTTAAAATAAAAACTCATATTCCATATATTCCTCTTCCACTACCATTTCATTATTGCATAAAAAATTCTTCCACTCGCCGGACAAGAAGTCATATTCCATGTGTGCTGTCGAAATTGATTAACAAACATTTTTGCCGTCATTGTGCTGTCGAACAAGAAGAAAAAATAATCATTTAGCTGTTGCCCTAGAAGATAAAGGTATGAATCGGTATATTGCAGTATTTAGTCATGTTAATATTTAGTCAAAATCTAACATATTATAGTATATTTATGGTATATAGTATATTCAAGTTAATTTAGTATATGTTGTCTTATATATTGTAGTATATTTAGGGTATATAGTGTAGTCAAGTTAATTTAGTATATGTTGTCTTATATATTGTAGTATATTTAGGGTATATTGTGTAACCAAGTTAATTTAGTATATGTGCACGTGCAAATAGCCCAAACAACATAACCCTAAATATACGATAACATACACTAAATTAACTTGACTACACTATAGACCCTAAATATACTACAATATATAAGACAACATATACTAAATTAACTTGGCTATACTATATACCCTAAATAATATGTATAAAAATCAAACAAAAAAACATAGTTATGATCGATCAATCATACTCATCAACTTGCAGAAAACGAAAATGAACTATCCCGAAAAAACTAATTTGCTGCAGAAACTCAATGGAGAAGTAGTATGCTCGAACAATCCTGTAAGATTTTGATTCAGTTTAATTTTAAATTTTCGAGAGGAATAAAATTACAATTTTAATATATTGTTTATCTCTCCAAATGCAAAAGGAATAAATCCACACTAATTATTGCAATGAAATAAGTAAACCTTCCCTCTCCAATATTAGAAAAATCCTTTAAATACGGAAAATTTTATTAAAAGGGTATTTTAGACTAAAAATAAAATAAAATACTATTAATGTAAATATTTGAATATTTAGACATTTATAAAAATAAGTTTTGAAATGGTATTGAATGTATAAATATCTCTTTTACTAAATATTCCTAAAAAATTATGGTCAATATGGAGTTGGAGAAGCATTAGGTAAATGGGCTGTTTGGTGGAATGATGGAGCCCAAATGGGCTCTTTCGTGGGCTTCGTTATTCCACTTTCTAAGCCCAGCTAAGTAGTATTATGAGCCGCATACAAGCCCAAATCCAGAAATGAAGGGGTTGGTTAACACACGAGTCATAATAGAAGTAGCTGAAAACGACACCACCAAGAACCTCGTTAAGAACATCATTGGGAAAAAATAAAAAAAGAAAAAAAGAAAAATAAAAATGATTAAAAGAATATTTATATATGGGATGTATGTGAAATAGGGATAAGATGTGAGTATATAAATAATAAATTCAACAAATCCTCACCAAATCTTTGAGTGCCAATTTCAACCAATACCCACAATTTATTTCAAAATAATAATAATAATAAATAAATAAATATATATATAATAAATGAATGTTTAAATTTGCAAAATTGAATATGGTGCGTTAATGGAGCCATCAACAACATTGTTAGTGCAACTCAACTCCAATCAATCAATTCCAAATTCCAACCCATTTTTCATTCAAAATCTTTCTTTTTACACAATTCTCCACCATCAATTAAAGTAGTTCCTTCTCAAGTAGGACTTTTTATAAGCATTTTCAACATCTTTTTTTTTTTTTAAAAAAAATGGTATAGATTAAAAGTTTGCATAGAAGAAGAAAGCTCAAGATCACGAATCAGTACCCCATTAACATAACTCCATAATAAATAATAAATAATAATAGTAGTAGTAAGGTCACTTTTAAATGAGAGGGAAACTTAATATTATATTTGTTTAAATAAAAAAAAAAATCCAATTATTTATTAAATGAGCACATGAAAAGTCTCTATAGTGTGTGTGCCATCTGCCATCACCATCTAAAATTTGCATCCACTATAAAAAAACAGTAGAAATTGCCAAAACTCATCTCATCTCAAATCAAATCAAATCAAGATGCTGGATTTTGATTAAAAATGAGTGGGATCCAAAAAAATAGAGGCCACCTTGAATTGAATTGGATTTGTACATATATGCATTAAACTAGTCCTTTTTATTTCTCAATCTCTCTCTCTCTCTCTCTCTTTGAGTTTGTGTGGCCCATTTTTTGTTGTTGTGCCAGAAAAAGGAGGTACCAACATTTAATAACTTGTAGCCCTGCATTTGTTATAATGTAAAGTAGATGGATATGGGGAATAATGATGAATGATGGTGAAAGTTGACCATTCTATCCCCCACCTTTCATTTTCCATTCCTCTTCTTTCTTTCTTTCTTTTTTTTTTTTTTTTTTTTTTTTTTTTTTTTTTTTTTAATTTTGTTTCAAACCATTCATTGCATTTCTTTTTTAGTGTAACAAAACAATCTATTTAAATATAAATAGAGACAAGAAAAAGAAAAAAAAAAAAAAAGCATTATGAAAACAGCATTGGGGCACATGGAGAGGTGAGTGTCATCGTAATTGAATTGAATTAAATTAAAATATATAGGGTGTGTTTGTGGTGCAGAATTGGAAGATGGGTTAATTAGGAGATGAGGAGGCAATTATGGGTTTTGGATTCATGGGACAATGTTTGAATGGAATGGTCCAAAACAACAAAATGGGGTCACATAACCCATGGTGGATAGAAATCAATTATTTTCTTTTATTGTTAATAATGTGAAACAAGGGATTCAGCCTTGAAAAATAAAATAGTTCTAATTTAGTAGTACAAATGTTACACTCGATGTTGTAACATGATCAATAACAAACCGTAATAACTTAATATAAAACAGTAACAATAAAGATACTTAGACATAGAGATTGATAACATAATTTGATGCAATATCATCTATGTCTTGGAGAGTGTGTGTCAAGTGGGAATAAATTCCACTGTGTAAAGAGTTTAATAATTACAATAAAATACTTATAAGGTATACTTTCTCTTAAGTTACACACAAACAACTTGCTCTTAATTACTTTCAACTTAGGCTTGTTCTAAGTTTGAGCTCTCCTCATTTACATAATAACATTTTGGAATGTGGTTCTTTCACATTGATTAAAGATGACACACAACACGTCTTAGCAATTATAGAAAGAATAATAAATTCACAGTTAGAGGAATACAAATCACACAGAAGTTAGTAACCTAGTTCGGTGATACAACACCTATCTCTAGAGGAGTGTGTGCGTAGCAGATGTCAGCAAACAAAAGAAAATTACATTTAGATTTACTAGTTTATAAGAAGTAACATAGTATCTGTTAGACCACTTGATATGATATTTATATTAAAATATTAATGGGGTAAAAAAGATAAAGGGATCTAAGAGGGTGTTGCATTATAAAATTCAGTTATTTATGAAGTAAAGAAAGAAAAGTAGGAAGGATATTATGATTTGAATTGGTCCAAAATGATGGCATGATTTGTTTATTGTGTGAAATTGAGAAAATGTAAATGTAGAGTGGTGAAGTGAAAGAAAGAAATAGGAGAATTTTTCTTTCATTATACTCATTTCAATTCAAAACCCAAATTAGTTTTTAGCAACCAATTTCCATCACTTTCAATCCTAAACCCTTTATTTGTACCCAACAGATAAGCATCTCAATCTCTTCTCTCTCTCTTTTTAAATTTTTTTTTTTTTTTTTTAAAAAAACAAAAGTTAATTGTCAACCCACTCAATGTTGGGGGGGAAAAACAATGAAACATAATCATTTAAGCAAAGATAGGGGGGGGAGTTGGGTTTGATGCCACAATGTTGAAGAGAATAATAATGTTTGGGAAGTGTATTAGTGACATTAGTGGGAAGAACTGAATTTTGCACTTTAGAAAAGAAAAACATTCATTATATATATATCCTTCTGTCAAACCAAACAGTGGCTTTCTTGGTTTGGTGGGCAAAACAGAATCTCCCTATCTCTCTCTCTTTTTCCATGTTTGTGTGGTTTCACTCATAGTGGAGGAGGTGTTTTGTTGTTGGATTCAAAATAGCAATAATATAATGTATTGTCTATACCAAACCAAAGCAAATTCCATCAACAAAACAATTTTGAGTTAACAAGATATTGATTTGTGGATTTGTTTTAAGTATAGACAAACACCCACCCATGCCCTAGCTAGCCCTTTTCTTCTTTTCTGAAAAGGCAACAACTTTTGTGTAATATAGTAAAGTGTGTGAGAAGAAAGGTAGAATATACCAAATAAGAGTGGGAAAAAAGAAAAAAAAAAAATAGTAAAACCCAATATAATGAACTTAACTAATTAATAATAATAATAATAATAATAATAATTAAAGGTTTGGATATAAGTGATTGGAGGAGAAAGGGGGGGAATAATAGTGCCAAAATGGGTCCATCCAAAAGAGATGAGATTTCCATTTAATTAGGTCATTTCAAATCAAAATTCTCCAAGTGACATGTGATACAGAAATACACATAAATATATGATGAGTGGAGTAGGGCCCCCATGTTGATGATAGAAAGCAGGAAGAGAAGGAGGAGGAGGCAATAAAATTAAAAAAAAAAAAAAATGCAAAATGATGATGATAGATGAACCAAAAACACTTTGCTAATTTGATAACACTTTTAATTCATTTGTTTAGCATTTTGATATATATATCACTGACTGCCCTACTCCCTCCTTTCATTGGATCCATATTTTTCTATTGCTTTCTTTTTTTCTTCTCCCTTATAGTGGACAACTAGTGTGAAATCAAATTATGCTACATAACTTTTTTAACTGCCTACCATTTGTTATCATTTTTAAATATTCACATCCGTGTGGGATTTGACATCATTTTTCTCATGGAACCTAATTTAGAGGGTGTTTCAAAAGCAATGAGTTGATCCAGTAATAAATAAAAGTAACGAATTTGATAAAATGGACCAATATCAATCAATAATATCTTACGAGTTTCTTTTACATTCAAATATTGCTAAAATCGAGCAAGTTGAAATGAGGGAAAAAAAAAAGGGAGAGGGTTTGAAATAGTTAGGGTTTAGGGTTTGTGTAGGTGAGGGTGAAATTTGGAGGATTTGTTTTGAGGTTTTGTTGTGGGTATTTATTATTGTAGATAATGGTGAGTATGAAGATAAAAAGGATTGATGGAAGAGAAAATAGTAGAAACTTTATTATTTATGACCCACTGCCCACTTCCACCCACATCTCCACATCCAATGCACTTCTCATTCTTCACCCCCCCCCCCCCCCTATTGCACTTCCCATTTTCCCACCTATTTCCTTTTCTACCTCTTTTTTCATTCTAAATTTTTCAATTTTTTTCAATTTTTTTCTTTTTAAACGTTAGGGACTAATACATTACTTATTCATAAATATATATATAATTTAACGTTGATCTTAATAAGAATATAGTTCAAGTCATGGTGTGCTACCAAATGCATATAATTCAATATTTTGTAAAAAATAAAAATATATTAATATATAGTGTTGTTGTAACAGCAATCATAGTTGGTATAAATAGATATTTGGAAAAAATCCAAACATATTCCGACACTTTTTTATTATTATTATTATTTTAAATTATTTTAATGGAAAAAAGGAAAAAGGATTCCAATGCCAAATGCACCACCGCGCACATGACACTGCCCATTCAACAAAAACAACAGAATAAATGAATATAAAATAAATAAATAAATAAATAAATAAGATGCTTTCCTTATTAAGAATCAAATCATGTTAATTTTTTAGAGGAAAAAAAAATCCCAACGTGTTAGATAGTCTCAATCGCATTAAGTTTGATTTATAAGGTCAGATTTGACCCCACCATCAATGATGCCTGCTCAATTACCCTTTAATTAATTAACTTTATTAAATTATTAATTAGAATCCCCCCCCCCCCCCCAACTTTCCTCTCTATTTAATTAATCCTCTCTTTTTAATCAACGTCGTGTTAGGTTATGTTTCCGATTGCGAAAGATTTTTTAAAAATCAAAATTAAAAATCCAATTAACCAAAGATTTGGAACACGACCGTTTTTTCCGATATAGTATTAATTAAATCCACCCATGCTTAGCTTAGCAGAAATCCCTAATCCCCTCTATTAAAAATCTAATTAATCTATTACATAGTGGGATATTGACATATATATATATATATATATTTTTAATTTAATTTTATTTATTCGATGCATTCAATCCTCCAACTGACTTTGCCGCCATTGATACCTCACCTAATTAGACTTTTATGGATTGGACTTTGATGCAATTTAGATAAATATATAGATGCTCTTTGGACTTATGCAAAAGGATTGCATTTCTTCTTCTTTTTATTTTTATTCAATAATACCATTATTTTATAATAACCTCATTTTGGATAAAACCTTGGTCAATTTTTCTGTTCCTCAAACCAACGAACTACATGATACCCACCCTTTTACAAACCCAATTTCTTCTATTTTTCTCCTCCTTTTATATATATATATATATATATATATATATATTTCCAATTAGGTATTCAACAATTATCAAATGATACAACAAATAAATATATAAAAAAAAGAAAACCCAATTCATAAATACTAAATTAAAAACGTTGTCACTCCAACTCAACAAAAAAACAAGCATTACTCGATAGTAACGTCTAAACTATAAATTATTCGTCCGTTCTTAAAAGAATACATATTTTAAAAGATTCGGAAGAACATAGTTGGCAATTTTTGTGAAGAGAATAGTGACCAAATTTGAAGAAATAAAAGGTGATTTTATAAAGAGAGTTTAGACATATTTAGTCAATTAGGTAATATTTGTAGGTTTGGTATTACAATGATAGTCGCAATCAAAAATCAAAATATGAAGAATCGTGTCAAGTAGGAAAGAAGAGGAGGATGTTTTATAGCGAAAAAGGGGAATTGGAATTGGAATTTGAATAGGGGGGGGGGGGGTGAGTTTGACAACTCACTCATCCAAAAAGGGATAAGTTTGGTTCTGATATTAAATTATAAATTTGGGTAAAATGTTGGGTTACTTTAGGGTTAGATTCCTAGGCATAGAACAATTATTATTATTATTTATATATATATTTTGCTATTCTATTTAATAAAACAATAATGTAATAGGGGAAGGGGGGAAAAAAGTACATAGTTTAGCAATAGAATAAAGGGATATAAAGAAAGAAAATGGGCAGCAATAACTACAACAACAAGTGATGCTTTTATTATTATTATTTATTAATATTATATAAAAAGAAAAAAAAAATGGTTGAAGGAATAAATAATAAGAGGGGAAAAAAAAAAAGTAAAAAAAGAAAAGGGTGTGGAGGAATGAGATTCACGGGGCAATGGAGGGGCATGCCGGTCATAAAGGGACAGATGATGGGGGCCCACAGGGGTAATACGAAAAAGAAAATTTAATTTTAAAAACAATAAAGAAAAGGAGGGTCTCCATTTGGTGGATTTGAAAAATTGTAATAAATGGGAAATGGGAGGTGAGATTCCTGTTTTGCCCTGCTTCAATTGAGATGGCTTCTTCTTCTTCCACTTCTTCTTTTGGCTCCTTCAATATTTTTGAATGAATGCCCTGTCCCCACGGTGTCGTTTTTGGAATGCAAAATGGAACACTCCAATTTTATTTATTTCATTTGTTTTGCGTGACCATGACCGCTTAATATTAGAATTATTTAAAAATTAAATTGTAAATTTTTTAATTGGAAACATAGGCGGTAGGGTTTTCTTTCCTTTTGAATCATACATTATTTATTGCCGATGCTGATGCCGCTGCCTTTCTTCCCATCTTATCAAATATCATCTTCCTATCTATTATTTTATTTTTTTCAATTACCTTCTCTTTCAATATTCTATTAAAAAATTTCTCATTTTTAATTTTAAACAAACATTTTTATTCACATACTACATAAAAATATCAGCAATTCATTAATTAAGCATATGACTTTATTGTTTTTTTCTTTTTTTTAATAAATTTCTAAACTAGGCTTCTTCTAACTATACCACCAGCATAAATAAAATTAAAAAAAAAAACAATTTAATTGTGCCTAATTATTTGTCAAGTTCACTTTTTTTTTTTTTTTGGTTGACAATGTTAAGTTTCAAATTTTAAACATTGACATGATTAAATTAGCCTATGACATAATATTAAATAATAATAAGGAGAAGAATACAAGTAGCATGCACGTAATTGTAAACTAATAAATTAAAGACAATGACTAATGAAACCTAAAATTTAAAATTGATTAGAAATCTATTAGAAAGTATAGATATGTATTAAGTACAAACTTAAAATTTAAATTTTAGAAGAGTAATGGCATTGCAAACGTTGAAGAAAAATATAGATAGAGATAGAGATTTGAGTCAACGGCGATAATTAAATTATTAAAGGAAGATAGCAATAACAATAATGATTTAAGTTTAAATATAAAATGAGTTGGGGAATAATTTTTAATTTTTTGGAGTCATTGGAAGAATAGGAATTGCAATATATTGTTGTTGGTGGAAGTAACGTAAAGCTTTCATAATTTGTCCGTTGGGACCAATTCCTGGAAAACTCCATTGGCATTTGGCATCCACCCAAATAAATAAAAATGCATTTCATCTTTACTTCATATCCAAAAGTTTCAGTTTTCCCTGGAATCACGTGACTTTCACGTGCACGTAACTGCATGCGTAAGTTCCTCGAACCTAGACTTGACTTAGACCCCTCCCCACCCGCCTCCCTCTTTTTTTTCTCCTTTCTGATATATATTCTGATAAAATAAAACAATAATGGTTGCCATTATATTAAAAGTATAAAACAGAAATAATTGAGTTTGGAGGACCAAAGACTTTCCTCTGTTTATGTAGGGCTAAGCTAATAAACCCGTAAACGCCAAAAACAAAAAATAAAAAGAAAAAGAAAATATTAAAATAAAAATAAAAAAATACACGTCGTATGGATTACGCAACAGTTCACATCATAAAAAAGATGGGTGGGTAAATGGGTTTTAAAATTAAAAAATATAAATAAATACAAAATAGGCGGGAGTATCGAAAAAGAAAAACCACGAATTGGCGTGTCTCTAATTGTATCCATCTCTATTTGGCTTTTTGTATGGAAAAATAAAAATAAAAATAATAAATAATAAATAACAATATTGGAAAAGGCGTGGGAGGAGAGTGCAGTTAGAAAGCGAATGGCCTCCTCATTACACTTGTCTCCTAACAGCGACATTTGCGAGAGTTTCACGTGTCAGCTTTTTCCTCACACCTGTCACTTCTCCTTGGACCCCACATAATCCCTCCTGAGACATGGACGGACCCACCAATGCCTCAAATTATCAGTCAAATTTTGGAACATAATCAACAATCTCCACAACAACACAATTTGTAATTCTTTTTTTTTTTTTGTTCATTTGTTGAAATTTGAATGAATATTTCATATGAAAAAAAAAAAAAAAAAAAAAGTCTGTCTAGTTAGTAAAATTGCTTGTTTGTGTTTTAGGGTGTTGTTCTTGTTCTAGGACATGTTTACATGTACACTAGCGTTTTTGGTTGATTTACAAATGGGGCATGTGTGCACTGATGACCCACAAACAGTACATAGACACAGATGCCTGCACGGCAATAGCAGCACACTTGATTCCTCTTTCCCGCAGTTTCTGCACATTCTGCTCTTCCTGCTCCCCGTATCTTCACCGCCACCCCCATTGTTGCTATTCCTTTTCACTGTTTTTGCTTTCACCACGCGCCACCCTCCTCTTACTTCTCCTTCGCCTTCGTTGCTTCCGCAGCTTGATTGTGCATCGTCCACCAATGCCGTCGTCGGATCCTCGATTCCACCACCACCCACGTGGGTTCGATCTTCGTTTACTTGGCATAACACTTGTTCTAAGTTGTTTCTTAATGCATTCACAGCCGCCTCGTTCGTTTGTGCCATATCACGCCATAGTTGATTCTCTATACATAATGACTTCACTCTTTCCTCTAATGCCCAGTTCAATTTTCCTATCTTTTCGATCTCTTCCTCTTTTGATTTTAGTTTCTTCATCACACCCACTTCTATCGCTTCGATTATCTTCCTCGCCTGCCTCTTCCGTCTCTCTTCAACTTCCGATCTCACCTTCTCCAACTGTTAAAAACAAAACCCACATAATAAATATATCAGTCTCAAATTCAAATTCACTAATAAAAAAAAAAAAAAAGAAGAAGAAAGAGATGGGATTAATTAGGATTGTAGAGAGACTCACGTGTTGAGAAATCAAACGGTCGATGTCGAGCTGTTGTTGGTGGATCTGGAGGGAGATATCTTCTCCAAGAAAGGAGAAAGATCCACAAGACTTGTAAGTTGGGGCAGAGGGAGAGGAGGCGAATGGGTTCATATTCATACATTCTCTAGCGCGCTTTCTTGGGAGAGGGAGGGTGTAGTTATAGGTTAAACCGCTATCGGATTTCATTGCTGCAGAGACCGGTGCAGTTTTGGGAGAAACAGAGGAATCAACGATGACGGAATTGTAAGCCGGAAGAAGAGTCTCTGCGGTACTGGTTGTTCCAGATACTAATGGCATCCCTCCATATCCCACTCCAGTACTATTATACATATTTGCATCTCCTTCAATCAGATTCACCAATTCTCTGTGTAAAATCGTCTATGATTAGAATCAAAACCAAAACTAAACCCAAGAAAGAAAACTGAGAAGGACTAAAACTTGAAGATACATACCTGTTTCCTCCTATTAATTGAGGATGGAAGAGATTAAGATGTCGAGCTTCAACAGCCATGAGAGATTATGCAGAGAGAAAGAGAGTAGAGATTATGAGGAAGTAGAGAGAAGTTGTTGTAAAACAGAGAAGGGAAATCCTGGATTCTTATCCTATCGCAAAATCTTGGTGGGAAATAGAGAGAGGAATGGGGAGGAAAATAGAAGGAGAGAGGGGACATGCAAATGCAATCAAGGAAGCAAGGCGTATGGTGGGGTTTATTTAGGGGTTGCCTTGTTTAGAAAAAGGTGATTTGAATAAAATAAAAAACAAATAGACAGTGATATATTTTATTATAAATATTAAAAATAAAAATAATAATAATAATAATAATTTGGTTTGGAGTTGTCTATTTTTGGATTCGGTTAGGAGAACGTGAACGAGGTTGGGTTGCGTTTTGACTCTTCTACCTGCTGAATATTTATTAAAGCAAGGGAGAAAAAAAAGAGAGTGAAATAATGAGGGGTATTTCCGTGATTTTGGGCATGGGGTTATCTTAATCCTGGTTCGTAGGTTAAGTGGGGAGGTTGTTTATTTGTTCTCTTTTAAATAACTGACAAGCTAAGCATATGCCACGTATACAATGGCCAGCCACGTAGGCCCAGCTAAACTACAAAATACCTTTCCTTTTTTAAAAAAAAAAAAAAAAATTTGGGGGAGGTGGGCCCCCAGGGAAACGGAAGGGATGGTTGTGCCACGTGGGAAGTGCCAGCGTAGCAATAAAATTGGTGGGGGGAGTACGGTGTACTGGGGTGGTGTTTTGGCAGTTTGTTTAAAGTTTGGGTTGGAGGAGAGTGTGATTCATGAATCATGCTTCTCCCATGGGGAACCCCCACTGCCTTTGTAATTTTTCCCCATCTACCACGTCATCCCCCCACCCCCTGGTTTCAATTCCATACCTCCCACTCCACACTCCATCTGCTGCACCTCCCTTTTCATAACCCAATTCTTCCCAAAAGATTAACAACTCAATCAAAACGGTGTTGTCATCTAACTTGTTGGTTGATTCAGTTTTTCTAGTATAGAAGTTTTTGACCAATTATAGCTTATGTAAGAGATATTTATTGAAATATTTTAATAAAATATTATTTAATTAATTTTATAATTAAATTAAATTAAGATAATAACTCTCTCACGTGAAAGTTATTTAGAGAATATCGGATACACCTGTGTATTTCTATCTCTCCCCAACTTTCTCTTCTTCATCTTGCAGCAAAGGGGAAAGGTAAACAATTGAAAAACTACTTACATTCTGTAGAAATCAGAGATGACAACAAGAGTAAGATTTTTTTTCTCTATAATTTCTTTTTTTTTTTAATTTTAAAAGCACATTTAACCCTAACTTTTATATAATAGGTTTTATCTCTCTATTTTATTTTGTCGAAGTATTGATAGTTTTAATTTTTCAATTAATTTAATAATTAGTTTTTGTAAAATCTTGCGTAGTGACTTTAATCCCCTCAATTTAATATATTATTTAAATGTGTGAAGTTGTTGATTTACTCTCTAACATGGCCTCTTTTTATATTGTTTATATTACTCGTTTTAAGTTATACCCTTTCATTAGGGAAAAAAGAAACAAATGTTTGGATATTGTTTTATTCTTCTTATTTATGGTTTCGTTCATTTTGTTTCTTTTCACGTTGTTGAAACGTTTATTTTGACTTTTGTATTTTTTGGAAAAATAAATATTTATTTTGTTTCATGTTATTAATAGTCAGTGATTGACAATACATTACTTTTCTGTATCGTTCGTAAGGTAGGCAAGCGACGATACAACGGTTTCTCCTACCAAATAAACAAAGAAAAAGTTAAGAATAAGTAAGCATCGTTTTAGTTTCCAAATAAATGTATATCGTAGATTTAATGTAATAATGCAAAGTAGGAATTCAATATATTTAACTAAATTGAATAGTTACAATTAAAATTTGAATAGGAATACACAACTTAGTGATTAAGAAAAATACATTAGTTTAAAATGATTTTTAAAGAGTTATGGGTACATCATAGAGGAATTAAATTCAGAATTTAATTATAGTTTAGTCTCCAATTGTAGCATTTTATTTAATTAAAAACAATAGGGAGAGGATAAGAGAGGAAGAGAGGGGTTGGCAATGACATCAACAAAGCAACCTTACCCCCAAATTTCATTAAGTATGCAATTTCAAAATTAGAATTAATAAATGTGGAAAATAGAGGACAACTCAACCAACTCATATAATTTCATCAAACTTCTATAGTTTTGAGACTATATATATTATTAATTAATATATGTAATTTGGAATTGACAAATAAACTTGGTGGATTATCATTATACTATGCATATATATATATAGTACTACTGTTGAATATGGTAATCATATATTAAAATTAAATCCCATGGAAGCAGCATCTTGCTTTCTCAATTTGACCCACAATGCCACACACACACAGCTAATTTTGTGCTCAATGCTTCAAATCCTGTCCCCATTTCTCTTTCTATAATCATTCATTTCTTCTCTCTCTTATCCCCTCAACAATATATAATCATACCACATTATATTATATCAAATCCAATCACATTTTGGTACATGCCATTTATCTATTATATTATCCCATAAATTTTGTTTTTTTTTCTTTTTCAAAACCTGTTTTGATTTCTAAACTTGGTATATTATTCTATTTGGATCCTTAAACTTTTTAAAACGTTGTTTTAGTCATTGAACTTTTAAAATTAGCATATTTTTTATATTCAAGATTCCAATTTTTTTCTAAAAATAATAGAGGGTGGGGGAGAGTCGAGGATGGATGTGAAAGATTTGAGTTTTGGAGAGAGTAAAGAATAAAATTAGTTTTTAATTTGAGTTTAATTGAGTCAAGTGTGTTAATTAATTATGTTTATGTGTTGACATATAAGATTTATAGAATAAATTAGTAAGATTTCTTTGTTATTTATCAATTTAATTAATATGACAAATCTAAAGCTTAATCGTCCAAATATGAACACACATCATCATTTTGTTATACTTAAGGTTTAGGGTTAACAAAATATTAAAGGAAAGGACCAAATTAAGTATTTTGAAAATGTTCAAAGATTAAAACAGAAATTTGTAATAGTTTAGAGACTAAAATACAACATGATGCAAAGTTTAGAGATCAAAATAGAATTTAAAATAAACTTTTCCCATTCTTACGAATTATTTGGGAGAGAAGCCCAATACAAATACACAGTGAAGGCACGACAGAAGGTTGGCAGATAACATCTCCATTAGTTGAGAGTACTGGCTGATGGATGATGTGCTGAATTTTTTTGATTAGGAGGCAGTGTTGGGAGCATTTGAGTTATCCACAGCAGCAACGTAAGGTTTGTAACCTTCCATCGGTTTGGGACATGAGCCAGAATTATATGAACCGACCAAACATCAAATTATTAATTAACTTTTTATTTAATAATTGTGATGTAGTTTTAATATTTTTCCAAATTATCATTTTTAATAACATTTAAGTAGGGTTAATTTAGTCTTTTTATGATGTATTAGTGTTTTTATTGGGAAGACTATTTATGCCTTGCTATTAGATTGTAAGAAAAAGTTTTTGGGCACAATGAATTTGGAATGAGATTTTTCTCTATATTGATGATGGAGTTTCATAACCAACCTTTGCAATTTTTAATCTAGGGTTACATGCTTGAGTTTTTATGTAAGTTTGATCATCTTACTTGTGGAGTGTTCAAACCTTGAGTCTTATCTATTAGTCTTCAATCAAAAGTTAATCCAATTCTAGTCTTTGACTTTTAAAAAGAGCATATTTTAAAAACTATGTATCATGTTTAAGATTCCGTCATCTCTTTAATGAAATTCATATGTGGATGACTAGGTTGTCAAATAAGACGATAATCACTCTTAAAAATCTTTTAGGGTTTTTTTTTCTTCAGTTCTATTTTAGGTTTTTTTATTCTACTAAGTATTTTTCTGATTGTTTCAAGATTCCAATTTGAAGAATGGTGAGGGAGCGAAAATGAGATGTGAACGATTTGAGTCTTGAAGAAAAATAAAATTAATTTTGTAGTTTATTGATAAATGTGTTGTTTATATTTTTGTGTTGACATAAAAGATTTATAGAATAAATTAACAAGATTTATTGATTATTTATCAATTTAAGTAATATGATAAATATTAAGTCTAATCGTTCAAATATAGAAAGCCCACATCATTATTCCGTTAAACAGTTAATGGAATCCTTTTAGTAGAGATCAAAGTAATTTTTTTTCTAAACAAAAAGTTAAAGGTTTAGGAAACCAAAATAAGATTTAAACTTACTAAACTTAACATTATATCAATCTAACATGATTTAGAAAAACTTATTTTGATTTCCGCATTTTGACAATATATGTATATATATTATTATTAGTAGAAGTAGTAGTAAGGATGTAAAAAGTTGAGAAAAGATAAATTTAATTTTGAAAATAAAAAACAACCAACCCTAATGAATTTCAAACGACATTAACTTCTTAATGTTAATATTTGGAAGTAAAAGCATAAAGTATAGAAGAAAGGGTCTAAGCCTAAAATCAAACAATCCAAAGACTTGAGAACAAAAAGTAAAAGTCATAAAAAAAGGAGAATAATAATAATAATAATAATAATAATAATAATAATAATAATAAAAAATAGAAATTGCAATTTAAAAACACATAGATTGAAAAGAAATAATAATAATAATTAAAAAAAAAGATTAATTAGACATTATTTTAAGAATAATTGTAGAAGTTGGGAAACTCAAAAAGTAGCTCAACGTATTCACGAGATTACTCATAATCATAAGTCATAGGATATGATTATATGAATACATAATCTTTTAATAACTTATTACTTTACTCTTAATTTTTAATACAAAAGTGTGTCCTCTCATGTTTTGTTTTTCTCATTATTAGTATTATTTATGTGTAAAATAAGAAACTGGGAACATGAACCCAAGCACACTATAATAGATCAAGATAATATAATATAAAGTTTTTTTTTTTTTAATAAAAAAAGTACATTATTTGATGTTGTGTAGCACATTATAGTAACCCCAACTTTATTGTAAAACTTGGACCGAATATAATGAACTTTTCTTTGTGTTTGTTGGGTATTGCTGTAGCTCCATTATTACCCCCCCCCCCCCCCCAACTCACACTTTACTTTGTCCCCAAAGGACATTATATAATTAAAAAAAAGTTGAAAAGGGAAATTTTGAAAAAAGGAGATTGATTTCATGTGGGGGTTGAGTCACGAGTTTCTCAATTAATTAATTTGTTAAAAAGGTGGTGGTAGTGGTGGGATTTTGATTTAAAAGGAGAAAGATTTGATGAATGGTGTTTGTTTTTGTGGGTATTTCTAGGCCAATTTCATGCCCAACTTGTGTGTAATTGTACCCTTCATTATGCCCATTATTTCATGGGCCTTTTCGTTTTATTTGGTAGGTTGCATCTCTATATATATATATATATATATATATATATATATAT
>JBBPDJ010000001.1:10798275-10811510 GCA_037974625.1 Cucumis cinereus
TCTCGGTATGCCCACTATTTTATGGGTCTTTTAGTTGTATTTGGTGGGTTGCATATATATATATATATATATATATATATATATATATATATATATAATTCACTCTATAATGTACTTTCCTAAAAGAAAGGGTCTATGACTCTCTACTCCACTTATTTCTCTTAATTCAATTCTATACTTAAATCCTTCCAAACTCTATCCACACCCCCTTCTTTTATTATGTTTATTAGAGTGCAATAAGATGATGGACCATATACAATTTTGTCCTTTCATATCAAAATACCATAATTATTAATTTGATGAAATACATACTAATTCTTTTTGTAGTTTCAACTCATTCTCAATAATTTATCATGATTTTAGAAAATTGAGGAATTAAGCTAATGGGTAACACCAATTGATTATGAAATTAAAATTATTAGAGAATTAGTACGTTGGTGTTAATATTAATATAGATTAATCCATGTTTGATTAGTATATAAGTGAACAAACACTTATCACACATACCTAATTAATATAAATTAAGAAACTAAACAAATATTAATTTGGCACATATATACTAATTTGGGTAACATAATATAATATTAACATGGCTATATTTATATAATAATGGTTTTTGTTTTAGAAGTGAATGGGAGGAAGGAATCTGATTCATCCACTCCACAAACATATAAAAACAACCTTTGAATATGTCCGACTTCAGTCGTCTCTGTCAAATGTCTCATTATTTACATCTCTAACTTACACGTACCAACACATACTCACACCCATTCAATTCAATTCATAATTTCCCTTTTTATTTTAAATCAAACAAAAACCAAAAAATGAAGGCAGTGTGACAGTGACCTTAGTAAATCATATGGTTGAAGTTAAAATGTATTAAAATTTCATAATTTTTTTTTAGATATATATATATATATATATATATATATATATATAATATAATTTATTTGTTAGTGTGTGTGTTTTAATTTAATCTTTTGGTCCCCTCCATTTACACTATTTTGTGTCAGGTCCCGTACTGAGGACAATAAAAATTCCCTCTTTCTATCCTCTTCAATTATG
Source organism: Cucumis cinereus (assembly GCA_037974625.1). Taxonomy (NCBI): domain Eukaryota; kingdom Viridiplantae; phylum Streptophyta; class Magnoliopsida; order Cucurbitales; family Cucurbitaceae; genus Cucumis; species Cucumis cinereus. The sequence continues at coordinate 10,799,341 of JBBPDJ010000001.1, forward strand.
CCCCTTTTTTTTTTTTTACTGCTTCCACCGTCTTGGATTTTGGGGATTTTGTGGCATTTGTGAACAATGTGACTGGGACAGTCTGACACAGGATTTGTATATAAGAAAGAGGCAGTGAAGATTGTAAATAAAAAAAAGAAATTAAATTAAAACCCATTAATTTCCATTTTCCAATGCTATAAAAATGTGTCAGATGAAAGCGTATATATCGCTCTATTTTTTATTTTTTTTACTTTTTTGGCTTTCTCTACTCTTTCCTAAACCCATACCCTAAACTCTAAACATTGTAATATCAACCCTCCCCACTATCATCTCATTAATGTCCCCACCTCATACCAACTCTTTCTTTCTTTCTTTCTTATTAAACGATAATGATGATGATAATTCAAAGTTGGATGGCTATCCAGTTTTTTACCACTTTATTCATACCAACTGTTTTTTTACTATATCTATACCTAAGCCGCCTTCTTTTTTTCTTTCTATTTCTTCATTTTCATTTGATGTTCATGTCCATCCCCATGCTTCCACTTCTTAATTCACCAAACACCATAACTCTTAACTCACTCTCAACAGATAATACCCCTTTTTTTTTCTTTTTTTGAAATTGCATTGCTTTCATACCTATCCTCACAACACTAATGAAAAGGAAAATTTTCCATAATAATTAATATATATATATATATATATATATATATATATATATACGGCTGGGGTTGGGTCAATACATCGCGTCTTTATTTGGGCCGCCTAGCCTAGGCCCAAGTTTTCTTCTCCAACACAACCAGCCCAAACCCATTCATATACGGAGGGGACAGAATAAAATTGCTTACTATTATCTATATAAAAAAAACAGCATTTCTAAAAATATATATATATATATATATATATTAGACAAAATTGTCATTTCAAATTTTAATTAGCCATCTTGATGTCTTCGATTATCTCTATATCCGTTACAACTCACAAATTAAATTCACTAAAAGCATAAATACTCCCATCTCCTTTCCCCTTTTCCTCCAACTCATTGTTTCTTTCTTCTCATCTAAATTGAGAATGTTGCATATCTAATATTTCCAAACATAGACATTAAGTTTATGAATATGGACACCACCGTTAATATATCCAACGCATGCATCTATTCTTTGTTGCTTTGAATTAAAGATGTGTTGGATTTTATGTTCTAAAACTACTTATTTGTGAATGTTATATCATTCTATTATATAATAAATATGTTATCGAGGTATTGTTCGATAAGTTGTTATTGAATAAGTGATTTGCTCGTTATAAACTCTTAATCCAATAAACTAATGTTCCTTAACTATAATATGAATGCTTGAACTTTATGTAGTGACATAGAAGTGAATCAAGTTCGACTTGATAGTCTAAATGATTTATAGTATAGGAATATGGCTGGACACTTTATTCTGGGACACTATGGAAGCAGTCTGCTTTGTATTTACTACAAATGATATGATTTTAAATCGTTCATGTGGAGACATGTGAGTGGATGAGTCATATTCAAAGAGCTTGTATAAGACCGACTGTAAAATAGTCATTTTTACATTATAACACAATTTACTGTTAAGCTAATTATTTTGATTTCAATGATGATCTAGATAGCTTGATATTAATCTTAAGCTAACTATGAACTCCTTTCTATTCAGGATTGTTCTTAAATAGGGTCTTGGTTTAGTGGTTAGACCATAAACCAATTATTCATCAAAGGACCAACGAGACTTAAGGAATAATATGCAACTTCTGAAATGATGAAAACCCTTACACAACGCAATACTTTTACCTGATCACTAACTCAAATTTAATTGAAAAGTTGAAAAACTCAATGCATTATGTAATCACACTCGAGTGACATGCGATATGTAATCACACTGTTTCAAGCTTGAACATCTGAGAATAAAATGTGTTTGCAACTCAAGAAAATGGTCGCCGGGCAACCTGAATTAGACATTAATGCTTGGTCAGCCATTTCAGATGGAAGAAAAAGCAACTGTTTGAAGTCAGGAGGTGTCAGACACCATTGTTGGCGACAAAATCATTGGATCAGAGAGTTCATTCTACAAAGAATCAATACTACAGTCTTGACCCTTCTCGAAAGCAACAGATTTGCCTTTTCCTTTTGTCCGGGGTGGTTAAGATTGCACGGGAGATGCAGTCTTGTGGGAGCTGTTCTTGACCAGAGGAGAAAGTGAGAAAGGAGACGACAACAACGATGCCTTAGAAGAAAATTACTTACCATCATAACACAATCAAAACCAATAATTATGGTTTTGATTTCGTGGTTTATCCCACCTTGTAATACCCATCACAATCCTTATATCGATGTCCAATAATATCATAGAAAGAGCAAAGACTTGGTAATTTCTTGTACTTAATTGGAATCCATGCTTCTTTTTTGGTCTCCTCCAAAAACAATTTGATTTCCCTCCGAATGGGACGTGAAATATCGATTATAATTCGAACCTGTAAGGTTACACCCCAACAAGGTTCAACACTTGATTCAAAATCATCGAAGACTTCAGTAACATTACCTAGTTTCTCAGCCATAGTCTTATTGAACTTCATACTTTGGGTAAAAAGTAAGAATTACGTCAAATACCTTTAAACGTTTGAAAAAAAATTAAAAAAATTACTACCATCCATATATTTTAACCTTTATAAGAGAGTTTTAAGAGTTTAGATACTAAATAAAAAACAAACTTCAAATTACATGAACTATATTCGTAATTTAACAAGTATGATTTCACCTAACTTTGAATTTTAATCACCTAGGTTCAAGGGTAAAGTAGTAAAATTCAATATATTATACGTTAAAATCCTCTTATTAGGGAGTATTTTATAAATAACTATGAGAGGAGAAGGACAATTTTGATAACAGCTGCCACGACTAGGGTGTATCTGAAAATTGAAAAAATGAATTATAGTCAAAGCTGAATCGCTGGGTGGTGTAGCCAATAGTAGGAGTCCACGTCAGAAGCAAGAAAAAGGATAAAGAGAAAACGCAAAATCTTCTAGAAACTTCCCGGGAACGCGTTAGAATATACAATAAAGACCCAAATTAAATCCCTTAGCGATAGAATTTTATTATACGCGTGGCGTGAAAAACGGTATCACGCCAATTAACACCGACCTTTTGCCTCATTCAAATTTCGCAGCAATTTCCTATTTTCACACAAAAATGTATTCATATAAATATAAATCCAACCCGGCCATGCTTTCTCATAACTCACATTATTCCAATTCCATCGTAATATCTTTGCATTTCACTGCTTCATCTTACGATCTTGATTATTTCCGGCGTTTCTCTGTTGATCTTCCATCATGACCCAATATCGCAACCAAGAAATAGGCAGTAAGTATAGTTAACTTTTTTTTTTTTTTTGGGTAGTTTAGAATGCGCGTTTAACGGTGTCGTTTTTATAATTTGAAATTGGCTTTTCTTGTGGTTGGTTGCAGTGGGTTATCCGGCGCCACCACCGTCGGGGCCTTATGTTGCAGCTCCGCCTCCGGTTGGGTATCCGGTGAGAGACGGCCCACAGTACCCTCACCAAACTAATTTCGACGCCCAAACTCAATCTAGAGGAGATGGCTTCTGGAAAGGATGGTTAGTTTCTTAAATTCTAATTCTTTTTACTAATTTCTTTCAGATGGTATCTATTTGCGTCTTATATTTGATGTGTGCGTGTGTGTGTTTTGTAGCTGCGCTGCACTGTGTTGCTGCTGGGTATTGGATTGTATCTTCTGAGGATGCTGACTTAGCTACCATTGAGATGACACTCGGTTTTTCAGTTTTACTTTAGTTTTGCTCTATTTGTTATTCTTTTATTATGTATTATATATGTATTATTATTTTGTGTTTATGTAACTCCCCTCTTTGTCTTTTGGGCCTTTATGCTTTTATGTATTTACATCTTTATTCCATTCTCATTTTTTCATATCAATAAATATATATTTTCTAATTTAATACCATTATTCCTCCCTATTCTCTCTCTTTTCAACCACATTTCTATATTGGAAGTTTAATTAGTTCATAATGTTCATCCAACCCAATACATTCATTCCCTAATTCTCTATACAAAATATTATTAATAATATAGCATGAGGTGACACTAATTTGTTGTATCTACGACTATAATATGCATGGGATATCATTAATTTGATCTACTTGTTTAATAACCTTTTTGCATTAATTTGATCTACTTGTTTAATAACCTTTTTGGTTTTGTCTAATGTTATTAGTATTACTTAAAATAATAATAATACCAATCTGCTGTATTTTAGAGATTATCAGTATTGTGATTATCGAGGAAGGAATGTGAAAAATACATCGTAGAGTTATATAGTTAGATATGACCAAATTATATACCAAACAAGAAACGGAAGAATTAACAAGCATGAATTTTACTATGTCAAACCTTTTTTAGCTAACTAGACCATGTGCAAGTTTGTTTTGGATATACCAAATTTGAGAGAAAGTTATATAATCCTCGCTTTTTCATTCCTAACTTTGGCCTTTCAATAAAAAACGAGATTTTAAAATCATCGTTAACATTATATAGTAGGTTCAACGATTGTGTTTGAAATATTGTAGTTAGTCAGGTGACCTTAAAAAAGTTTCATCGTCTGAAGAACCTTTACATCGTTACAATGTAGTAATGAATTTCAAGCCAACAAGGTGGACTCGATCGAGGTGATTTTGGAGCACCCACTCAGTGTCACTTAATTCCAAATCACATCAGCATTCAATTTTAAATATTAATAATAGGGATTAGTCACCTAACTAGCACCTCAAATATTCACGTGAAGTTGGTTTTCAATTTCGATTCTTTTAATTCATTTCTTTCCTTCGAAGATTTCAATCTTTTTTTTTCCTTAAAAATATGTTTTTAAAAATTTATAGTTATATGGTACGTTTCAAGGTGTGAAGTGAGATAGAAAAGTGGGAGAGAAAGGATTTTGATTAAGACGACTTTTTCATTTTTCACTTTTTTCCATATTGATATTGAAAAGTAATAAGAATTAGATGTGTTAAGCTTTTTATCATTCTGACGTCGAGCTATTTTTCACCGGACTTCCCTTAACTAAAATTATGTTTTTAATATTTTAAAATTTTTGTTTCTTATGATGCTATTTAAATAGTTTGATTTCATTTTGAAATTATTAACTAAAATATATATGATTCATTATTAAAAAATATTATTAAAGACAACTAAATAAACTAAAAAAATAAAAAATATTGAAGTCGTGGACTCGGTCCACAATATTAGTCTTACCATTTGACCAAATTTTCGTAGGCTGACATGACTGACCATGTAGGCTGTGACTCAATTAAGAAAAGTCGTGTACTTGATCGAATTTGCTCCAAACCAAAACTTTTTTATTTTTGTTAATAGTTTGAATTTTAACTCTATTTTTATTTATTCTCTTGGATGTACCTTATTTTTCTCAGTAATTTAGAAAAGAAGATTATTCTTGAACTTTATCGGAGTAATTTAATGGAAATAAGGTATATACTTTGTTGAAAAAGTTAGAAATTGGAATTATCCAACCGTTGAAAAGAAACGGGCAAAGCTTGTAATTTGCCTTTTACTTAGGCCCTTCGCAGGTAATTCCGTAAGTATATATAGAAAGTTCATCTTCTTCACTGTTGGCGCGAGAAAAACGAGCCACTCAACTCCACTCTGTAACAGAACCTTTCTTCTCCAACAAAGCTTCTTCCCTGAGCTAATTTCTCTCTCCCACCTGAGAAAAGCTAGGTTCATACTTCACAGAACTTATCTAGATTCCTAAACAACACAAATTACTCAAAAGGGTTTCTGTCTTCTTCCTCAAAAAGCACTGCGGTTGTGACTGTCACATTTGTTTATGCAGAAAAATTTCATTTTAGCGGCAAAAAAAGCAAAAGCTAAAGCTAAAGCGAAAGCTAAAGCAACAACACTGCTTCTTATTTGCATTCTACCTTTTTCGTTCCTAATTCCTTGTCAAACTCCAAAGTAATTCAATCATCCGACGCACTATTCCAATTCTTTTCTTACTCGGGGAGCAATCCAAAAGCTCATCCTCCTCCAATTACCCCACCTCACACTCAAAGCATCTCTCCTACTTCTTTCTTCTCTACTACTTAAACATGGTCTTCCCTACTTTCTTCCGCATTTGCACAAACTTCGACTCAAACCCACTTCCTCAATTTTCGACTTTTAGAGACAACGGCCCTGTTTCGTTCGGTTTTTGTATTTCCATCACCTGGAAGAATTGGCGGGTTGTTGAGGTTTTCGAAGCCAAGTTATGGCGAGTTCCAGTGGGAGCAAGAACGAGGTGGGTCCCCCTCGTTCCTTGTCTCGTCGGGTGACGCGCACGCCCACTCGGATGGTTGAGTTGCCTGAAGACAATTCCGGGATTGACAGTGAGCTCGTCCCATCGTCGCTTGCGGCCATTGCCCCCATTCTCCGTGTGGCTAATGAGATTGAGCCTGAAAATCCCAGAGTCGCCTATCTATGTAATCACTCTAACCAACATCATTGTTTGCATGGCACTTTTACTATAAACCGATTGATTTTAGTATCGACATTTTCTATTGCTCTTATCACATAGTTGGAAATGACTGAAATCCTGGCATAGCTGACTCTTTTGCTTGAGTTTTCTTGATTATTCGATGTATTTTTTATGATTTAATTCTTTCAGTCTTTCAACTAATTTATTATGGTGGTGGCAGTGGAGGGCCTGAACTTCTTCTACTGCTACTAATGCCTGCAAGAAAAAGCCATTCCTCTCACTAAGAGATGTGAAAATAGGAACAAAGACAAGCTAGAGAATGTTAGTGCTCTGATTTAGGAAGTTTCCAAGTCATCACCAACGGTTATGGTGAAGCCATATAATGCCATACACAGTGCGGAAGTACGGAATAGAACAATCTAGCCTCCACATTGTAAGTTTAGAGACTAAAATGATGAAAATGTGAACATAGAAACACAAATCTTTTCGAGATGAGATGAAACTGAATGTGTTGTTTATAGCTTTTGTCCCCCGGCCATAATAATCTGCTAGGATCATTACCTGTAGGAGGTGGAGCAGTTTTTAAACGAAATCATCCTGTACTTTGAAAAAGAAACTCTGAATATGACAATTTGCCACAGCCATAGGTTATTATAGATGATACAAGATTATAAAGGTTAGTTGGCAAGATGCTCACCACGTCATCATCCCACCAACGGAACCAAACCATTAACTTTCTACTTTGATAATGCCATCTGTCACTCAAGGAATTGAACGTCCCCTCCCCCCCCCCCCAAAATCAAGGTGCTGAAGAAAGTGAGAGTGTGCATCCAAGTTAGACTAATATTATGACCATATTAAGAGCCATGTTAATATGATGAATACAGAATCATTGCCAAAGACTTTAGCTCAGGGACTTAGACTTCAGAAGACATTCAAAATGGCATGGAGGATTTATCATCTGGTTGCCCACTATCTATTTACGTTGTGGCTTATCATTAGAAGACGTAGTTTGGCTCTCTTGAACTTTAGACTTCTGTTTTACTTTTCACTTCATTAATTTTCCATAAGCAGGCTCACTCTTGTTTTCGTCCAACTGATCCTTTAGATACTGGGCTGTTTAACTTCCATCAAGGAGTCTTTAAGGATAATATGGGTACTTACTATACATCTAGCATCCGACTTTACAACTTACACACTTGGAAGATCAAATGGAGCTCCATTTAGTTCTATCATGAGAAATATAAAACATAACTTGTACTTCTCTCTGCAGATTTAGTAAAAGAAAAACTACAGCTGGATCTTGTTTTAACTGTGATCACTTTATGAAATGGATGGTGCAGATGATTTATTTATTTATTTATTATTTTTGCCCTACAATCGTATTTAGCTAAAATCGCGATTTTAAATTGTATTCCTTGTTACTTTTATTTGTAGGCCGCTTCCATGCATTTGAGAAGGCTCATAAAATGGATCCAACATCAAGTGGACGGGGTGTTCGACAATTCAAGACTTATTTGTTACACAGACTTGAAAAGGTATACCTTCTAATATCGTATTGTTTCTAGATAACTTTAATCCACTCAAGTGAACTTCTAATCTATTCAATTAATCACTTAAACCAGTAATTGAGTGGTTTACATTTAGATTGCTTTTTTTTTCCAATAATAATAATAATAATAACAACTTTTTTTTTATATAAAGAAAACTAATTTAAAGAATGTGAAGCATTCACATTTTAGTGTGAGCAGTGTGTGTGTCAGACAGATGTTAGATACCCCACTTGTACTGGCACAATAGACTTGCTAAACAGATGTTAGACAACCCAACACTTATTGGCACAATAGAGTTTGATATCCAGAGTGCTGATTAGGGATATTCGTGCGACGATCAGGGAGTTCCTCTTCCATCCTCCTTTCATAGAGAAAGGTCAGTTTTTGTGGCTTGCTGGGGTGTGTGCTGTGTTGTGGGATATTTGGGGCGAGAGAAACAATAAGTTGTTTAGAGGTTTGGAGAAGGACCCTAGTGAAGTTTGGTCCTTAGTGAGGTTTCATGTTTTGCTTTGGGCTTCTATTTTGAAGTTTTTTTGTAATTATTCCCTTGGTGACATTTTTGCTTAGTTGGAAACCCTTTCTGTAGAGGGCTTGTTTTTTTAATGTCCTTATATTCTTTCATTCTTTCTCAATGAAAGTTGTTTCTATAAAAATAAAATAGACTTGCTAGACACTCGCTGAGCAAATTCAGCCTCTATGGGAGGCCACGTTGGCAAGGGTTTGAGGTCTCTTATACTGGTTTAGAGGTCCCAAGTTTAAACTTCGAGTGAGTTTAATGTCAAAAGCCCTTGATGTTTCTTCAAGTATAGGGGAGCCCTGGGGTGGCCACTGGTCTCTTCAGGTATAGGGGAGCAAGCTCCAACTCCTGGTTATAAAAAGAAAGACACTAGTTGAGCAAATTGAATACAGACTACAACACTTTTTGGATACATGTAATTGTTTGTTAACATTGTCTAAGCCCAATAATTAGGTGTTTTTGTGACTCATGCCAAACAACATTAGATATATAACTCAATTATTCAAACTCTTATCTAGAACAAATATAGGGACATGGAACACAATAATAAAATTTTAGAGTAAAATATTTCAAAATTGTGTCTTTTAGGACATAAATACATATGCCTATCAACTCAGTTTTCTTCTGGTAGAAAGATAATATAAAATTGATAATGTTATACTCTAATAAACATGTCCTTTTCATGTCTCTGTCTTAGATTTTAAGAAAATTATGAGTCGCTGTGTGATGTCCATGTCCATATTTCCCTCAAGTTAATTACCAGCCCATTAACTTAAGCATTTAGAGTCCCCTTTCTTTCTTTCAGTTTTTGTTCCTTTCGTTCTTGATGATCACTACGAACTATCATAGCCTTGCACAAATTAAAATTCAATAGAAACATCACACCATATGTTGGTCAAAAGTCTCCTGAATAATTTTTCCTCTTCACTGCTATTTTTCATCCTTTGGAACCACAGCATTTCATCATTAACCATCCATATGAATTATGCGTAATTTTTAAAAAAGCTTTTGGAGACATGCATCATATTTGTTTCTCCTTAGGTGAAATGTGCTCCTCAAGTTTCTATTTTTTGAATGATAAGAATTTCAAAACATTTAAAGATAACGGTTCACCCATATAACGCTTGTTTGATTCAAGACACGAATCAAAGTGATCAACAAAAAATTGTATTTGTTACAGGAAGAATATGAAACAGAACCAATACTTGAAAGACATGATGTTCAAGAAATTCAGGCTTTTTACCAGAGATTCTATAAGCAGAATATTGAAGGAGGAGAATATACCAAACGACCGTGAGTTTTGTTTTTCAGCTTTCATATGCCATAGTTTTGATTTTCACACTGTTTACACCCTTTGATCTCCTTTGAGGATTGAAGAGAAGAGATGGCTAAGATTTATCAGATAGCGACTGTACTATATGAAGTTCTAAAGACAGTGGTTCCTGCTTCAAAAATTGATGAAAAGGCAAAAATCTTCAAACTTCCTGTGCAATAAAATATTCAATGCCTCTAAAAAACACATGAAATAATTTGTTTGATTTGTTGTCACAGACTGAGCAATATGCCAAGGAGGTCCAAAGGAAAAAAGAGCAGCATGAACATTATAACATTCTCCCCTTGTTTGCTTTGGCGGTTAAACCAGCTATCATGGAACTTCCCGAGGTTAATATCAGATATTTATTTAATATTGTATTCTTGAGTTCACTACTTGACTTTGTACCCTATACTTTCATCAATATTGTATAGATCGAAGCAGCAATTGAAGCATTACAGAAGGTGAACAATCTTCCAATGCCCAAAATTCATTCAACCAGCAATCCTGATGAAAATCCGTCGGTGCCAACAGAGAGGGTGAAACCTGTAAATGATATACTTGATTGGCTGTCCTCCATTTTTGGGTTTCAGGTATTTTGGAGGCTCTAATTACAATGGAATTTCTTTTTATTTATTTTATATATATATATATATATATATATATATTTGGAAAGTTACAATGGAATTTCTTTTAGGCTACCGATAGATGTTTCTGGAGGTTAGCTGAGCCTCAATATTATTGGAGGGTGTTTAGAGTTTAAGTTTCTTATATTTTGTGGCATTGAAAATTTGTGAACCAAATTTCAACCCTATTACCATTCGCCCAAGCATCTGCAAATTTGACTCAGGCCTGTTTACTGCATTTTCAATTTATTTCATTTTTCCTGTTTTTTTGGGCCAAATAATGTTTAGAAGTTCACATGGTGGGGATCTGTCCATGATATTTGAGATTCATGTTTTTTTCTTCTCTCTCTATAAATTCTTTTAGATTTGTTACGTTCAACTTTAGTGAGACCAGTTGTGTTACTATAAGGATATGGGAGAAGGGAAGAAAAAATCTGTTAACTTCTATCATGTCTTTTTTGGATATGAAGAAAGGAAATGTAGCAAACCAGAGGGAACACTTAATTCTGCTTCTTGCAAATATTGATATAAGGAATAAGAATCCGCAAGTTCCTCACCAGGTAAAACATTTTCTATGAGTGATATTCCGTACTATCGGGTTTATGACGTGATCTCAATTTTCTATGAGAATCCATGATCTGAATCTCATTTTAATATTACTTGCTTGATGCAGCTAAAAAGTGGCACTGTACAGCAACTGAGCGATAAAATATTTAAGAACTATATTTCATGGTGTAACTATCTTCGTTGCAAGCCAAACCTTGGGTATACCTTATTACCATAAATATCGTCAACATTAATCAATGTTTTGAAATTTTATCAAATTTCATTCATTCTGTTATCTGTGTTCTATATTGTCATTATATTAACATGCTCACAATTAATGAATGCCTTTATTTATTTATTTTAGACTTTTTCTGAAAACATACAAATGTCTTTATTTAAGCATGTATTTTACGTTATGACTTATAATTTGTGTAAAATTCATTATGCAATTTGAACTTTTGAGAGCTACTACAAGTTCATGGTTTATGTATTCAGGTTTCCTCTTGGCCATCGCTCTTGCAGCTTACCTACTAAGTTAACGGTCTATTTTACCTTTCAGGTTTCCTCATGAATGTGACCGGCAACAGTTGCAGCTTATTTACATCGGACTTCATTTTCTTATCTGGGGTGAAGCTTCAAATATTCGCTTCATGCCTGAATGTTTATGCTACATTTTCCACAATGTATGCGTGTCTTCTTATCACATTGTTATTCACTTATAGTGTTTGATGAATTTCTTTTCATTGTTAGTTCTCAAGTGCATGTTGTCCTTGATGTCATAAAAATATCAAATGAAACTGCTGTATTTGTTACTAGTATTTATTAGCACCATCTCAACCTGATCATGAATAGATTAGTACCGTCACCATAATCATCATTATTCAGAAGTCTGATTAGCCTTAAAACTGATAGTTGATTTCTACTTTCCATTTTTCTGAAGACTTATGATTAACAATCATCTTTTCCTGCAAGTTAGGCCACTAATATATTCATAGCGAATTACATAAAAGAAGAGACAAGGTAATGGTACAGGGTGGAGGCTGGATTTAATTCCATTTATACATGTCAAGCCAATTCACAGTTATTTGCATTGCAGTCAAACCGGGGGG
>JBBPDJ010000001.1:10811610-10821633 GCA_037974625.1 Cucumis cinereus
GGGGGGGTTGGAGTAGAGTAAAAAAGAGAAGGGTGGAGGAACATTACTACAGAGGCCTGCCTACATTCTGAACTTGAGTTAGCAGATTCACCCTATGGGATCAGCAAATTCATTAATTATTCTTATTGCGGGGCCAGAATAAGAATAATACAATGAAGTACAAAAGACTAATAAGCTCAAATATTCAGATTCACACATGTATACTATAAGAATTATATCAAAATCTTGCTGACAATGGATCTCATCAATTCCTACTTTAGCTACCATATGTAACATCGTGAACAATTTCAAGAATTAACATTTCGAGTACAGGGTGTGTGTAGAAGTTTACTTATATTGATCCCTTATTTCATGCACTTATTCACCCAAGAAAGGATGCTGTGTGGCAGAGCACATTTAATGGTGAAACCAAGGTCGTTGTAAGTGTAACAAATGGACGGGAAACGAAGCAATTAGGTATTGGATTAAGGGAATGTGTGAAGATAGAGAGAGATTCACCGAGGTTGGCTGGGGAATACAAGTTGATATCTTTGATTAACAAAATGACCACTTTTTGTGAACTGAACTCATCAGTCATCAGTGATCACATAACTGTTATATTTTTTCAATTTATATCATTGTTTCTAAAATTTCAACATATTGCTGTGTAAGAATGCTTAACCTTATTCTTGTTTCCTCAATATGCAAGATGGCCGACGTTGTCTATGGGATTCTTTATAGCAATGTCCATCCTGTTAGTGGAGAATCATTTCAGGAGGCAGAAGCACGTGATGAGGAATCGTTTTTGAGGGAAGTTGTAACTCCAATTTACCAAGTGCTTCTAATGGTAATCACATCTTTTATTTGATCAATTTAATAGTTCCCAAGTTTGATAAGTTTTCTAAGAATTATTTACTTGATGCAAAAGGAAGCTAAGCGAAACAAAGGAGGTAAGGCAAGTCATTCTACCTGGCGGAACTATGATGATCTCAATGAGTATTTCTGGTATGCTTTACCTATAAGTAAATTCATATCGAGTTTTTAACAATATTTACTTAAAATTTATTTGTTGATCTAGGTCTGACAGATGTTTTAACCTTGGATGGCCTATGAACCCCAAATCGGATTTTTTTAGGCATTCAGATTCTCCACAACCTGCAAATGCGGTCTCTCTCTCTCTCTCTATATATATATATATATCAGACTCCTCTCTCTTTGTGCTAGTTGATTTATACATTATTCTCCTAGCGGCAGATTAATCCAGCTGCAGAATGTCTTTATTAAAATTGAACGTTGTTGTCTTGGCCTGCTTGTTTTCTGCAATGTATTTGTTCACATAATTTTGCAACATTCATGTGGAACTTTATTTTAATTTTAGAATCCTAACCAAGTAGCTGCTGGAAAGAGGAAGCCTAAAACAAACTTTGTTGAAGTCCGAACTTTTTTGCATCTTTATAGAAGCTTTGACAGAATGTGGATATTCTTTATATTGGCATACCAGGTTTTGTAAACCTTTTGGCTTTCTTTATATTACTATTTAATCTTTTCTTTTTTCATGGAACACAGTATCATCTATAACTTCATGATTTCAGGCTATGGTAATAATTGCCTGGAGTCCTGGTGGATCTCTTGTTGCTGTTTTTGATCCTGATGTCTTCAAGAGTGTTTTGAGCATTTTCATTACTGCTGCTATTCTTAACTTTTTGAGAGGTATGACTTCAATCCTGATTACATTTTGTTTTGTATAATTTTTCAGAATTTGTGCTAAATTGCAGATTCTTGTTAAGCTTTCTTCTGATGATTGTCAAGTTTTATCTTAGGTGATGATTTAAAGTTTTATGGCAATTTTCATCTTGATGTATGCTTTATCTGCAGCTTCTCTGGATATAATTTTAAGTTGGATTGCATGGAGGAGCTTGAAATTTACCCAAATACTACGTTATCTACTAAAGTTTATAGTGGCAGCAGCATGGGTTGTGGTTTTGCCAATTGCTTATTTTAATACCGTGCAAAATCCCACTGGACTTGTGAAGTTTTTCAGTAGTTGGGCTGCGGACTGGCAGAGCCAGTCATTTTATAATTATGCTATTGCAGTATATTTGATACCAAATATATTGTCCTGCTTACTATTTTTGCTTCCACCTTTGAGAAAAAAGATGGAGCGTTCGAATTGGCGAATTATCACATTGCTAATGTGGTGGGCTCAGGTCAGTATGTTTAACATTCCTTACTACCAATTGAACTCCTTGTTTGCTGGTTGTTTAGATGCTATATATCTTGAGTCTGGCTCTGGTTTTATTTTTCATCTCATATTACAGCTCTAGTTCTCCTTATGCTCTTGTCTTGTCTGATGTTTGGTTTGGCCACACTGCAGCCTAAACTTTATATAGGAAGAGGCATGCATGAAGACATGTTCTCATTGCTGAAGTAAGTATACCTTTTGTATTTATTCCTTTACTTCAAATTTATCACAAGGAGTTGAGGGAAGTTCCATTCCAGTGCTGCTACAGTTGTAGCATTGCAAACTGTGACTACGATTTTAGGTTTAGGATCTTATGCTACATAGCTTTTTGGTTACGTGAGTGTTCTGCTTTTCTATCTTTTCCCCTTTCCATTGTGTTTTGTTGACAAAACTTTCTTGGGTTCAGGTATTCACTGTTTTGGATTCTGCTGCTAATCAGTAAGCTAGCATTCAGCTACTATGTGGAGGTGATTTTTCTTGTCAATCGTTAATTTGGTTTTAATATCTTATTGATATCATAAATACTATTAATCTATTTTCTTTGATAATCTTTTGCTTTTGTATTTAAATGGGAATACTTGTAAAATACCTGTAATTTTTATTCATCTGGAACGTTGTTGTCTCGATCCTGGTCAATGAGAGTCAATGCAAATAATAACTTACTTAGAGGGAATGAGTTTAGGTCATGGTGGCCACCCATTTAGGATTTAGCTTTCTATTAGTTTTTTTGGCCACCAAATATAGTAGAATCAAATATTTTCTTGTGAGACTAGTTGAGATAAGTTTTGTGGCCATCCACTTAGGATTCAACATCCTATTTGTTCTTTTGGCAACCAACATTAGACTTGTAAATACGTACTGCCATTAACATTGTTTCTAGCTTATGGATCATCTTCATACTCTTCTAAGTAAATTTTTATTCATGTTGGATAAATCCTTTTAATAGATCTGGTTCCCTGACTCGATAAGTTATACATTGAAGATTTATTGCTTCACTTTCATTAGAAGTATTTGGAATGGGGCTCAGAAAAAGTTATATGTTCTTGTTTGTTATTCATCCGTATCTGTAAATTAACTACTCTTTATATACAATATGGTATTTTCTATTATTTAACTTTTTATTTTGCAGTAAAGGCTGAATGTGAATGTGAAAAATCTTTCTCGTTTAGATTCAGGGAATGGATTGTTTACTAAGTTATCCAAGTGGAACAATTAAGATTTAATTGTAACAATATTTCTCCAAGTAATAAAAGAAGAATGTGAACTACTATTTGTCTGTTAAAATGTTGGTATAATTAAATTTATCATAACTCATCGGCTTAAATTTTTGTTTTAATTGATGATTTAACATGGTATCAAAGTTAGAGGTAATTTGTTCAAACCCTTGTAATATCATTTTGATTCTCAGCTAATATATTTCCACTTGTTGGACCTTCTACAAATTTTTAAGTCAACAAGTAAGGGAGTGTGTACAGTATTGATATTAAATGTATGAAAACTATCAGCTTAAGTTTTTGGGTAAATCGGTGATTTAACATAGTCTTTACCTCCCCGTGTCTTGTTGGACTGGATACTGAACTACTTTAATTTGATACAATAAATGCAGGAACTAAGCATGGATAACTAAATTTCTTTATTGTCTATAATGTGGAATTATTTTGACCATGTTTAGTGGAAAAATATATATCTTTCTGAATCTTATGGTTGTTATTTGCATTTGAATAGATATATCCCCTCATTGGTCCTACAAAGTTGATTATGTCAATGCACATTGATAATTATCAATGGCACGAGTTCTTTCCACACGGTAACATCTTATTATTGTAAAAATATTTAACGTCGTGGTAAGATGCTATTGCTATTACTAATGGTTATTTTGGAATAATGACAGTGTCATATAATGTTGGGGTTATTATAGCAATATGGGCTCCAATTGTCCTGGTAAGTGAACTAGAATTTCATGAATCTACGATGGACTACATTTAAGGTGCTTGTTCAGCTATTGCTACACATCACATGACATGTTGTACTGATGTTTTTTTTCCTTACTGTTATGTGTAGGTTTATTTTATGGATGCACAAATTTGGTATGCAATATTTTCAACCATTTTTGGGGGCATTCATGGGGCCTTCAGCCATCTGGGTGAGGTTAGTGCCAAGTATCTTTCTAATGAGTGAAAATTATACTATCGCCAACAGTTAAAGAAAATCTAGTAAATACTTACAATTTTTTTCGTTTTGGGGGCAGTATAATAAAATTGAACAGCCCTTTTGCAGTTAATCGCCTGTTGAATTTAGAACTGGGTGAATGGAATTTTCTTCGTGATATTATTTCCTAACCTTGGTATTTTTTAGATAAGGACACTTGGCATGTTGCGATCCAGGTTTGAGGCCATTCCTTCAGCCTTTAGTGAACGACTGGTTCCATCATCAGATAGGGATTCCAAGGGAAAGAACCTGGTACTGTTAGTTTCTAAGTCATTTATATGTCCTTTTGATTATAAAAAACTGATGGTAATAATTAATAACATTACTTGGAGGTCGAATAATTGATCAAATAATGTGAATTTTCAAAATGTCTTATTTTATTGGAGGTCGAATAATTGATCAATGCCATACTTTCAGCTTATAATTAATGACTTCTAGCCATTACTTTAGTTATTCATTTTGTTGTATAAAATGTACTCTTTCATCACAGGATGAATCACTAGTAAGGAAGAATATTACCAACTTCTCTCATGTCTGGAATGAGTTCATACTAACTATGCGACAAGAGGACCTGATCAGTAATAGGTCATCACCTCAATCAAGTTCAATTGATATAAAAATTGGAAGTTCCCTACATTTTCTTCTGACTGAAACTTTCATGCAGGGATAGAGATTTACTACTTGTTCCATATTCTTCAAGCGATGTCTCCGTAGTCCAATGGCCTCCTTTCTTGCTTGCTAGTAAGGTATAAAAGATCCTTGAAGACTTGTAAGAAAACTATTTAGGTGACTGACTTCACTTTCTGCCAATGATGCTAGATTCCAATAGCATTGGATATGGCAAAAGACTTTAAAGGAAAGGAGGATGCTGACTTATTCAGGAAGATTAAAAGTGATGATTATATGTATTCTGCAGTAATAGAATGCTATGAGACACTCAGAGATATAGTAACTCAACTTTTGAAGGATGAAGAAGACAAGAGGTAAGGCGATCATGATATTATATATAAACATTTTATTTTTATATAGTCTCGATACCACCTTTCCTGCTAACAACTTTTATCTGATGAAAAACACTTCTCCGCTCCTATCAATTCTCAGGATAAATTGATATTTTCTCTCTTATAAAACAGGATTGTGCGGGATATTTGCCATGAAGTAGAACTTAGCATACATCAGCAAAAATTCTTAAGCAACTTCAAGATGAGTGGTCTTCCTTCACTCAGTGAGAAACTGGAGAAATTTTTAAAACTTTTGGTGGTATGCGTCTATTGTATTAAAACAATGTTACCAACGATGATGGTACCTTTGATAGACTGATGGCATGGACTTGATTAACTGTATGTACATTTAATCAAGTGTTTTATTTGACAGCGTGATGATGAAAATGAAGTTGGTGGGTCACAGATAATCAATGTTCTCCAGGACATCTTTGAGATTATCACGCAGGATGTCATGGTTAATGGCTCTCAGTAAGTCTTTTGAAGTATAAGTACACGTACACATTAAAACACTGTCTTCTAATGAAGTTTGTTTGATATTCTTGTATGTATATAACCGTTTATTTCCAATGCAAGAATTCTTGGAGCAGATGAAGACCAAAATGATAACTCTGATGGCAAGAAGGGGCAGAGGTTTGAGAATATTAACATAGAACTTACACAAACCAAGACATGGATAGAAAAGGTTTTCTTAGCTATCATTAAGCTTTTTGATGTTATTTTCTTTAGGTATCTTGTAAAAATGAAGGTTTATCTTATATTGCTTTTGTTAACAGGTTGTTAGGCTTTCTTTGCTGTTAACTGTCAAGGAGTCTGCAATTAATGTGCCTCAAAACTTGGATGCCCGTCGACGGATCACATTTTTCGCTAATTCCTTATTTATGACCATGCCTAAAGCTCCTAAAGTCCGTGACATGCTATCTTTTAGGTCTGTTTCAATCTCCATTTTGATGACAAGTGTTTTCTTTTGTTTGTTTGTCTGTCTTATGAGAAAAAGGATATTTTATATTGTGTGTAAAATTAAGAGGTATGTTCTTTGGCAATTGATGACAGTTCATTTCATTTGGAGGTTATATTTATTTTTCTAAATCTTCGTATGGTGGTGGTTGTTTTTGTCTTTATTTTTATTTTAAACATAACGTCACAAGTAAAAAGAGAGGACTTCATAACTTGCTGAAGTGATTTTTTTTTCCTGTGTGCAATTTTTCTTTGCTATTGAAGAAAAATTAAGTTGTGGCCCAAAAACTCGGAGTACCTCTGGAGCAAAATGGTGGGTTTTTGCCTCCACGAGTGTTTGTTTGTTTGTTAATGAGCTCTCACTCCCTCTTTTGATCACTATCTCAATTATTTCATGTTCTTGATCATAAACATGAATTTATTCATTTGAGCGTTTTACTTATTGTTGTCTATTGAGTTGCAGTTATATTATTCTTTATTCTATTTCCCCTCCTGTTTTGATAACTCAGGATTTTGGCTGTTTTATGATTAGTGTTTTAACCCCTTATTACAAAGAAGATGTCCTTTATTCCGATGAGGAGCTTAAGAAGGAGAATGAGGATGGAATATCCATTTTGTTCTATCTCCAGAAAATATATCCTGGTGAGCTTTATCTTCCTTCCTTTTTTCACATTTAATGCAAGGAACAGCAACTTACACTTGTGTTGACCGTATACTAGATGAATGGACCAACTTTCACGAGCGAGTTTTAGACCCAAAACTTGGATATAGTGACAAAGACAAGATGGAGTTAATACGCCATTGGGTATCCTACAGAGGGCAGACATTATCAAGAACAGGTTGAAAGAAATTCCCTCCCTCTCTCTCCCTCCCTTTTTTCTTTGTTCGAATTTATGGATCCTAAGCTTAACACTTGCTATGTCTATAAATCTTGATGGTTTATCAGTACGAGGTATGATGTATTACCGTGATGCGCTTCAGCTTCAATTCTTTCTGGAATGTGCTGGGGAGAACAGTAGGTTTTCTAAATCTATTTTGCTATTATCATGAGCTTCAGAATCTAACCCAATTTTGTTCCCAAACTTAGTTTGATATACTTAGTATCTAGAATTTTCTTATTTACTTGGCAGCTGGTAGTTATCGAAACATGGACTTGAATGAAAAGGAGAAGAAAGCATTCTTTGATCGTGCTCAAGCTCTGGTTGATCTGAAATTCACTTATGTTGTCTCATGCCAAATCTATGGTGCCCAGAAGAAGTCTGATGATGACCGTGACCGAAGATGCTATAGTAATATTCTCAATCTGATGTTAAAGTGAGTCAGATGTTAATATTGTTGCTATCCTTTACAATGTACAAAATCCACATAAAAGTACATTGTTTTTATAATGAATATCAATAGATAAATAATATTGTGCAGGTATCCATCTCTACGTGTTGCTTACATAGATGAAAGAGAGGAGACAGTGAATGGGAGGCCCCAGAAGGTTTATTACTCAGTTCTCGTGAAGGGAGGTGATAAATTAGATGAGGTATAGGAGAGTAGCTTCTAAATTTTATACTTACTTGCAGTTATATCAGGAGTTGCAACCTCTTGCTGGTTACTTCCAATTATGCATGCAATGTGCCAAAACTTTTTAAAAGTTTTGTTTTCTACGTAGGATTCTGTGATAGTTCTGAGTTAGAAGTTACACCTAATCCAGAAAATTACTAAAAATAAATAAATACTTGGAGCTTTAGGCTTTATTTGGCCACATAAATTTTCTACTACAAAATTTGAGGTATGGTATACTTCTACTTTAATTCTTTGAACAATTGATAATTATAATCCGTCATTCTCCAGCCTTTATCTGTAGCCATGTGGTAATATAGACGCATTGGTTATGTTCTTCACTGAAGAGTAGCAGCTGAGGCTAGGAGTTTACTTTCTGCGGGACTTTCCCTAGAAGTTGCAGTTCTAATTGCTTGTTATGTCTTTAGGAAATCTATCGAATCAAGCTTCCAGGTCCTCCAACAGCAATTGGGGAAGGAAAACCCGAGAATCAAAATCATGCCATTATTTTCACTCGTGGACAAGCTCTGCAGACCATAGACATGAACCAGGTGATTATCTTTCCATCTTAGCTGAAATAGTTTAGCATCACCTTTTTACTGTCGTCAATTCATTGAATGGTTATTATTGTAGAAAGTTGACAGTTTGCAACTTTACAAGTTTCAAAAAGTTTATGTTCTCTCAGGACAACTATTTTGAAGAAGCTTTCAAAATGAGAAATGTTTTGGAAGAGCTCCAGAAAAACCGTCATGCAGATCGAAAACCCACGATATTGGGTTTGAGGGAGCATATCTTTACTGGAAGGTCAGATAGGTTGAATCTAGTAACTGCTATACAAGAATGTAACTAGTCAATTTTCAATATCGACATTTGGTTTGCCATCTGGTGGTTGACAATGTTTTACTTGTGTCTGCCCTTATCTTTTACAGTGTTTCATCTCTTGCTTGGTTCATGTCCAATCAGGAGACTAGTTTTGTAACTATTGGCCAACGAATTTTGGCAAATCCTCTGAGGTAAGTCATTGATTTATCTTTATATAATTTCAATGTATGTACACTGCTTACAAATATATGACGTTGTCTTCTTGCATATAGTTGAACTTTTAGATTTAAACAGTGAGCTGCCTATTAATCTTTTGACTTCTTGTTTCATGTCACTCCGTGGGTCTATTTGTGACTCGGTGCTTTCCAATTTTCTCTTTTCCTCTCAACGCTCTCTGTCGTCTTGAAATTTTGAAAAAGGCTGCAAAATGGTCTGGATGCTACTGAGAAATTAGAAATGTGTTAGCCATTTTTGGTCTAAGAGATACCTGCATGAGATCATGAACAGGTGACATGGAGATTGGTAATGGAAAGTAAGCTAATTCTAAGGACTATTTACTGGCTTTAATTTATGGGTTGCTGCTAGGCTCCAAGTACTTGCAAAGAAAGACTAACACAACCTTCGTCGCCAAATATATATATATATATATGGTTTTCCAGAAAATACCACACCAGAATAGGTTCAACAGAGAACTATAGTAAAAATAAGTAGCAGCCAAATAAGAGGGCTGTTCTCTCCCCTATGAACAACAGTTCACAGCCAAAAACACACACTCCAAGATAACTAACCCTAGCCCAAAAGATTCCTATTTATATTATTCTTTCGCAGCACACATTCTATTACTACTTTACCCCTGACCAGCTTCGGAAGTTACCTTTCTACCCCTTCTTCTATACACATGTTTAATGGGAGGCCTATCAGTTGCTTTATTTCGTCCATCCACTTTTGATCTTCTTCTACTTTTTAGTGCCAAGTGCGTACTATACTGTTATCTCTATCACTTTCCTTCCCATTTTCTTAGGTTCAGTACTGGCTGGTAATTTATGCTAGCTTTTGATCTTCTTCTAATTTGTAGGGCCTAGTGCACATTATACTGTTACCACTACACTTTCCTTCCCATTTTCTTAGGTTTAGTACTAGTTGTTTATTAGTGCCTTGTGTCACAATCGTAGATTTTCGAACACGTGTCCAACGATTGTGCGGCACTTGCTCCACGCAACTAGCAAGTCAGCCGTGTAAAATTCAGAAGTCGCGGTCTATATC
>JBBPDJ010000001.1:10821733-10832039 GCA_037974625.1 Cucumis cinereus
CATGGAAAGAAAAACATAACGACATACAATGAAAATAACATGCTACATAAGAAAAACATAAGAATCACGACGGGGAAAGGACGGTGTGGGCATGCGGCCATAGGTACAGGCACCCTGGACAAGCATGACCGACACACCTTGCACAAATTTATACCTTATAGTTGTATGATTGACAATAAAAAATAATCTTCTCTTTCTCTTAAATCACCGATTGACCCGCAAGCTTAAGCTAATGTGTGAAGACAAATTTAATATTATATCATCTAACAATCTCCTTCACTTTTGGGATTGAAATATGAAGAAGACCTGGATCTTTTACACAGGACCACGTGCTCTGATATCATTTTAAATCATCAATTGACCCTAAAGTTTAAGCTAATAGGTGAAGGAAAATTAGTATTATATTATCTAACACATTTAATTATTATGATTATTATTATTATTATGTAACATAAGAGTTATGGAGTCTCATTAATAATAAACTATATCATGGATATGATCTCCAATAACTAAAGATTGAAAAAGAACCTAGACAATTTTATCCATGTTTCTAAACTACAACCTGTGTTTTCTGATTATGTACAGTTAACATTTCTCACTTCTCCAGAAGTTATAAACCTATGTTTTTCATGCTACTGGTTACAATATGTATATTGGGGGTGAAAAACCATTCTTATTTGTTTTGAATTTTAAATTGGTCTGATTTATTGGAGCGTTATTATCATGGATCGGGTTCATAAGCTGACATGTCACTTTCACAGGGTACGTTTCCATTATGGTCATCCTGATATATTTGACAGAATCTTCCACATAACTAGGGGTGGCATCAGTAAAGCTTCTAGAGTCATTAACCTAAGCGAGGATATATTTGCTGGTATTTCTTTATTTCAATTGAAGGTGATATGGCGATAGACTCCACCTGTCAATTAATTGTGCTAATCTTAACAGGATATAATTCAACCCTTCGTGGGGGGTTTGTAACACATCATGAGTACATCCAAGTAGGCAAGGGGCGAGATGTGGGGATGAACCAAATATCACTTTTTGAGGCAAAGGTTGCAAATGGAAATGGAGAGCAGACCCTCAGTCGTGATGTTTATAGGCTTGGACGTCGTTTTGACTTCTATAGAATGCTGTCCTTCTATTTCACAACTGTTGGATTCTACTTCAGCAGTATGGTATTATTTCCATAAGCAAGATTTGTTTTAGTAGAATTAAGACATAATTTATATATGGCTTTGCACTATCCTTGAATAACTGCTCAAAATCTTCCCCTTAAGATTAACACGTGGGCTCCTCATTTCAAATAGGTTAAATATTTACTCAGTCACCTGTTAGTGTGCTTGGATTTCTAACTAATATCCCTTCTTAAGTAGTATATAGAAAGATGTAATTGCTTCTACTAACTGTGCTATATATGTAAATATTAAGAGAATGTGTACATAGTAATATTTTTCTGGCAAAGATGCTATATTTTTTTACTCAAAACCTTATTGATGCACATGTTTTTTCTATAGTCATATGTTAAAATGTAGAGGTAGTTGGCTTCGACTTGCATGAATATGATTTTTAGTTGGCTATTTCCAACTTGATTTAATTTGGATACTTGATGGGCTATATTAAGATATCCTGGTAGGCTTGAACTTGTGGATAGTTTTTGTGAGGGGCTGAATCTTTATTGTAGTACGAGTTCTAAGACCAATGAACACCAATTGGTGGTCCGAAATCTCCTTCGAAAATTGAGGAGGCCTACAGTAAATGATTCTTTGAAAATTCACAAATGGTGCTTTCTATTGCCTGTGCGTGTTTTTCATAATAGCTAGGATTATTCTAAGCTTTTGAATCATACATCTGGCAGGTGACTGTGCTTACGGTGTATTTATTTTTATATGGACGTCTATACATGGTTATGAGTGGTGTTGAAAGGGAGATTCTTGATAGCCCGTCCGTGCATCAGACTAAGGCTCTTGAAGAGGCTTTGGCTACCCAGTCTGTATTTCAATTAGGCTTGTTGCTGGTACTACCAATGGTTATGGAAATTGGCCTTGAAAAAGGATTTCGGACTGCCCTTGGCGATTTTGTTATCATGCAGCTGCAACTAGCTTCTGTTTTTTTCACATTCCAGCTTGGAACTAAAGCACACTTTTTTGGTCGAACAATCTTGCATGGAGGTTCTAAATATCGAGCTACTGGCCGTGGGTTTGTTGTTTTTCATGCAAAATTTGCTGATAATTATAGGCAATACTCACGAAGTCACTTTGTCAAAGGATTGGAACTGTTTATTCTGCTGCTTGTTTATCAAATCTATGGAAGTTCATACCGCAGTTCAAAACTTTATTTGTTCATCACTTTCTCGATGTGGTTTCTGGTTGCCTCCTGGTTGTTTGCTCCTTTTGTGTTCAATCCATCTGGATTTGACTGGCAAAAGACGGTTGATGACTGGACAGATTGGAAAAGGTGGATGGGAAATCGTGGTGGAATAGGGATCTCCCATGACAAAAGTTGGGAATCTTGGTGGGATGGAGAACAGGAACACCTGAAAAGTACAACAATAAGGGGAAGAGTGTTAGAGATAATATTTTCTTTACGGTTCCTCCTATACCAATATGGAATTGTTTACCACCTTGATATATCTCATAACATTAAGAGCTTCTGGGTAGGGTTTTTTTCTATCATCACAAAGATATTCTCCCTTATTGTCCTATTGATATTTCTCTGGATATGTTGCCATATCTCACTGCTGCTTTTGCGTCAATGTCTTTCCAGGTTTACGGACTTTCTTGGGTAGTCATGTTAATTGCTCTTGTTGTCTTAAAGGTATACTCCTATATAAGGGTCTCGCATTATTTTCTTACCTTGAAGGCTGATTTGCTTTAACATTTTTACTATTTTAGACCGGTTAATTCATCCTGTTTGATGAAATTGTATTTTGCGCTTATTTTCGATAGATTACTACTCTTGTTGACTGATGTTTATGTTACATGTGGCTACCAGTTGGTATCCATGGGCAGACGAAAATTCGGTACCGACTTCCAGCTCATGTTCAGAATACTGAAAGCTCTTCTCTTCCTAGGTTTCATGTCAGTCATGACTGTCTTGTTTGTAGTATGGGGCCTCACAGTATCAGATCTATTTGCAGCTATTCTTGCGTTCTTGCCTACTGGCTGGGCCATCCTTCTGGTAACTTTTGCAATTATGCTCTCATGATATTCATTTTATTATAGTTTTTTAAAGGACAAATATACTTTTGGTCCTTGAGCTTTGGGCTTAGTTGCATTTAGGTTTCTAACTTTTCCAAACATCGGGATCAAAGGTGTATTTTTTTCCCTTTTTTATAATTATAATGGAGAAAAGATAAAATTGAATCGGTAGTTCAAAATATAAGTTTTCTATCCAATGCACTTTAGGTCAGTTGCATCAAAAAAGTGTCAAATCTACTAACAAAAAAGATACTTCCTAGCTTCCTACACACAACCTGCCACCACCATCCTTGTGTTATTGTTATCCTTCCCATTTTCCCCTACAAGAAATTGTTGGGAATGCAATCAGGAATATTATAAGGGCATATTACCAACTAATTAGATAGGAAAGTAGTTAGGGAGAGGGAGATAGGGTAATAAATAGAGTGGAAACGGATGAGCTTAGCATTTGGTGAATAATTTATGGCTTGGAAAAGATCTCAAGAGAAAGGTACGAGTAACTTGAATTACTTATTTCTATTGTAATTTCTAATTGATATTGGAACATATTAGTTCCCTATATGTGTATACCTAATAGTAATCTACTAACAAACTTAATCTACTACCTGGTTTATAATTGTCTGATCCTAACCGCCTTCACAAAAAGACCATTTCCTATCCTTCTCTCTTGTCCAATCCTCCCTTACAGTTTTTTTAAAACCTTTGCCCTTCTTTTCACATAATTGAATACGACATCTAACATTTCTATCGCAACCAAATTTAATATTTCTCGTAAAATCATGTATTATCACTATTTATAGTCACTTTAACAGTCCTCTAAAGGTTGCATGTTAAAAAAAAAAAAGTTACTTTTACAATAACTTCTAGTGTCTCCCAAAATTTCTCTGGAAGGTCATATCTCTCATTCAAATAATATTCTACTTAACATGTCACTTAGAAAATTGTACTTAACGGCAGTTTTGAGAATGATAGAAAATTATTTGTTAGGATAATATACCTCGGTTATTTTCTTTCAAATATATGATATTGACCATTTTAAGTCTAACCTATATGGGTTTACATTTAATTTACCTGAAAGGCCGTGTACTAATAAAAATGTTGTTCTAATATGCCATGGACTCTCTCCTAATACGAATGAAATTGGGGAAATGAAGATTCTGTAATTCATTTCCATAAAGAAAGGTATTTATACATAATGGTTACAACCAACCAACAGAATACACGTGTACCAATAACAACCTAATCTACATATACAAAAATCCTCTAATATCTCCTTCTAACCACTATACGATCTCACTTTGCATCCTGAACCATTATTTTTTAATCAGCTTTAATATCCTAAGTTTCCTAGGAGAGGCTATATGTTCTCATGGAAGCAATCTTCTACTTATCAACTACTATCTGACTGTTTTCCGATCCCATCTCCTAATTAGAACGTTATATGGTTAAACATCTAGCTACTTTGCCACGTTAATTGCTTGATTTTGCATGTGAAAGGCCAAATACTTGGAACTGAGGATGTGTAATTGTTACCATTTGCTTTTCCTGGACCTTTTCAATCTACCTAGAAAATTAGCTGTCAAGATCATCACAGTTCACTAAACTCTGTGTGTTATTCTGGCCGTTCTCTTTGGCATAGATAAAATTTGGACATTGTTTGGTTTAGCACAGCTTTCTTTAAATACATCAGTTGTGAAAGAGCCAGTATTGATTCATATTTATCTCTTTCCAAAGATTGGGCAGGCCTGCAGACCGATGATGAAGGGCATAGGATTCTGGGAATCAATAAAAGAGCTTGCAAGAGGGTATGAATACATCATGGGTCTGGTCATTTTCATGCCCATAGCCATTTTGTCATGGTTCCCATTTGTATCAGAGTTTCAAACACGTTTGCTCTTCAATCAAGCATTCAGTAGAGGTCTACAAATTTCAATGATTCTCGCTGGAAGAAAAGAAACGCCATCTACTACTATGCCATCTACTACCCCATCTAATTGAACTTGAACCATATCTCTTCTCTTTCAGCTTCTTATGTTGACATTTTTGGCCTTCTCATCAACTGTCCATTTACAGAATCTCTTCAATCAACTCCTTGATGTGTCTTGTAGTTTGTTCCTTTTTTCCCCAATACATAGTTACAGTTATAAATAGAATTCTGAGAGATCAGAACGTGATCATTGTCAGTTGACCATTTTCCTTAGGTATTGATAAGATGATTCCTGTAGTTCAGGATTTCCTGTAATTTGCATATTCGTTGTCTATTCTTTGATCTATAGGAACTGGAGAAAAAAAATGATGATTAGCCCCAAGAAATGAAACCCAATGATATTGATATAGCTGTGTTTTCCCATGGACCATATTTTATTTTATCCACAGTTGTGTAGTCGATTATGATTTCAGTAGTTTTATTATAATCTATTTAAAATAGTAATTTTTAATGATGAAACGACTAGAATTGTCCAACTAAAACTACATTACATGAAGATATAGAGTTTTCATTCTCCTGTTGATGGAATTGCAGCAATTGTGAACTTGCATCCCATATTGTAAAATTGAAGCATTTATCGGTTAGAACATTAATACTTAAACCCGTTTAGTTTCATATCCATTTGATTATGAATTATGATTATTGGTTTCTTTCTCACCGTTTAAGAACAAGAAGAACAAGCTTTTTTTTTTTAACTCTCTCCGTTCAAGAAAAACAAAAACAAAGTATTTTTTTAAGTTATGAATTTCTTTTTCTTCTTAAATTGAAGATAAAAAATATTACAAAAATTATTTTGAATGACAAAACTGAAAATATTTAAAAATATAACAAAACATCATAATGTGAGATAGACATAGAGTTTAGGGTTTAGCAAAATATCATAACGTGGATAGACATAGTTCATTTTTGTATATTTGAAAACAATCCTACTAAATAAAGGGTTTTTTTTTTTAAATTAAGTTTATAATCATTATTTTTCTTTGTTTTTTTCTAATTTAACGTATGACTTTCTTTGTTTAATTATCAACTTTCTAACAATATTTTTTAAAATCTAAATCATGCTTTGAAAACTTTAAAAAAAGTGCATTTTTTAATTGTTTTAAATTTTAAAATTTGTCCTAAGAATTTAAAACATTTGTGAAAATCATATTAATAATTTATGAACAAGCATAGATTTCAAAAGATTATCAGACGAAGACTTAAATAATTATTCAATAAACTAAAAAGGTTGCAACAATTTAGTTCCTAAGGTTAAAAATTCATTAAAATTTGATGCCATAGACCTTATATTTTATAAAAATATCGAATCTTTAATTTGTTTATAGGTAAGAAATGTCATAAATCTTCCTACTAATTTTTTTAATGGAAACTAAATCTCATAAAGCCATGACTAAGTTGTTACGTTTTCTAGGGATAACTTACTTGAGAGGCTAAAATAGAATTGAGTCTCACTTTCTTGATTGTTTTTTGGCTCTTGCTTACATCGTGTAAAATTACTAAAATATTTTCTCTTTAATTTTTCAACCCTCATCTCTTAATTCTCTCGACCTTCTTCAATATTTTTCTACAATATTCCTCCCCCTCGATGGGGCAAGTAGTAGCATAAGATTTTTTTTTTTTTTTTTGTCATCGTGAAGTCTGCAGCAAGTTGGATTTTTTAATTTGATCTTTTTCATTTTTTTCTAATTTGATTTTTTTTCATAGGGAACAAGTCTTAAATTCCAAAATCAATATACTAAAGAAAATAAAAAGGAAGGCATTTCTGAACAAATCAAAAGATTTCAATGAAATGGGGTTTGCATATTAGATTAGATGAAATCAATCGAACTCAACACAAATAAGAACAAATCGAGGAGTTGTTTTTGTACAAAGGCTAAAATGAAATTGAAAATCGAGGAGAATATCATGCGTCGAGTATCAAGTGTCCAGGAGCGAACTGAAGCGTGTAAAAACAATAAAAAATTTGCTTTCAAACTTGTGATGAGCGTCAAGTAAAGAGGAGTGAGGAACATGTGTGTCGAGGAGCTAGGATTGTGCACGTCCTAACCTGTTCACAAGCGATGTTGGGAGAGACACAGATTGAGGAGGAAAGAGCGTGCTTGTCAAGGAGTGAGAAGCGTGTGCACGTCCTAAACTGTTTGTGAGCGATGTCGGGAGAGACACAAAGAGAATGGAGAAATTGAGGGAACGAGGAGGCACAAAAACCTCGAAGATTGAGGGAACGGAGAAGCGGATATTGAAGAAGATCGAGAGAATTGAGTGATGAGATTGAAAAATTAAAGGGAAGATATTTAGGTAATTTAATAAGCAAATGCCAAAAAAAACATTGATTTTTAAAAGTTAGACCAAATTTCATTTTAGTCTCTCGAGATAAGTAAACCCTAGAAAGTGGTTTTAAACATAATTAATATTTTTAAGAAATTTGAGGCACAATATATTTGAGTTCATGTCACATTAATATCCACATTTGACATCAAATTTTTCCATGCAGTTCACAATTGAGCATATTCATTCACAAAATTTTCACACTTGTTTTGTTCTCGATGACATCTTTCAAACTATTGAACTTTTCATGTGTCATCTTTAATTCATTCTCATCTTGACTCATTGAACTAACATTGTAGGTCTTAGTTTTTTCTCCAAGATTGTCCATAACTTAACATTAGAATTATGGAAATGTGAGTTTTATATTATTAGTGTAAGATACGATGGTTATGGATAATAATCAATTGATTGGTAGGCTATTTAACAAAATTTGATAGCTCAAATATTTATTGATTCACTAATTCTATACAAAATAATTTTGATCTCTATTTTCTTAATCCATTTTTCAGAATTCTCTCTGATGTCACAGCTTGTGGTGGGGTGATTAAGAATTTGATCTTTCTTAACTATAGTAAACTGGTTTTAAATTGCAAATTGGCAATTGACCCACTTATTAATTCATAATAACCAATATATTAATGTGCATCATGTTCAATATTAATTCAGTTTCTGATTCTTTTTCCATTACGCTATTTGTTACAACAATTGAAAGCATTTGTTGAGTAGAAAAGTTTGAATCTTCTTACTTTCGAGTAGTACATTCTCGAGAGGAAATGAGTAATTTTGGTGTGTAATATAGAAAGGTTCACCTTCCTTATCCATCATCATCATGTTTGTCGTTGTTTCTTCTTTCCATATTTTGAAATTTGATTGACTGATTTGAGCTCGTAACTTTGAAGTTCGAATCTCCCCTCAACATTTAGTCTTTATCATAATTACAAATCAATCTCATCTAATCTTTTTTAGAAGAAATGTTATTACAAATTATTTATGGTTTGTCTATTTACCCCCAAAACCCACGCACATTATAACTTAGCCAATGTTGGGAGTAGAGATCGAATTTTCGACGTAGGAAGAATATTTAATGCACTTTAACCATTAAGCTACGTGTTTATGTTCCGAAAAAATAGAAAAAAATGAACACATGTAGTCAGTAAAGTCTAATTTTTTTTTAAAATAAAGTATTTGTAACACTTTACCATCAACTTCAAGGTTATTGTACATACTTGATGTCAGTTGAATTATGTTCATTTTGGTTCCTTGACTTCATTTTATGTGTATTAAATGTATTACTTGCATTAAAATTAAATCATTGTAAATTATGGTTTTTAAATCCATATATCAATGGTAATATTTGAAACTATTTTTACAATGTTTTATTTTGGTTCTTATACTTTGTACTATGTTCTATTTTGATCCTTAAACTTTTAAAAACGGTGTTTTAGTCTCTAAACTTTTAAAAAGACCTTATTTTGCTTCCTACCTTTAGTTTTTCGTTAACTGTTTAACAGAACCATGAGCTGACTTTTATTATTTTGATGATTAGACTACATATTCATCATATTAATTAAATTGATACATAACTAAGAAATTTTGCTAATTTATTTTATAAATCTTTTATGTCAACACAAAAACATAATCTTCAGAACTCAACTATCTCACGTTCCCTCCCTCATTCCCACACCCTTTATTTTTATTTTTATTTTAAAAAATTTGAAACTTAAAATCAAATCCTAAGAACATTGAATAGAATAAAAAAAAAGTATAGAACTAACGTATTCGTGTTAACATCCACAACAAGGTGAAACAAAACTAAAAAAGTAAAATTAAGAACAACCCATATAGAAAATAAACCCTATGAAATTGCTAATAAATATACTCACGATTGATCAATTTAATTAATATGATGAATATAGCGATTAGTCATCCAAGTATAGAAATTACATCATTATTCTGTTAGAGAAGAACCAAAATAAAAGTTCATGAACTAAAACAAACGTTTTTAAAATTTATAAACCAAAATAGAACAAATACAAATTTTAGAGACAAAAATAGGATTTAAACCCAATATTATTTATTTGCAATATCACACGGTGTAATTTTCTTTTATTTCTTATGAGTTTGGATTAAAAAGAAAATGAAGTGCATAATGTTATATTTGATTAAAATAATTTACTTAAAAATGGTAGTATCCATCATTTGACCCTAAATTTTATTTAGACTACACACTCTTTTCTTGTTGCACTCCCTTTTACCAAAATTTCAAATATAGAAAGCATACAACATTTCAAAATACATTATTTTATATAAAAACTAATTAAGTTATTGACATTTTAATTGGAATTATTTATTTATTTATTGTTGTTTTGGAAACTTATTACAAAAATATTGTAGTTTTTAAACTATTTATTTATTTATTGTTTGTTTTTAATTTTTCCACTTTTTTTAACTATTCTCTCTTCTGAGAAAAAATGCAATAAAAGAAAAGGAATCTTCGTCCATAGGAGAGAGAAAAATGGATAACTTGAGTCATTTTATATAGTTATTTTCTCTCTTTTTTTCATATATACATATAATTTTTTTTGCCTTTATTTTATATAATTATTTTCTTCTTCTTTTTTTTAATTTATGTATTAATATAGCCGGTTAAAGTCCGTGATTCATATGTTTTCAAAAACAAAAAAATATAAGTAAAATAATTAAAATGTTTGGTATACATGTTTTTAAAAACGATTTCTAAAAACAACAATTGAAATAGTCTATTTTCGAAAACAATAAATTGTCATTTTCTTTA
>JBBPDJ010000001.1:10849375-10890114 GCA_037974625.1 Cucumis cinereus
TAAAGGTTAAAAACAAGGCTCGGACATAAAAAATAAAAAATAAAAAATAGGTATCTCTATACCTAGATTTGGTGGTTTTAATAGCCTGATTTAGTTGACACTTTTGGCGTATAATTTCGGTAAATTAATTCTTTTATATAAACAAAACAAAAATACGTGACCAAAAAATGTGTGTAAATAGGAATATAATTAAAATTTTAAGATTTGTTTATAATAAATAATAAGGACATAATCCCAGCTAACACGAATAATTGTTAGCGCTGATACAAAATATATATCCACCATTTTAAATTTTAAATTTTAAATTTTGAATTCAAAATGTTTACTTCAATCTTTTAAAAAATAAATACTTAATTCATTCCTCAAACTTAATGAAGTTGACGCATATATTTTGATCCTCTCTCTATATTTTGAATAACCCATTCCTAACTACAAAATTAAACAAAAACAAAAACAGAATATTTTTTAAAAAAAATGGTAAAAAATATACAAAATATTTACGCTTCATGTAAAAATTTAAATTTTTTTCATTTAGTAATTTATTTATGAAGAATAAATAGTTTGTTTTTTTTTAATTATTATTTTAAAACCCCCAACATTTCAACATAATTTTTTAAAAAAAAATTGGAGAATTATAAAAAATGACAAAGTGAGCAAAATATTTATATTCACGACAAAATCAAATGTAGTGAATTTTTGTCATTCAGTAGTTTTTTTCGTATAAATTGTTTGGTTTTTTTTATTATTCTTAAAAAAAACCCTCTTTAAAATTATCATTTACAAAATTAATTTTGCTTAGTTATCTATCACTTAAATTTAGTTAACATGAGCTAACTTAACACACTAAATTGACATGCATTCGTTTTTTAAACATGGTGCGACTCAAATTCCCATACTAATATTTGTTATACTAAAAAATTATTCAATATATATAAATTCTCGTTTTCTAAATCTGTAATTGTTTAGATTAACTTTCGAGCATTTTGACTAATCTCACATAACAATCCGTTCATTGACATTAATTTTGAGGTATAATTCAAACCACCAAGTTGACTTACTAAACCCGTGGGTACAAAAGTGGAATGGAGAAAATGATTTAAAATATATAATTTTTTCCATGTTAGTCGTTCTCGTCATTTTTTCATTAAATATTTTAACTGTTGTATTTGTAGAAAAACCTTTTAAACCTATTTTACAAAATTGATAGACTAAAAGTCATCTTTACAAAATTCAAGGACCATTCTTTATTTATTTTGAATACTATGTTGTCATTTATTATTTCTATTGTTATTTTAAGTACAAAGTGGAAGGATCCGAACTATGAACTCGTTGATCTCACAAAGACACACCACCATGTACATAGGTTATTAGTCATTTAGGTTATTACTTCAGAAAAAAAAGAATCTTAATTTTGAAGGATTTCTAACCTTACGTGTTTGAAGAAGTCATGGTTAAAAGGTGGTACTCTCACGGCCATGTTAGGCCGAAATAGTCTTCTAAACTTCAATTCTTGATTAGTAACTCTTAACCTAACATCCAATCTCTTTGAAAAGTAAGACATTAACTTCTTTTTTTTTTCAATTTAAAAAATTTATGTTTGTTTTATTCTCAATTTTATATTTGAATTTTTTAAATTTTTTGTTTTTGAAAAATACTCTTTTTAATTTGGTCAATCAATCATGTCATTTTATATCTAAACTTTTTTCCTATTAAATATAATACTTTAATTTAACAATAAATATATCTAAAAATCACTCTCTTTTATCATTAAGTTAGATATGCTTAGTTGTCTATTTTATCATCGTTATTATTTAGATATTGAAGAATCTCCGATCCATTAATTGAGAGTAAAATTTAACGAAGTGCATATGAATATACAATTTTTAAAAATGAAAATAATATTATAAAGATTATAGTAAATTAATTATGTCTAATTAAGCACTCACCGCGTATAGACCAATAAGTGTATAAAGACAGACACAATGTATTTAAAGGTTTAATTTCAATGAATGCATGATGATGACCATAGAAATATGAAGGAAGTAAGACACATTGCTCCGCCAATCAAGACATCGTAATGAATTACGAGAGAGATTAAAGAAATAGAGAGTTAGTTTTGTTGGGATGGGAATGGTCAAAAAGCCAAATTTTATTGGACACAGTTGACCGTGTGATCATCACAATGTGCCAATTTATTTTATTTTTTTTTTCTTTTTCAAAAATCAAGTAGGAGTCACACAATAAAATATTTAATCTTTTTAGTACAAAAATGATAGGAGTGATGATTTGAAATTTTTACTTGTACTTAAAAAAAGATCATGCTAACTACTGATGAACTAAATTTTTGTTTAACTATATGTATATAAAAAAGTTTAAGTGTATATGTTTAACATTTATGATCATCCAAATCAATTATATATTTAAATTTGCTATAAAAAAAAAGTCAATGATTTAACTAATTTTCGCATAGCTCCATTCTAACCAAACTCTAACGTTAGAGAGTCTTTTAAGTCATTTTTCATTTTGTTGAATCATTTTACTTTGATAGATATGAAGATATAATATCGAAATCATTTATTTCAAAAAAGACAGTACATATTTTTGTTGGAGGAAAATTTAAATATAATATAAACTGAATACACTAACAAACAAATTGCAACTCAATTGAAAATAAATACTCTTAAGTCAATTGATATTAGATACGTAAACAATCAAATACTTGAAAGAATATAAAAATTTGGTATACCCAAATCGTAGCCGAGACACGCTTCTGATAAGCGTTGTGATCCTGAAGACAATTATTCACTCTGCACAGGCTTACAAGCAGACTACAACGATCGTCTCAGCATGATACAATGACTAACTCCGGTAGAACTGCAACCTCGAACTACTTGAATCTGGCAGAATTCTTGGATACTTGCTCTCAACTCAACACAAGAACAAAAGAAAGAAAGAGAGAAAGAATGGAGGAAATTCTTCAAGTTTTGAAGTGATAATACAAATGAAGTATCAAGTTTCTATTTATAGGCTAGCAACTTAGTAACTCACTAAAATACAAAATAAAATCACATAAATACAAAAGTTGAAACTTGTGTCAAATTTAATTCAATTTAGTTGTTATTTGACTAAAATCAAATATAACTCATTCAAATTGAAGAAGTAACAAATTTAACTTTCATAATATTAAATTTGTACATGAAACAACATCTTAATTTGATGGTTTCAATTCAATTTGAAGTTTCTAACAAATGAATTTAATTAGCACAATTAAATCCAATTTTTTTATGTTTCAAAATTCATCAAAGTTTCACTTTCTTTCACTATAAATATTCAACAACTTTATCTACTTAAATATACATTCGAAAGAACCAGCATTAAAAGCTTAATCAGTGTAAATATATAACAAAACAAGTTGAAAATGTATAGAAATTCGAACCTCAAACTTTAAGAAAATAAGTACGTACATGCTAATTATCCATGAGCAAATAATGCAACTACGCTCACCGGGGATAAAATCGTTATGCTATCATAATATTAAAAACAAAGTAATTATATATAAAAAAAATTATAAAACCATGTGTATATATGTATATATATATATATAATAATAATAATAATAATAATAATAATAATAAATTATCAAAAG
Source organism: Cucumis cinereus (assembly GCA_037974625.1). NCBI lineage: Eukaryota > Viridiplantae > Streptophyta > Magnoliopsida > Cucurbitales > Cucurbitaceae > Cucumis > Cucumis cinereus. The sequence goes on from JBBPDJ010000001.1 coordinate 10,853,022, forward strand.
AGGGTCAAATATTTCTCCGTAGATTACTGCTTTAGGCGTGTTGTGATTCAAAGAGGTGTGTTTGGGTCCAAGAATGAACAAATATATATATAATTAAAGGAAAAAAAAAACTTTAGTTTGGGGAATAAGAAAAGGACGTTTGAGTGTGTGAGTTTATATTATATTGTATTTCATAAATGGATTAAGCATTAAATTACATAATAGGGTTTAGGAGTCAATTTGGAGAAAGAGGTGATTGTTGGTTAGGTTGGTATGGGCTAATGTCTCCCATTGGCTTTGGATCACATCATGGGCCTTAAGTCTTCTCTTTGTGGCCCCAACTCATGATGGCCTCCTTCTACCAAATCCATCAACAATTCATAAAATCACTTTTCCTAATTCCTAAACAACCCTCTGATAATAATATAATATATATTTCAAGTAAACTATAGGATTAAGTAGTTAATAAGAACTTAACTCAACTAACATTCGAGTAAACTGGTTGGTTGTACTGTAGGCTCAAGCAAGAGCCAAAGAGATGAACTCTCAACAACAACTATAAATGTCGACCTTGGAAATAATTATGTCCACGTGTTTTCCTTCTAGACTAGCTACATGTGCTTGGATCTAACAATGAAATAATTTCAACGATTTGTACTTATCAAATTATACTAGTAACAATCCAATTAATTGATAAGAGGGACGTTTCCTAGACAGGGCTTTTAATAATATAATATAGGTTATGGATGAAATATACGACTAAATATATTTAGCTTTATGATAAGAGACGAAGTTATTTGGTTAAGTATCAAAGCCACCTCAGAAGGGTTTCATATTATATCATTTAATACTTCCTCTACTTTGTGGGCTATAAATATGCATATTAATTGGGAAAGAAATAAGGATTTGAGAACACATGTCCTCCTTGGAGTACGTGCTTTTGTACCATTTTAAATCACTAATAAACCAAAAAACTTAAACGCAAATTTAATATTGTATTATATTATTTAATAGTGTTTACCTTCTAGACCAAGAACATTAAGATGTGCTTGAATCCGGCTATGGAATTATCTCAATGATCAAATTAAATTAGTAAAAGGATCCAATTAATGACTCAACAAAAGCCAAATGGGCAACATAATGTGGTGGACTGCAGGCGTTCAATATTTGGGCCTATTCGGGTCCATGGGCTTCATTTTTGACGGGTCTATTTTGTATTTTGTATTTTTAAATTCGGTTTCCGGACGGATTCGTGTGCAACTGTAAACATTCAGGAAGACGACGGAGAAACGGAGATGATATTGAACTCTGCAGCAGCAATAGCTAAGGAGGTTCCTGTACGGCCTCTATTGAAACCAATACGTGCCTCTTCCAACATCAGCACAGAGCAGCTACGCGAGGAACTTACTCACCTTCATTCTGAAGCAGAGAGTGCAAGAACCAAAGGTCTCTGAATTCTTAGCTAAATTAAACGCAATTTCTGTCATCATTCTTCTTGATTTCTTTATACCAAGTTTTTAATTCCTGGTATGTGTTTGTTGAAGCATTGAATTGGCAAATGGTAATGAATGACTGTAGCAAGTTGATTGTTAGAGTATTGGAAATCTTTTCTGCCGCGAATACTAATTTATCTGTTTTCTGGATCCAATACCTTTAAAATTGGATGAAATTTTGACTGATTCAGCAAACAGTGCGAGATTAAGACTCTTGAGGTTGTCTGAGGCTGCTGAAAAGCTACGACGACAGGCAGCTATTAGCGTACGAACAGGGAAGGAAGATGAGGCGAGGGATCTACTTTTTCAGAAGAAGAAGGTAATGCAAGCGTTGGAGAAGTCAAAGAGTCGAATCAAGTTGTTGGATGAACTTTCAGCAAAGCTTAACGAGGTAAAATGAAGTACTAAACTGATCGAGCAAAACTTTTATGTAGTCAATTTCTCCACCTTCGTGTTTTACTCGTATTTGCGCAAGTGATATTGATTTGGTGAGCAACTTAGTAACTGCTATGTACTGTGTATGCTCAAACACTGGACCTAACATATACCTATTAACTCCCAAGAGTATCTTAATACTTGCTCATCTTTTATTAATGAGGAAGAGGGATTTAAATACCCAATCAGAATGGTACAACTATTGTAAACAGAAAGGGTAAAAGAAACTGACTGGTAACTAAAAAGTCTAACTAATTCTTTATCCTAATACTCCCCCTCAAGATGGTTTAATAATATCAATGATGCCCATCTTGGATAACATTTGTTTGAAAGAAGGTAATGGCAAAGCCTTAGTAAAGATGTCAGCAAGCTGTTGGTGAGTTCGAACTGGTAATAATTTTACAGCTCCCTTGATAATCTGATCTCGAACAAAATGACAGTCTAGCTCAATGTGTTTGGTTCTTTCATGGAAGATGGGATTGGAAGCAATATGAATGGCAACAGTACTATCACAAAAAATCAGTGAAGGGGTAGTGGTATTTATTTGTAAGTCTTTTAGCAGTTGAGTAAGCCAAATGAGCTCACTGGTGGTTGCTGCTAATGCCCGGTATTCAGCTTCAGCAAAGGGCCTTGATATGGTGGTCTGTTTCTTGGATTTCCAGGAAATCAAAGAGTCCCCAATGAAGATACAGAAACCAGTAGTAGACTTCCTTGTATCTAGGCATGAAGCCCAATCTGCATCACTGAAGGCTTGAAGTTGAAAGGATAGAGACGGCTTTATGAGAAAGCCTTGTCCGGGGTTGCCTTTTAAATATCTTAGCAGATGATTGGCAGCATTCATGTGTGATTGACAAGGATGAGCAACATACTGACTTAGCTTGTGGACTGCAAAAACAATGTCTGGGCGGCTGACTGTGAGATATAATAGTTTGCCAATGAGTCTACGGTAGGAAGATGCATCTGTCAACGGTTTGCTGTCACTTGCTCTTAGTTTTGTTTGAGGATCCATAGGTAGCGTCGTTGGTTTGGATCCTAGAAAACCAGTATCTTCTAGTAGTTGTAAGGCATAATTCCTTTGAGAAACTACAATGCCTTTGGAAGATCGAGCAAGTTCCAACCCAAGAAAGTATTTTAAAGAACCAAGATCTTTTAACTTGAATGTAGAATCAAGATGTAATTTCAAGCTGTTAATGATGTCTAGGGATGCTCCAGTGATAATAATGTCATCTACATAGACTAATAGAGCAACGAAAGTGGAAGTCGTACCTCTAGTGAACAGCGAATAATCTAACTTAGATTGTGAAAAGCCAAGGGCTATGAGGGCGCAGGAGAACTTATCAAACCACTGTCTAGATGCCTGCTTTAGTCCGTATATGGATTTATGCAGTTTGCACACAAGTTTCTCCCCCTTTCTAATAACTTTGTCATGTTGATATCCGAGTGGTAGATCCATGTACACATTTTCAACTAGATCACCATGTAGGAATGCATTGTTCACGTCTAGTTGGGCAAGGGGCCAATTCATTGAGACGGCTAGACTTAACAACACTTTGACAGTAACTAACTTCGCTACTGGAGAAAATGTTTCAATATAGTCTAGGCCTTCTTGTTGGGTATACCCTTTTGCTACTAGTCGGGCCTTATATCGATCTATGGAGCCGTCTACTTTGTGTTTTACTTTGTATACCCATTTGCAGCCTATAGAATGAGAGTCACTTGGTAATGGAACAATAGACCAAGTGTTGTTGGTTTCCATGGCTTTTAGTTCATCTTCATGGCTTGACGCCATTGTTCATCTTCATGGCTTTTAGTTCACTGGAGAGACTCCCGAGAGGATTTTCATATGTGGTGTTGGTTGCAGGAGAGTCATCTTTCTGCTGGTTTTTCTGGTGAAAACGATGTCCAGGTGGATAGCCATGGATCTTGTAGCAGCGGTCTGCAGTGTGGCCGGGTATGTTGCAGTGAGTACACATTGGTCTGTCCTTTTTCTTGAAGTTTCCGGACGACTTGGTAGAGTTGTTTGATGAGGTTTTTGCAAGAAGTGCAGTGGCTTGTAATTGATTATCAGTGGAATTGTTGAGGGATGAAGGGATGGCTCGTTGTTCAAGTTCTTGAACAACTGATGAGAAAGCTTTGGAGATGGAGGGTTCTGGTTCCATTAATAGAAGCTGAGTGCGGATAGGATTAAAAACCTCATTCAGACCCATGAGAAAGGTCATAACCTACTCTGTTTGGAATTAGGAGTTGAGATCTTTCACGGCGCCACATGTGCAGAGTCCGCAGGAGCAAGAAGGTCGGTAAGAGGTCAGTTCATTCCAGAGAGTTTTGAGTTTGGCATAGTAGGTGGTAACAGAGTCTTGCGACTGGGTTAATGTGGAGAGTTCTCTTCTGATTTGGTAGACGCGGGGTCGATTTTTGCGTTGGTACCTTTCTTGGAGGTCAACCCAGATCTCTCGAGCAGAATCTGAGAAGTTTACGCTGGCGGAGATCTCTTTGGACAAGGAATTCAAGATCCAAGCCGTTACGACGCTGTTGCATACTACCCATGACTGAAGAAGTTCTCCGGTGGGACGAGGAATGGAACCATCTATGAAGCCGAGTTTATTCTTGACGGTGAGGAGGCCAATTTTCATCGCTTGACTCCAAGAGGTGTAGTTTGTCTCTGTAAGGAGATTGGGTACCAAGACTATGCTTGTGCTGTCAGAATGATGTAGAAAGTAGGGATTGGAGTACTATTCTACGGCGGAGCAATTTGCGGAAGAAAATGAAGTGGACTGTGGGTGTGAGGGTTCTGCCATTGTTATGGGGTGGGCACGAAAACAGGGGAAGGTGAAGAAACTCTTTTAGGGGGAATCTGATACCATATTAACTCCCAATAGTAACTTAATACTTGCTCATCTTTTATTAATGAGGAAGAGGGATTTAAATACCCAATCAGAATGGTACAACTGTTGTAAACAGAAAGGGTAAAAGAAACTGACTGGTAACTAAAAAGTCTAACTAATTCTTTATCCTAATAATACCAGTTAGTCCGTGTGTGGTGTCATTCATGTCATTGGAGCGTTGAAAAGGGCTATGAAGTGATAAAAAAGAATTCACCAGGTACTCCACTTTGTTCGTGGCCTTGATCAAGGGTGGTTGCAACAGGGAGTCATCTTGGCAATAGCACATAAGAAAAACAATGCACGAAAAAGTGACGGAAAACTATAAGATGCTTAAATTTCTAAGCGAAGATGACTATATCTGATAAGGACATGCAGCGCAATGCTGCTTGTGTTTGCATCAAATTCATTTGTTGCATTTCTAGCGTTCTTTTTGTACAACTTGTGAAAAACTGAGTGCTGTTTGGCCATGGATACAGCAGCCTGGAAATATACCTAATAGTGAGGGCGATTGCAAGTGGAGGAGGGTTTTTGGTATTAGCAGCCCTTGCACTTCTGTTCCTCATTCTGTCATTCTTGTTTCTGCAGAAATAGTTTTCTATTATGGTTCATGTTATCCAAGAATCTGCTTTTCAGTGTTAGCAATGAAAAGAAACTACTTGATTTTCTCAGGCAATATACGTAAAAGAGAGTCAGCTTATCGGGAATATTGATTTGGATTTGACAACGGCCAATGAAGATGGTTCCAGCCCCATTCGAATTGCCACTTCAGAGCAGGAAGCCCCAAAAGATTCAGAAGAAACTGATTTTGAATCTAAAGATGTAAATCTTCCTGAAAATCAAGATGTGCAGCCGAGTGCTGCAGAGGATCATGCAAGCACTGATAATGACCGAGAGCAAGAAGTCCCCCCATGCTCTGATTTAGGGAGTGAAGATGAAATAGTAAATAGTATGAAGGGAGCATCATCTTATGAGGATTTTATGGAAAACCTGGACAAACAGCTAAACATAATCGAAGATGAACTTGACGGTGTGCTAAGGGCTTCAACAGTCCTATTTGATGGTGAGGATAAACAAAAAAATAGAAGAGTACAACAAATACTGGAACTTCAAGAGAGCATCCGGCTTATCAGAAAGAGGTAATATATTCTCCACCACCCATACGAAAAAGAACACTGCATTTTGATTATCATTCATCTATCACATATTTTTAAGATCGGGGTTTCATATGAAATCAGATATTGCTGACAGTCTAATAAAGTGTGTTCTAATATTTATGTTGACAGGGTCTCAAGTTTCAAATTGGCAAATGTGAACATCAGGTAATACTTAGCTTTGGAGCACCTATATCTTGCGTAACTATTTAAGCATAATTTTTGTAAACTTTGTTTCTAATTTGGTCGATTGATTTGAAGGGTAACCCTTCGTACTAGAAACAATTCCCCCCCCCCCCCCCCCAGTTGCCCCCCCCAGTTGTAAGTAATATATCAGCAATTGTTACTAGCCAATCCGTACTCGTACGTTGTTGCAATACGGGCATAGAATTCGTTAGTTTGTGATTCATGAAATACAATGTTTAACCAACAGGTTCTAAATTTAATCCAACGCTTTCAAAACACATAGGGTGGTAACGTTTGGTGCGTAATGTTCAAAACCTTATCTTTCAACATGAGTTTCTGAAATTTGAATTTGTATGATTGGTTTTACGAGGCAAAATTGTTTCAGATATTACAGTCTATCATCCTAACTGTTATTGTGTCGTAGGGAGAAACCAGTGGTTTCAAGAGTTCGAGGTAATGCAATTTTGGTTGTTCATTTTCTATGTAGAATTGGGAGGTACAGATAACCACCAACCATGTGAATACAACCTATCAACCCAAGGTGAAGGAAATGAGACCAACTCTTTGTTTTTAATAAATCAATGGCCGAATCAAATATTCTCTCAAACTACCAACGAATTGTAATAAAGGAAGGGGATGTTAACTTTTGTGGGGGATGTGAAGGGGCCTACGGCAGTAAAAGAAATTTATCCCACAAAATGAACAAGTAAAGGCCAGTTACACAAACCAAAACTGGGCTAAACCTTCGTCCTCACCGAGTGTCTCTTACTCATACTTGTCCTCTCTCTTTTAACATCCCTAGAAGGTCTTTCTGCAGTCATTCTCTTTGGTAATGTCACCCTGCTTCTAGTAGCATTTTCAGGTCTTTCTGCAGTCATTCTTTTTGGCAATGTCACCCTACTTCTAGTAGCATTTTCTTTGAAATTAACATGTCTCTTACGGACATTGTCTTTCCGATCAGCCCAAACATTGTTGTTACAGTCAGCACGAACGTAACGACGACTAGAAGTATTTTCATCTTTATCTTCATCATCTGAGGAGTTGGGTAATTCGGCTTCATTCTGTTTCCCAGATGCATCATCTGACCCTTCTTTCTGTTCTTGCTTCTGTTGGCAAGTACTGGTATGCTCCGTTGTTGTTTTACTGGCTTCCTTCACTGTGTTCATAAGGTGAAGGTACTTGTTTCTAATGTTCATCAAGGGGTTACTCTCAACCACGGAACCCCTTTTATACCCTTCTTTTAAGACAACCGTGTAGGTTCCAGCCTTACTTGATATGTAGAATATCCCTGGATGGTGAAGCAATGCTCTCTTAAACCTCGACCGTAGACCAAAATACTCACCTATACACAATATATTTTCCTTCTCAGTCTTCTTCGTGACAAGCATATGAAGAAGCTCGTGTAAAATTGCAACAGTCCACTTGTCAGATTCATCACTGTTAGGAGAAAGTTGTGATGCATTTTCATAGGGAGAGATGTAAGGTAGCTTTTGCCACTCATCCACCCATTTCTTGAACTTCTTATCCATCTCAAACCCATTCGAGTATTTCATAGGAAAAGTGATATGCATTCCTTTAGATGTATCGGGCTTTACTTTTGCAGCCATCTTCTCTAAAACTGAAGTGGCCAATTCATTGTTCCAACATACCAATTCCAATACCCGCATATCACCTGATCCAGATGCGAACTTTTGATGTCCTACAACTTTGAAGTAATCTGGAAAATCAGGAACTATACTTTGAACATAATCTTTAGGAAGACCCAGGTCCCATTTCAACCGATCAATGATGCTTACAGGTACTTTATGAACTCTTGATAGCATTAAGAGTTTCACAAGTCGATCTGCAGCTTGTTGTCTACAAGTTTCAGTTTGATACGTTAGCTGTTCTTCAGCATCAAGTTCAAGGACTTTAGAGGTCAGCTTGACATGAGGTTGAATCCCAATGCCTCCAGGAAGAAATTCTTCAAAAATGGAAGGATATTTTCTGATCAAATCAATAGGACGCATTGGAATTCTTAGAATTTCCCTCTTCTGAGTTATGATGGAAACTGGAACAGACTTAGATGGCTCTGATTTTATAAAATCTTTAATGTTCATCACTGGGAGGAGATTCTTCTCTCTCTCAACAGCATGATCAAGACCACGATCTCGAACCCAATTAATTGTGCCATCTACATATGTTCGTAGGTGTGTCTGAAAAATGTGGTGTTGCTGTTGGGTCCGACGGAGAGGTCCTGAGTAAGAGCGGAAGAACAAAAACATTCTAGTGCTCTGCTTAGCTTCACTTCCTTTGTTGTTTATTTGATTGAACTTCAAAAAACACTAAGAACCAAGATATCTGAAAGCATTCCCAACACAGTATTCATCAAAACACCAAACATAAAACTTGAACAAATTTAACTCAAAATGAACACATTTTTTTAGAGTAAATGTTACCGGAGCCGGATGTGGACGGCGAATGTCGGAACAGGCAGGAGAGTAAAAGTTTTGAGGCGGCGGCGACTGGCGGCTGAACAGACGAAGAGGCAACGACGAACGACGGCGACTTGGCGGGAAAAGGAGAAGGAGCGTGGAGTTAGAGCACGTCGGTCTGAATCATCTGATACACGAGGACTGGTCGTCGGAGTCCATGGTCGACGCTGCCGCTCGTAGGTAAGGTTAGTAGCAAAGAAGACTGTGGGGGGCGGCTAAAGGGGAGGAAGAAGATGTAGCCTAGGTTTCTTCTTCTTTTTCTCTTTCTATTTTCCATATTTTATGACTTTTTTTAAAAAGAAATTCTTTTTTCAAAACTTCACTTAAATATTTACTTCAAAAAGTCACAATTATAAGAATTCAATCTAAAAATATTATCTCAATAATCCAAAATTTCTAAATAATGAATAATTTTAAAATATCTAATCTACAAAATTTTAAAGAATTATGTAATAACATTGTAATTTTAATTTGTTTTCTTGATTATGGTAATCACATTGAAGGAAATACGTCGGTTTTGAAAACCACTCAAAACGGATCTAACATAGTACAAGAAATTGTTAGAAATAATGCGGTTGAATTTTTTACTTACAAAACTAACACTATTTTTTAAAATTTGTTCAAACAATTTTTCTAACTTGTCGGTTGTTTTGGGTCTGAGGAAAATTCCATTTTTCTGTATTTTTTCATAAAACGATTTTGAAGTACAAAGAGTATAAGGTACAGAATTGGATCTTCAACATCAAAATCATGTCAATTACTCTTTGACAATTTGATGTTTAATCCCTCCATCTTTTGATTTTCCAATGGCGACCGAAAAAAATGGAGAAGTTGCTACTGCCATGGAGAGAAGATTGTCTGAGGTAAAACACGTGAAAAGAGGGAAGAATTTGTATGTGTTTTGTTGGGTTGGAGTTGGAACCCAAGACCAATTATAAGCCCAATCGTCCGCTAAAAGTTCGAGCCCAATATAAATTTTGGGCTGAAATATCAGGCCTAGTTGTTGGTCCTTGCTGGCAGTTCCCCATCGAAGATAACGTTTGTGCACTCATGAATATGTTGGAAAATATAGGTAATTGTGAGAGTTAAAAGTAGACTATAATTTTAAGGATTGACTACATAAATGATAAAATTTACTGTTCGTTTTGAACAAATCGAAAAAGAAATTTTAATTATAAAATTGACAAAATCCAAAATAAATAAATAAAGGTATGAAATTGTCAAATTTATCCCTACCTCAAATAAGCGTTTCATAAAATCCAAAAAAATAGTTAAATAATTTTTTAACTTCAAAATACTCTATAAGTAAAACATCTTTTGGGTAATTAGTGGCTTACAAAACATCAAATCAACTCACATCTTCCAACAATCTAACCAAACCTTCGAACCTACCTCAAATTCCTAATTTTCTTCTTCCTCTCTTCATAAGCATCACTGTCGGTAGTCCTTCTCCATCTCACTAATCTACCCAATCGAACGCCAAACTCCTAACGACGACGCTCCTCAACCAAAATAAACTAAGATCCCCACTAGATCCCAAATCAATAGGTGATTTAACGAAAACCACAAAATGACCTCATACTCACCTAAACACTGTTGGTCGATTCCTTCAGTGACCACACGGTAAGCTTGCGGTCGGCAACTTCGTTCGTGGGTGAGACTTGGCAAAAAAGAGATCTGAGGAGAGATAGAAAGAGAAAACGAGAAGAAGATGGTGAATGAGAAAGAGAGAAAGATCCATGACCTACCACAACATCTTTCTTCAAGCGAATAAGGAGAAGGAAGAGGGAGGAGGGAAGGTGGCACTCTAGTATAGGAGTCATGGTTATCTTTTGTTTAGTTTTATTTTATTATTTTTATTGTTGTTATGTTATCTTAATTTTAACCCACAAAATTTATTTAATAAACAGTAAATATATCTTGACTTAAATTAAAATACTTTTTCCATATTTTTTTTAAAAATAATTTGAAATCTAAAATATTTTAGTTTAATCTACTGTAAATCTAATTTATTAAATTTTAAAATTAAAATATATTAAAACCGAGAACAAATGGAACATAAATTTAAATTTAAATTTAAATATGAAAAAAAAAGAATTGGGAGAAATATATGATATTAGTAGTTACAAATAGAATATGTGAAAGAAAGTCGACATGCTAGATATATATTACAAACACAATTACACTTTATAAACAAAACAATGTCCAAACAAGGGTCAAAGACTAGTTTAAATAAGATAAATGCAATATTTCTAACACAAAATGCAGTTAGACTATATATAAAAAGTATAAAAGATGTATTTGAATAGATGATGAAAAAAATCCGAAAGAATCTCCAATTTAAATTATTTGACAGTCTTTTGTTAATAATAGAAACAATAGTTTTAATTAGAAACCACAGAGAAAGATAGATAAAATCTTGTAACTTTTTGTTTCAATTGCACTAAATGAACTACACTGTATTCTATCAATATTATATACACCTATGCAAAGGCTAAACGAGAATATTTTAAAAGTATGACATGTGAGTGACACGCTTTTTCCCAAAAACTTATTAACCTAGAATTTTGCCAAAACTCCAACTTTCTTCCACGGTTTTTTTATTCCTACCATTATTCCAACTCGTCATTCTAATTACAAAGATAGAAACAACTTGTGGGATTTCGCTTTTAGCTCTTCTTGGTTCGCTTCTTTGGAACAAATTGATCTCATCAGTATGGTTTTGATGAAATCTATTGTTTATATAATCTTGTGGTGAAAAATAGTTGATAGATGTTATTTTTTAAATTTGTCAAATAATAATAATAATAATAATAATAATAATTTTTATGCATTAATAGACACTGCTGTGAATATATTTTACATAATTCACAAAAGACATGTTAATAGACAATTTTTTTAAGGAAAAAAAGTCAACAATTAACTAATTTTAAAATTTATTAAAAATATAAATGTTAAGATTGTTCAAATAAAAATAAATACAGAGAAAAAGATGAAACATTTGAAAATTCACGAGTACATGAACTCAAGAACTAAAATGTAACAAGTTGTAAAATAACCGGACCAACTCGTGTCTCCTAACATAAGGATTGTTAATCAATAGTGAGACTCTTTGGAACCTTCGAAATGAGATCTCCTACGATAAAAGGATCAAGATTGGGATTATCTTAGAGCACTCCTTCTCATTCTATGCTTACTCGCCCCTCCAACTGGACCCCTCCAGCTGCTGGACGCTGATGTGGCTTGGTCGTTGGTGAGTCACACAGGCGGGCTCACTTGACCGGTTCGCTATCACGACGGTTGGGCCATTTTTGGAAGGTTGCAAGTTCATTTAGATGAGCACTTAATGCGAATAGGGAGAACATTCATTTTTATTATTCATATTGACTTTGCAGGTTTGACCTTCCCTCGAACATATTCGTTGATTTTCAGATTGTGTTCTTCACCTCCTTGTTTAGGGGGTTTAGGTGTAGTAGTTTGTAATGGTTATGTTTGATGAAGGGCAGAACACGTGGGTAAAAAGGTTCAAAATTTAAGTAAGTTCTGTTAAGGGTTTCCTTGCAAAATGAAGATGTTTGGAACATTTTCATAGTCTCATGAAGGTCTTAAACATTAATCTCCACACTCATTGATTTCAAATTCATCTCCAAAACCTCCTTTATCTTGTAGCATTACTCCCAATTGATCCAATACAATGTAGATCTCTTGAACTTTAGGATGCAACCTCCCACCACCAGCTATGAACTCATGAACTTCATCATCAACTTCAATCAGACTGCCTCCTGGTTCTTTCTCCACCTTCTTCATCCTCATTGCAACCCTTTCCTCCATTGCTCCCACAAAGTTATTCCTCCAAGCATGGACATTCGCCATTAGAACATGACCCATGGTTTCTTCTGGATCCAATTCATTAACTTTCTCTGCTGCCCTCTTTGCCATTTCTGTGTTCCCATAGATTCTACAAGCTGAAAGCAAACACCCCCATATGATTGCATCTCCCTCAATCGGCATGGTTTTTATGAACTGCTCTGCTTCTTCAAGAAACCCAGCTCGGCTGATCATGTCCACCATTAAATTGTAGTGTTTTATTGATGGTTCAATTCTGTATATGTTTTTCATCCGTGAGAAAAATCCCATGCCTTCATCCACCATTGCACCGTGATTACAAGCTGTTAATACAGCCATAAAGCTAATAGAATCTGGTTTAAGACTTGAAGATTCCAGCATTTTGAATAGCAAAATTGCTTCCTTTTCACAGCCATTCACCGCCAGGCCAAAGATCATGGAGTTCCAACTGGATAATCCTCTGTTGGGTATTTTCTCAAACACTTGGAGGGCATTCCCTATACTACCACATTTGCAGTACATGTCTATGATTGCTGTAACTACAATGGCATTCAACTCTAGATTGTTCTTCTTTATGTACTCATGAATCCATTCCCCTTGTCTGAGCGCTCCAATTTGAGCTGAAGCATTTAACAAACTCACCATAGTAAACTCACTAGGCTGGATTCTCTCTTTTTGCATTTCGATAAACAGCTTTAGAGCTTCTTTGAACATCCCATTTCTAACATACCCACCAATCATAGAATTCCAAGAGATTGGGTTTTTAACAGGCATTTTATCGAACAGCTTCCTGGAATCATCAATTGCCCCACATTTAGCCAAACCTAGAATCATGGAATTCCAGGCAACGACATCAAATTCCATTTCTTGGTTAAATATTCGATGTGCTTCACTCAAAAACCCACCAGTAGCATACATATACAAAATTGTGTTTCTGATAAAAGGGTCAAACTGAAGGCCTAATTTTATTATCCTCCCATGAAGCTGAGCTCCATCATGGGCAAGTCCAAGTTGAGAGTAAGCTTTGAAAATTGATGGGTAAGTCAATCTCTGTGGTTCTACCTGTGAAGAAACCAACATGTCGATGAAAAGAGAGAGAGCAATTTGAGGGTTTGAGCTTTGAGAGAAGCCTCTTATTACTGTATTCCAAGAAAAGAGATTAGGGTTTTGCATTTGCAGAAAGACCAAATATGCGTAATCCATATTACCCAACGGAGAGGCTGAAAAGGCTAAAATTCGGCTTGCAGCAAAAGAGTCTATGGCCTGACCGGATTTTATCAGGTGGGCATGAAATTGTTGCAGGTCTCTCATGGTGGTGCAATACTTATCCACCATTGAAAGGTAAGGTTGGTTGGAGATGATCAATTTTGATGTTGAAATTGGTGAAAGTGAAGGGAGCCCACAAAAACTTGCTAACATGTTTTACTTCTGATTCTCCGGTTTCAGTTTTTTCTTCACAGAACTTACAAAGTAGCTAAAGAAGGTGTAGAACTTTCCGGTGGTGTGGCCATGGCAGAAACTCAGTCATCCAATTCCAATCTAAGGCAGGGCCACTATCCACCCAAAAAGAGGAGTCATTATACACATGGGCCATAGGTATTGTTTCTTTCTAATCCAGTTATAGTGCAAAATGGCAGGCTTAGGATTCACTTTTAGACCTTCCACTTTATAATCATTTTCACCTTCACCATTTTTGTTTTGAAACTTTTGGCCTGGACTGGACCTGAATTGAGGACTTCCATTCAAAGTACTTTTTCTATTTGGGTTCTCTTTAGAATATTCATGGTTTGGTTAGATATTAAAAATATTGATGTCCTTAAGAACTTTGTGTAGTTAACGTTTGGCATTTGGGCTATTTTGAGTTTATCAAAAACTATAATTTATGTATAAACATAGCATATAAACAATCTTGTCAGGATCGATGATCTAACTGAATTTCCTTCAACTAGCTTGGACTATATTTGGCAATGGATGTATAAGTCAAAAAGATATATAAGTCAAAAAGATTCAGTGGTGATTCAGACCCATTATTCTCCAAATTAAGATTGCAAATTAATCAATTGTCACTGTGGTTAGTCAAGATTGTGGGATCAGAAGGAAATGATTAGGCTGGAAAAAGATGAACCAATTTTAATACATCCATGCTGGAGTGGCCAGAAAGGAAAAGGGAAAAAAGTAAACATATCATAACCATCATTACATCAAAGATTATCAGTAATCAGCCCACATTAAAGAACTAAATTTCAATCATATCTTTCTTTTTGTTTTCTTTTTGTTAAACGTCCTCGGGCTTCCCCCCATTTCCCTCACTTTTCCTTCCTCTGTTTCTCATTTGCTCGCACCACCCTACGCCCTATGTCTACTCTCTCTCTCTCCACCCAAACAAAAAAGGAGCACTTGTACTTTCGAAATGGATATTTTACAGGACTAGAAGTGTAAAGTCTTCAACTTTTTCACAAGGTAATGATGCCACTCCACAATATTTTCTCCAACTCTCTATATTTAAACCAGAAAGAAAGCAGGCATCTCTGGTAACTAAGGAACTATCATCTAAAAGTGGGAGGATGAGGAACAGCCTGCTCATTAGAGGAAGAACAGGAGGATTGACCCGTGAATGGGTTATACAGAGCTTAATATTTCTCATTCTTGGTCATTTTCTCTATCCAGGTGACTGCTTATTCATTTCTTCTGTACATTTGGAGTTTCTATGAGGATCAAACGACTATTTAGTTATTTCTATTACAGGCATTTAGTGCATTCCAATTGATTTTTCTTTCCTTCATACAGATAAAGCATGTACCTTTTCTTCTCTCATCAAGTGTCCTCTACAGAACCTTAATTGCCCATTAATTGTATTTTTGTTCTCTGCCATATTATTCAAACTTGACACTTTTTTAATGGCCATATTTATCGTTTAATTTTCATCTGTCCTTTTTTTTTTTCCAAAACTGAACAAATTGAAGATTTTATTTCTTGTCTTCCTTCCCATTTGGTCTCCCGGGGATAACTGTTCGGAATTGAAGACTGAATTTTAAATTGCTTTTTAAATTTGAGTTGCTTGAAGTTTAGGATCTAATGTGGCAAGTTAATCATTTTGATCGTGTAGATTCATAATTTAGGACAAAGAGAATTTAGAGTAAACATTCTGTTATTGGAAACTTCACTCATGTTGGTCTGGAATCTTTCTATAATATGCTCAAACAAGCGTCTACAGGGCTCCCTAGATTTTTACAGGCTAATATGAACTTCAACAACTTTTACTTCAGTGCACTTTTTGGTCTAATGATGATGAATTTTAACTGAGCTTTCTTGTGTCTTCATCAAGATTTATGTTGTTTTGTTCAATGTGCGATCTGGTTCAAGAGGATGAGTTTATTTTTATTTCTACAATAACAACGTGGGGGAAAAATATAGCTTAAATTTTGTTTCTGGGATCCAAAATGATGACAGGACACACGAGAGAGCTAAACCATGAGAATCAGAAATTCAGTTCCCGGCCAGTTTTCACCACTCAAAGGGATATCACCACTCCTATAACAACTGTTCCCACCATAATTCTTTCCAACCCCACCGCCTCGACTCCATTTATCAATCCAACTTCAACTTCAGACACGTATTCTCCGGCCATGGAGTCTCCCAAAAGATCATCTCCGCCGTCGTCAGGGGCTAGTTGGTGCATTGCTAGTCAAAGTGCATCACAAAAGGCATTACAAATTGCTCTAGACTACGCATGTGGCCATGGTGGTACTGAATGTTCAGCAATTCAAGCTGGTCAGAGGTGTTACAACCCAAACACCATTCATGATCATGCCTCCTACGCCTTCAATAGCTACTATCAAAAGAATCCTGTTCCAAATAGCTGTAACTTTGGTGGGACTGCTGTCATCACTAGCACTGACCCAAGTATGTTGCTTCCTTCAAAAGTTGTTTCTTTGTTGCCTCACTAGATAATAATGTGTTCTTTTACTATTCTCTCTCCCTTTCTTTTTTACTTTTTTTGGGGGAGTGGTTAAAAGAAAGCAGAGCAAGATAAGGTAAACTTATTATAATCTGGTAACAAGTCGAAAGAATCAAAGAATTCAAATTGTTGCAATGCTAACTGAGATTTTCTTCTGAAGGTCCAGAAGCTTTGGAAATATTAAAAAGAGCAGCCGTCGTGAACCAACTCTATTTGTCCTCTTTCACCTTCTTAAAACCTTCTATGAGAAATGTGGATATAAAGACAATTAGTCCTTTCTTACTTTGAAGTTAATGATCAAAACCCCAAATCTAATACTCAGAGGAAATTCAGCCCCCACAACATACACTTTTTCCTCTTTTCCAAGTTGGGTTGGTGAAGGAAGAAGGTTGGGTGTGTCTGTAGGGACTATAAAGTGATGTGAATTATTGAAGCCAAAATGGGCTGTAGTGGAATTCTTCTTTCTGCAACTGCAAAATGTTTAGGGACATAAAACTTAATAGATTGACTCTGTTTCTCTTTCTATAAAGTCTTGTTTATGTCTTTTCTCACCACTATTTTTCTCAGGTACTATGGCATGTCAGTACACATCCACTAGGTACAATCCCCATCTTCCATTGCTTACATTTGCTTTCTTTCCTTTCATTCATTTCCTAACAATGACACTGCCATTTTTTAAAATCTTCAGCACAAGTTCGTCAGTTCTAAACACCACAAATTCGAAGGGATCAACCGTGTTTGGTGCTGTACCCTCAAGCCCTTCTTCTTCAGCAGCAACTTGTCAAGAAATAAATGTTGTTCAACAACTATTGTTGTTGACCATTGTTTCTCTAAGATTATTACACACCAACTATCTTTATGGCTGATTGGGACAGTAAAACCAGCTAAATTTCTTATAAAACTTTGCATTTGCTTCACCCAATTCAAGTTGGTTGAAAGAACTGCAGCGTTTCGGATTCAGGAACAGACATTTCCGGGACATGTTTTTCAGCCTATTTGAAAAGTAAAGCAAATTTAATAAAGAGCAGCAAAGTGAAGATTTTTCAATGTTGTGTTGGATGGAGAACATATGCACATGTCTACTGCTTAAAAGAGGATGAACTCCCTTTTTTCTTTTTCTTTTTTTTTTAAATTTGAAAGCATCTTGTGACACTGGGGAAAAGAATTAGTAACAATACATGAATCTAATCTTGTTGTTTGTATTGTACATTCTGTACCTTTCCTCTTGAATTCCTCTGTGCTTTTTCCTTTGCAAATGAATAATGGGGTTATCCAATTTTTAAGTATTATATTATAATAATAATAAAAAAGAAAGAAAAACGAATCTCTGATATTGCTTTTTATTTCCTCGTATTTCAGTGGATACTTTTTTGTTTTTCCATACCATACCATACCATACCCAATCACCCAATGCTTCTTTCACTTAATTTTAAATATTAATTCTTCTATACATATATATTTTAGGGAATATATCTATTTGTATTGCACCCCTAAGCATGCATCTTTATAGTACTTAAAGTATTTGACTAATAATTCTATCGATTTAACCTTAAGTTTTTTCGTCACGACTCTCCCTTTATCTTCCATTTGGAATCATGTTAGATTTACAAAAGTTTATGGTTTGAATTAATACAATTATTAGTTTTAAGTTTTAATTGATACAATCTCAAAATTTTAAGAGTATAAACGGATTTTTTTTCTAAATTTTACTTTTGTATTTAGTCGATAGATGATTATCCTTTAAAAACATGGACTATTTATAATTTTGAAAGTTGAAACAAAATCAGCCATATCATTCTAAAATATATATACATATATAAATCGATCGATTTGGAGTAATCTATACTCTAAAAAATGACTTACGAGGAAGAAACATTTGATTTCTTGATTTGCTCCTCTTAGTGGGTTATTATAGAAACATTTTATGTAATTTCACTCTAATAATAATAATAATAATAATAATAATAATAATAGTAAGAAAATATCATTTTTCCATATTACTTAGCCTCATAGAACAACAAAATATTTTAAACAAATTAATTCCCTTTTTTTAGCATCACATGTAATAAGAGCACAATCTCCCTATTTTGGCATTCATACATTGAAAGGGAAAACAAATCTAATTCAAATGGAGTTGAAACAAATAAAATATAGAAAAATATCATAAATCTAGGAGAGGAAATGACAAAGAATTTAAAAAAAAAAAAAAAAACTCTTATTTTATCTATAAATAGTTAAATTCGAAATTTTGAACCAAGTCACAAATTGCCATGTCATTTACTTTATAAAATTATAAATAATTAAATTTGGGACCAATTAAAAGTTGACATGTGTCCCAAATGGAAAACATAAATTTGGCAAATGCGATGATGCCATGTGTTTTAATCATGGCCATTGATCATAATTATGGTCCAATTGAAAATTATTAATTGGGCTAAAATCCAATTGAGCAAAAAAAAAAAAAAGTTTAATTTAGCCTGAACAATAAATGAAGCCCAATAAAATAAAGTTAGGTCCAAGGGTCGAGTCTATGGACCAATCAAACATGAATCTATGAAAATTCTCTATCTTATCCCTTCATTTGAGGGGGGAAGAAGATGAATAATTGATGATGAAGTGATGAATCTCTAATATCTAGTAATACATATATAATAATTACAAATAACAAAATATTTAGATTTCTAGCATCCACATCAAAAGTATGTTCTACTATAAAAGTCCCAAACATTATAGAATAATTTGCAAATTCTTAATCCAAATAAAATAATTATATAATCTCAAAAAGTTTACAATCACAAGAGATGTTTCCACTTTTAGTGATACCAAAATTCTCCCACAATTTCCAATGTTGCTCCAATGTTTTCATTTCAACCAACCTAATAAAACAAATACAAACATAATAGTTTTTATAAATCATTGATGATCTAGCTCTAGTACAATAGATTAACCAATGAAGTAAATAAATACTTAATTCACAAAGTAGTAAAGAAATTTTCTTACGTACTTTTAAATTTATCCATTGGCCATGTAATAGTAGTGTCTATAGCATCATCAATAACAAGAATGTCAGATGTAGGTCTCCATAAGAAAGAATTAGATATCTTTACTGTATCAACCCACACACGAACTGTATTTGGGCCAAGTGGTATGTGATGGACAAGGATAAATGGGTCGTTAGAGGACCATCTTCCTTCAGCAACTACTTCTTCGAATCTGACCCAATCTAGCAGCACAAACACATGCAAAGTATGGATAGTAAGACTCTTTTTCACCAATAATATTATAAAAGAAATGTCAAACAATAATAATTTTGAATACTAAATTAATAGAAAAGTTATGAAGTGTGAGAAATGAATCTAGAAGCAATATATGATAATAAGCAATATGAAATTTAAGTGTGGAAGCAAAAGTGATCAGCATCCATGGCCAAGAAAACAAGAAGCCAGCCACCTACAAACATAAGTAGTATTACACAAGGAATTCTATTGGCTTAACGAGAATCTTACTAGAAAACCCATTGATCTCAAAATCTATTAATGGAACTCACGTTTCACGATTCAACACAAACTCATGTTTCTTCATCAAATGAACTAAAATAATGTAAAACTTCCAACGTAAAACCCAAAAATGGAAGACTTCCAACTGAGAGAAAGGAAAATTTTGAATGTGCAATTTACATAAAATATGCAAGTAAGCTTCATGCTAAGGGTACCAAATGAAAAGTAATAAACCATTAGGCTTGACTGTTGGTGCAAGAAACAAGACAACGACGGTGATCAATCCACTAAACAAAATATTTAGCTACCAATTTTTGGTGGCAAAAAGATATAAGACATCCATTTTTTTCTGTAGTTTTTCACGTTTTCTCAACTTCACTTTTTTCCTGTTTCTTCCCCAATTCTTCTGTTATCTTTTCTCTCGTTTTGTCTGACAGGATTATGTTCTTCCTTCTTTTCACCTATGTTCCCCTCTTCCACGTACTTCTCATCTTTCATTTCTCCTCCATTCAAAATATTTTGAACACTTAAACATTCTTTTCTCCTCACAATCAAGTCAAAAGTCAAATCTAATAGCTTCCTTTTCTAGATTGGTAAATGGACGACTGGAGTTTTATAAGCCTACCTTAAGAAATTGTGAGACGTTGTAGAGACACAAGCATTGAAGAGGGCTGAATTGGGATTTCTATGGCTGAATTTGGTGTTGCCTAGCTCCTTTAATTGTATCGCTTTTGAAAATGAAACATAACAAATGATTAGATTTAGACCATATGAAGAAAAAGATGAAGAAGAAGATAATAAAATAAAGAAAAAACCTACGGATTAAGACCCAACAAGACACTTACCATTATCTATCTCGCCCACCATTAAGAAAATCATTGTAATCACTCTAAAAAAACTATGCCTTTATCATAAGCCTCGATAAGGGCTTTGTTTGACTTTTTACTAGAAATGAAAGAGAACATTTTCACCATCTCATGGAAAAACAATTAAGATTAGAGCACATCAATCTTTAGAATCAAAGGTACCTCTTCATTGAGAGAGAGAGAGAGAGAGAGAGAGAGAGAGAGAGAGAGAGAAAGTTTGTAGAGAAATGGGGTGATTTGTACCTAGCTATTTGGGAACCTTGGTAGTGTTGAGAACAATCATAGTGGAAGGGCTGACTATCTTGAACCATCAAGCATACATCTTGTTAGGCTTCTTCTCTTTAGTTACAACATACTCCTCAGAATCGGCACCCCAAAATTGCTGCAAAAACCAGAATTCCAAACTAATTGGATCTATCAATTTCACATCGTTTTACCTAAAAACAATAACTTACGATTAAGAAGGCAGAAGGTTAGTGATTAAACTAAGAAAGAAAGAAGAATCGAAACTTATTCGATCTGGAGAGAAAAATCAAAGCCAAGGGAGTGCAAAACTAAAACAATGGAGAACTCAACAATGAGACATCCAAACTCAACCATTTGTTGGATATTTATAGTTAGTCAAACTTTGGTGAATTTTCAAACATAAAAAATTTGGATTTAATAACGAGACATTCAACTCAACATCAATTTAAGATGTTGTTTCTTGTCCAAATTTAAAATTAAATTTGTTGTTTCTCGAATGAGTTATGTTTGATTTTATTTTGTATCTTGAAGAGTTACTAAATTGGTAGCCTATAAATAACAACTCGTTTTTTTATTCCGTTCTTTATTTTATTTTTTCCTTTCCTTTGTTCTTGTGTTGAATTGAGAGCAAATATCCAAGAATTCTACCATCAGATCATGCTTATCATTTACAAATTATGAGTTTTATGACGTAAAATTCAATGTTATCAACTTTTTTTTGTTACAACAATTGTAATTTTTGAGAAATTTTTTTTGTTGCAAATAAAATTTTGTTGGGAAATCATTCTCCTAAGAGATAATGTAAAAATCTTCCAATATTTTACTACTCATCGATGGTTTGCACTTGCACTAGATTGAAACTATTTGTTGGAAGAGATTTTCAATATAGTCAAAACTAGTTCTTATGTAATATAAAGAATTAAAAACAAAAGAGAGGATCAAAAGATGGAGATTTTTGCCTTTGAATAAGAATGAGTGTTGTTGATGAAGTTTATTCTTAAACTACAATCCAAGGAGATGAAGGTTCAATTATGGTTTGAAGTCTCGAAGTAAGTGGTCAAGTTGAGTATGTGAGGTGGGGTGACTTTAAGCACAGGATTGCTCTCAAAGAAATTGGTGGGTCTAAGCTCAAAGCCACTGCTCAAAGTTGGCATTAATGGGAAATCTTCTTGGCAAGGCACATGATGAAACCCCATTGTGTACCACATCACTATGTCCTTCTTCTCTATCTCCCTGTCCCTGCATTTGTCATCCCAAATCCACGTATATTCTTGGTTAGAACATCTCACCTTTTCTTTTTCATTTTTTATTAATATAAATTACAAATTATTTGGTTCATAAATCTACCATCCAAAGCCTGCCTAGAAGATGATTAACTTTATCTAATCACATGCATAAATCCTTTTCTTAAGCTAGTTACATTGTACAAGAATTAGTTTAGATTAAGTTAGTAAATCAGACGGTTTACCTGAGACTCCAAGTAGCCAAGGTATCGTCTCCATGACTCTGATCAGTGTAGAGTCCGGAAGCCCATTTCTCAGAGCGATTATATGGTGTAACCCACACATTGTAATTACAGAAAGCTCCTCTAATTTGTGGGTAATCATCAACACTCAAAAGGGGACCTGTCGTTGACTTCGGTATTAGACGGTAGCCGACGGGGTTCCCCATTCTGGTCCTCCGGTTAGGATTAACGACGGCCAACTCAGCCTGTTGGAAGCCAAATTTGATCCTCGCATCAGCCTCTGTTTTGGCTGTCTCGGCGACAACCGTCCAATAACTCCGCCTAGGGTAATCAGGGTCTTTTGATCGGATTGTGCGGAGGTTGGATTTGACGAAGGAGTTGGCAGCACCGTCAATGTCGAGATCGAGGTGGTAGATGAGGAAGTGATCATGGCGGACGCCAATTGTATTCTCGGCTAACAACGAGCCGTAAACTTGCTCCTTTATTTGGTCGTTGTGAGTGTACTTTGATGCTCTAACTTCTAGCAAACCTGTTAACCCAACCTATAATTAAGCCAAAACAGGAAGAAAATTACGGACTATAAAAACTAATTAAAATAATAATAATTTATATATTATTATTATTTTGTATAAGATTATATTATTATTTGTTCAACTCCACCCTAGATAGATAGTCCCCCATTCTAGCGGTGCATGTGTGAAATTTAAAATGATAACATGAAATACCCTTCATAAGTTAAAAGTTAATGAAGTTTCATAATGAATTTAATTTTTTATTCATTACTTGTATTTCTGTATTTATTTTCAACTAATCAAATTGAATATTAAAAAAAGTTCAGAATAAAGTAAATTGACATACATTAGCAATAATGGAGCCACTCTGCTTAAATTCCCAATCCACGATGTAGTCATAGTTACCCACAGCTGCCACCATTCTCACTACCAAGCTAACTTCTGCCCTCGTCTCTCTAATCTGCAAAAATGTCACCCTCCAATATCACAAATCATTTATTGTCTTCATTTCAACCAATTAAAAAACAATGTAGCCATAGATTCAAACTAATGTCGTAACCCATGGGACTGAGTTAGTCCAAGAAATTCGAGACTCGACAAATAATTGATGGGACAACATTGGAGGTGAACCAATCGGTTGGAATCAGTTTTTCGATCAAACTATCACTGAACCAACTATGGTCGATTTAATAAATGGTCAAACTAACCTCAACCATCGAGAAGTAATAGTCAATCGATTTTATTTTTTTGATATTTTTTTTAAATTTGTCGATTTGAAATTTTTACCAAACAACACTGACGGATCTCTAACTGGTTAACTTTGGTTTGATTTTGTGAGCTCGAATTTTAGATCTATCATGCTCATCCCTAACAATACATGGTCTAAATTAAACATCTTCAACTCAATACCATAAAGAATAATCTTACTTCACCCACATCAACAAAATTTAAAGAACGTAGTCGTCAATTAAAAATTTTAAGAATCTATGAGTTAGAAAATTTTCTATATTCCTATCCATTAATGAAAATGAAATGGGTCCCAATAAGATCTAAACAAATAAGAGATGTTAGAGGGCAGGCCAAAAGTAGAGAAAGGAGGGAAGTGGATTGAATGAAGGAGGAGATGAAAGAAACCCAATCATAAAATAATTAAAAAATATATTAATGTTTCTTACTATCTCATTTAAGAATTCCACTTCACCATACCCCAAACTAACAAGTTAATTTTCATTAGGGATTAAATAAGTTCAAACAGACCATTTAGAACTATTTCTTAAATCTAGAAGTGTATTTTGAAAAAAAAGAAAAAAAAATTGATGGACACAATTGTCGAATAAAATTCTGCCACGAGACAAAAAGTTTTAAATAAAAAAAATAGAAATTTTTTAACTTACAAGTGTATTGGGAATGGTGCCCTCTGTGTGGCGCCACATGATATCACCGGCGTGTCGTTCAAATATACAAAATGTGTTAGACATTTTCATCGGTCTACCATCTCCTGCAGCCATGTAGGTGTCCATAAACACTGCATTTTCTGGGCAATCTCGAAGCGGCTGTAACGGCACTGCACACTGGCCAAAGCCGTACTCGCCGGCGTCGAAAAATGTTCGGTAGTACCATTCTTCGTTTAAATCCATGTACGGAACGAACAACTCCGATATGAATCCCCTGTACATTATTTGTCGGCGTTTTTGCTTCTGGATGTCGTAGATGGATGCTAATGATATGATTGGCCCTGCTCTCTCATCTAAGCTTACATGAAAATTCCAATTTGCCCAACTGCTCCATTTTCAAAATAGCATATTTAAACTTCCTTAATTATTTTGTTGTCTGCCAACTAGAGTTTAGTTCAACTAGCATTTGGAAATGTACGAGATTCATAGTTTCAAGAACTCCATCCAAATTGTTGTTAAAAAAAAAACAATAATTTCGCTTCTTTAGTGAGTTTATGATTTTAGGAAAGTGTATATTAGAAGTGTAATTATTATACCTTGAAAATTTCCAAAAAGTGCTAAGCTTTAGACGCTTTAAAACGAGCTTATGATTTTTGAAAATGAAAAAAAAGTGTGTGAGTGATATAAAAACTCTAAAGGGACGTTTGACAACCGACATGTAATTACATTGGGTGGGTAAAAAAAACTCAGTCACTGTTTAGGTGTACCAACAATTTAAGAGGTTTATTACCTCGTTATTTGTGTTAATTTATATTTCTTATCTCATTATTCACACAACTTCTGTAATTAATCATTCTCTCCAATAATAATTATCAACTAAACTCAATTCCAAAAATAACTCTAATCAAACACTTCTAAAAGTAGTATTTTAATTGAGATGGAAGAAAGATATTTGGTGAGATTAGTTTTAGGAACCAGATTTCTTCTTCGGTATTCTCTGGTTCCAATTTGTTTCTCTCCCTTCCTTCCCCTCTTCTCTTTCCTTATAACTCTTTTCTTTCTTCTCCCACCCTCTAACTCTCTTCTCTCTTCCCTCATTTCTCATCATCTATCTTTCTTTCATCTCTCATCCTCACCACCACACTCTTCTATCTTTTCTTTCTTATACTTCATCTTTTGTTTCTTGTCTCACCTTCTCTACTTGTGTCAATCACACAAAAATTCCACTAAACCCTAAACCCTAAAAAACTCGGTGCTTCAGGTCAGATTAAGCAACAAAACAAAAACATACAACTACCCACCAATAAACACTCTTATACTGAAGGTAAGTTAGAGTTAAGCTATTTCTACCTTTTTTCTTTTTTTTTTATCTTTATTAAAAATATATATTTTGTTGACTAGTCAACCATAAGTAACCTATTTTCGTACTACCCCTCTCAAATAAATAAATAAATATTGTAGTACCTTTTCTTAAGATTCTTTTTCTTCTTTTTTACTACCTTTATTATTACCATATTTAAATGCTACATTCTTAACAATAAACTACTTTCTTGATTAATTCTTAGCATCTATTTCTTCACTAATTTCCAAATCGATAAATTAAAATGTTACCTAATGGAATGACCATTGACTTTGAAGCTAGGGCCGTCCGGCTGCAGCATTTTAATTCCGTTCAAAGGCCGCAAAAACGGCGGCTTCAGCTTTGATTCTCTGTACTCAGTTCCACCCGCCTTTGGAACCTCAACCACATATCTATCACGAAACCCAATTATCTTCATCTCATCGAGATCAACGGTCACCGTCACTCCTTCCACAGGTCTCATATACAAATTCACACTCCCATCCAAATAATAACACTGAACTTTCACAATCCTCTGCTCCACTTTCCTCTTTTTCCCAAACCATCCGACGCTAAAACACGCACAAACCACTTCTTCCAATTTCAGCCCTCTTTTTTTCATCGCCGCCGTGAATGGAGGGTGTGACGCCGGCAGTGCGGCGGCTGCGAACTGCTCCTCAAATGTGAACGGCGCGTACGCTGTACCGGAGTAGACCCTGTTCGAGATCATGGTTTTTTTGTCTAGGTCTATGAGGATCTCGTGTGTGGCTTTGTTGAATCGGACGGTGGCGGTGGCGCGGCGGGGTGGCGGCCGGGTTTTGGGTTTTGAAAGCCATGAGAGGACGGATTGCTTCGTGGGGTCGGCGAGAGCGACGTATTGGAAGGTGATGTTGGTGGAGGGGTTGGAATTAGTTATGAGTGATCGGATGAGTTCGAATTCGGAGGAGGAGAGTGGGTCGAGAGGGTGGCGGGCGGCGGCGACGGAGAGAACTGGAATGAGGAGTGGGAGGAAGAAGAGAAGTTTTGCCATTTTGTTTGGAGATTTGTTTTTGGAAAAAGGAAATGTTAATTTTAACAGAAATTAAAATAATAATATTTTGAAATTGGATCACCATTTGTACATTTCACATTAAACATATATCGAAAAAAAAATCAGAATTTATTTTTTAATAAAATAAATAAGAGTTTCGTTTCGTACAAACGAATATTAAAATTGATGATGCTATGTTGATGTAAATGGAAATGAAATATAAATCTCGATTAATAATTTTGAAAAATTCATGAAAACAAAAAAACTAATTTTAAATATATATTTTAAATGAGTACATAAATATTTTATGATTTTTTTTTTGTTATTATTCATTACTATTTTTAAATAAGTAAATTTTATTGCTTAATTCTTTTTAATGTTTCGTGAGTATCTTTTACCCGTGAAAATGATGACAGAAATTTAATACGGTGGTACAAATTATAATTGAAGAATTTTTTAAATGTATGATAAATTTATTAAATAGCGATAGAAATGTCAACAAAAAAATAGAGATAGGAACGAGATTAAAAATTTCTATAGGAATGAGGATGAAGAGTGCATCTGATCCTACTTCGTTGTCGTCCTAATAATGAAAAATAAAAAAGAATTGAAAAAAAAAACTAGGCATTACCATTCTCTTGGTTTTCACATCCTTTTTAATTTTTAGATTAGTATATTTTCTTTTAATTTTCATATAAGAAATATTACATTTTATTTTAAAATAACTTATTTTATTTTGAGTTTTGTAATAATTTTTATTTTTCACATGTACAAAATAGTGCAAATTTGATTAAGTTATGAATTTAAAATGGAAGGTGCAAAATATGAGATTGATTGGAGGGAAGTTGGTTTCAAAGTAGTGAGTGTTGAGAGATGGTGTTTGAATTTAATGGAATTAATTAAAATATTAAGAATAAAATTTGATTCTCCTTATCAACTTCAAAAACACGACGAAGGGGATAAACCAAAGCTATAATAATTAATTTTTTGTCGTTTCTAGGCAGCCTATCCTTTTTAAAAAAAATAATTAAAATATAAACAACAAATTTAAAATCTTAATATTCACTTAGGAATTCAAATTATTAATAATCGGTTTAAATACTAAATTTAGATCATGTTTAGTAACTATTTCTTTTTTATTTTTGGTTTAGAAAATTGATAAAAAAAATTTTAACAATACAATGGTTGAATTCTTAACTAAATTTAAAAGATAAGAAAACAAATTTTTAAAAGCTATTTGTTTTATTTAGTTTTGATTTGGTTTTTAAAATTATTGGTAAAAAGTAGATAACAAATGAAGAAAGTTGGAGGTGGAACTAATGGTGTCTCTGACTTTATTTTCAAGAAAAAAAACTAAATTGTTACCAAAAACGGGTCTTAGCATTTTTAAGTTGTGAGATTGTGTCTATTTGATCTTGAACCTTAAAATATAATCGTGTTAAACTTTTAGTTTGTGTTTAACAAATTTCTAATTTTGATAAATGTATCTAATATATCATTAAACTTTTGATGTTACGTACAACAAATCCATGGAATTTTCAATTTAATTTATGAAAAATTATTTTAAGAATAATCTCTTTTTTCTTCGTTATTTTTAGTACAACAATATGAAAGGTGAGAGATTTTAATTTTTGACTTATTGGTTGATTTTGCGGACGGTATGTCAATCGAGTTATTTTTGTATTGACTTTTCAATCAATTTTCTACTTATACTCCACACTTTTTGATATGCAGTTTTGATTTCACCATCTTTAGTTCAGCTTTTTGTAATTTTGTTTTTGGAGTAGTTTAATCCCATTCTTCCAAATATTCCAAATATATATATATATATATATATATCATTTTTCTTTTGGGCTGCATGGTTGTTGAAAGCCTATGGGCTTTTGAAGCCCAAATGATTATTATTTAGTAATCTTCTTTTTCTTTCTTGGGGAACTCATGATAATAACAATAATATAATAAAAAAGTCTATTATGAACGCAGTAATATATTATATTGTAAAAACATATATAGTTTAGATATCCATAACCTACCTTTCATCCAAATTTCAATAATCTTTCGTTGAATTATATGTTATAATATACACACCTATTGAATTTCTTATCGTAACCTATACCATGACATGTTCTATAAATAGTGGTGTATGGTACTTTTGTATGACACACCACAATTGACATCATTGTTATTTTTTGCTTTCTATCTTCTCTACTTTTCTATCTTGTTTATTTATATTGTTCTTATTTTATAACACATTATCATCATGAGTCTCTACCATCTTGAAGATTTTGGTACACCTTTTCTACTTTTGGAATAGATTCATGGTTTATTGATTCTTGTTGGCACATCCAGTTGATGTTCTTAGATATATTTATTGTTTTGTTTTGAGAATGCTAGTGAGTTTGCATCTCGAACATTTGATAAAATTACCTTATAGCACCCGGCCATGCTATTCAATAATATTGAAAAACTAAATGGCAGCATAACATAACACAATGTATTGAAAGTTGGTCGCCTTTTGAGGGAGGGAAAGATTTTCAATAGATAAGTGATGAACATCTTATAGCTAATGTTCAAATAGAAAAGCTTCTAAATCTATTTTGGATCATGTTTATTGTGTATGTTCTAAGCTAATGGCTAATGAGCTTATGATCAAAAATCAAAATATATTTCACATATAAAATGTGCATTAACTATTGAAATTAATTGTTCCACAACTACAATTAAGATAATGAAACAATTCAAATCTATGCTGAAATTGATTTTATATCAATTGATAAATACTTTGAACCTTTGACGAGTGATGTATTTACTACTATTTTTGTTTAATGAGATAATTCTTCCAGCATTAGAGGGAGAAATTAAGAAAAAACTGAAAAAACAAATTCAATGAAATGCATAAATATGGTTGGAAAGACACCATTTAACATTTATAATTTTTATTTGAGAATTATTTTACATGGATTTATTTTATTTTCATAAATCTAATTGTGATGAT
The DNA here is from genome assembly GCA_037974625.1 of Cucumis cinereus. NCBI lineage: Eukaryota > Viridiplantae > Streptophyta > Magnoliopsida > Cucurbitales > Cucurbitaceae > Cucumis > Cucumis cinereus. The sequence continues at coordinate 10,882,773 of JBBPDJ010000001.1, forward strand.
CTAGTTAGTTGTGAAGATGCAAATTATTTATCTATAACCCATAAGAACTAGATCTAAGCAGGTTACTTAGTACGTGAAGAATAATTTTTATATTATGACAATCTACGAAGCAGATTAAAATAACTTTTACTTTACTTCATGCTGAAATCCTGATGATTCATGAGGCCCGCTAATAGCTTTCTAATATGAAGACAATAAAGCATCAACTGATGATATCGGTGTTCGACAAATTTCTTCAAAAGACAACTTGACGGACTTATTTACAAAAGCATTACCCACATCAACATTTGAAAAGTTAGTGCACAATATTAGAATGCGGTAATTCAGAGAACTCAAGTGATGATTCATGAGGAGGAATAGAAATACTACACTCTTTTTCTCTTGACTATGATTTTTCCATTGGATTTTCCTAACAAGGTTTTTAATGAGACAGTTGACAAAGTATATAAAATAATGTATTCTTTTTCCTTCACTATGATTTTCTTTTTTATTGGATTTTTTTCTAGTAAAGTCTTAACGAGACATTTATATTATAAAATATGGATATTTAAGGGAGAGTATTATAAATTTAATAATATAATATAGATATCCATAACCTACATATATTACTCAAATTTTAATAACCTCCCATTAAATTACATATTGTAACATACATGCTTATTGAATTCCATATTGTAACCTATATCATGATATGTCCTGTAAATAGTGGTGTATGACACATTCGAATGACACGCTACAATTGAATTCGATTATTCTTACTCTTTGTCTTTTCTTTTCTTTTCTCTACTTTTTTTTCCCTCTTTTTTGGCTTTCATTGTTCATATGTTGTTTATATTGTTCTTATTTTATAACAAAATCAAACTTGTTGGTGGGATGAATATTTGGTCAAAGAGTTAGGTATCCATGTCTGTCTTAGATTTGATGAACACTTTTCTTGGTATCATATTAAAATAGAATATATTAATTTAGTATATTAAATTCAAATTGAAAAGGTTAATAATGTGTCTAAATAACTAAATTAATGTGTCGACACGGATCAAAATAAATTTGGAAAGATTTTTGAAAAGGTGAAAAATGTTTAAGAAAAAGGAAAATAATTGTTTTAATATATTTATTTAAAATATATTTTATTATCGAGTAATGTGTAGTCAGCTATAAATCAACCACGTAACAAAAATATATTTTACTATTTTAATTTTTTATACGAACTTATGTCTAAATATTTTTTTAGAATAAAAAAATCAATTTTCTGATATAAAGTTTTGTTTTGTTTTTTTTATATATAAAATTTTAATTACTAATTATATAGTTTAATTATCTAAGAAAAATGTATAAGAAGAAACTAGAAAAGGATGAAAAGGAAAGAAAGAAAAATTGAAGATGGGAAATTAGTACTCAACTTCACATTACACAAAACATTCATTTAACCCTAGATTTTTGGCCATCCAAAGCCAAACACCATCCCTTTCTAAATTTATAGATCAAATGCCCTTTCAAATTTCTAACGTTAATTTTTGCATTAAATGTCGTCGTTTTTTTAAGCAATGAAGCAAAAATAAAACAAACCACGAAACTACATTTTAACTTTCTATTTTAGAAAATATCTTTTTAAATCAAAGAGCAACGTTCAGAAGATTTCAAAGTTGCTATAGAAATAAGTTTGAAAGATATCGAAGCTACATTAGCATTGAATTCAAAGTTTAGATTGGAGAGTGTAGAAAATATTTATTTAATCAATAATACATATTATATTAGGAAAATTATTATAAATGGCAAAATCGTTGAACATATTTACAAAATATAACAAAATTTTAGATAGAAGTCTAATAATATATTATATCAATGATAGACACTGGTAGAACTCTATCAGTGTTTATCAATATCAGTAATAGAAGTGTCTATCAACCTCTCTCAAACATTTTAAATAAAGTCTATCAGTGTTTATATCAGAAATTTTGTTATATTTTTATACATTATATAAATATTTTAATTTATTTTGTTATATTTGAAAATACCCGTAATAAATTTTATATATTTTGTTTGTTTGTCAAATTTGAAGGCTCCATTTGCATAAGAAGCCTAAAAGTTTTGTTTTGATTGGTAGGTGAAGATTTTTATTTATTGATTTTTGTATTTGCTTACAAACTTTTTTCAGCCACGTGCGTATGATATGTACTATAATTTGAAACTATATTATATTTTATTTCTCAATCATTAATGTACACAAACAATAATGATATAATACAGATCATCATGTGGTTGTACTAGTGTTTCCAAAATATATATACATATATATATAAAATAAAAAAGAAGTGATATTATTATACTAAATAATGTATTCCATGCATAATCAATGTGCTTGTTCATATACTATATGGTTTTAACACACGTGATGAAAGGTCATTGTTTTAAATCCATATATTTCTTTTTGTATAAGTTAATTTAGAATAATTTGAAATGTGTTGTATGTGTTTTGAGAATTTTGAAATGTGATTTTAGAAGGTGATATTTAAAATTTGAATAAATATATTTGAAGTTGATCAAACTCAAATAATAAACATTTGACATTAAATTTAAGAAAAATGGCGAAAATAGATAAAATGATTAAAAGAGAACATAGAGTGTTGAAATTACAAGATTAACAATTGATATGATAATGACTCACATCTCTTTTTTGTGGGTACAACACTGAACATGGGTAGGGTCGGGTCGGTTGGTTTTAAGGATAACCCAACTCGACGCATTTACACCCCTAATCATTTTATTGGAATTTTCCATACATATGATATGCTTACTTTCTAATGAAATATACTATCATTTCATATGAAAGTGTATACAATCTAGTTTTCCTTTGAGACTATCACGCATAAATAATAGCAATGATGAAGAACAAAACATTTTTATAAACAGAAATGAGAGAATAAATAACGTTATGCTTTGGAATCTAACATTCCTTTAATTTATGATAATCCTAAACAACATATTAAAATTTAGGTAAATAAAACATATAGTTTTTTTACATTTGATAAAAAAAAAATTCTAAATTAGATAAATAAAAAGACGATTAGAATATTTGGTCAATTGAACTTTAATTATAGGAGAACTTAATTATAAATAACATTTTTGACGCAACTATGATTTAAAACATTTCATTTGGAATTTAGTAATTTTTTTTAATGTGTTCTATGATTTAAATCACATCCATATATAAATAGTTGTGTTGATTAAATGTAACCACCCCTATTTGAATAGTTTTGTCTTCTCCTATAAATTACAAAGTAAAAATTCTCCTTCCCATTTTTAGTTCTAATGTGAATTGAGAATTTGAGCATATTTTAATTATAATTTTCAACTTGTTGAGTTATATTATTTATTGAGATAGAGTTATATTATTTATTTAGGTTGGTGTCTACTTTACAAATTTATTATACATAAAATAATTTTTAAATATGAAAAATTTTCTCATGTATCAATAATATAGACTTTTTATATTATTATTAAAATATATGTTATTACATTTGTGTCATTTTTATATATAAATAATAATAATAATAATAATTTATATTGCAACAAATCTACTATTATTTAAATTCACAACAAAATCCAAATAATCACTTTTTCAGAAATAAAGAAAAACATCGATCTTAACCATAAACTTGTTTAATTGTTATCCATTTTAACTCTAACTTGGTTAAGTTCATCAAATTACACTAAAAATTGAAAAAAAACATGTTACAATCTTAACCTTAAATTTAAATTTTAAAAAGTGCTAGTAATTTTAGCCTCTAATAATTGTTGGTCCAAATAGATTTTGTTAGATGTTTCAACTCCCCTATTTTTCTTTTTACCAATTTTGAAAAATACATTTATTTTAATTTAATCACTTAATTAAACCTTAGTTTGAGGGTTGCATTTTGAACCTTTTAATAGTTTCTTTAGGCACGTAGTTTATATTCTTTCTACACTCGAATACTTTTTCATAAATAAGATTTTTTTTATTTTCTTTTACTTTTTTAAAGAAAAAAAATGGTGAACTTGTTTAAAGTCATAGAATTTTGTAAGTTAAGCCAAAATCAAATATATAATTGATTCAAATTTTTAAATAATTTAAAATAGATGTTGACACAAAGATTTCAACTTTGATTATCTGAAAAAATAAAAAAAAAGCTTGAAAATTCATTGGAATTTAAAATAAACTCCAATCAACAAATTAGTCCAAAGTTGAAAGGTCTAAATTATATATATATATAAAATGATTTAAAGTTGACTTGGACAACACACGTGGCAAAACTGGAAAAGACTTTGAGTATTCAAATAATTGGTTGAACAAAAATTTACTAGGTCTAGATTGGATTTGTGTTATTAATTTATAGATTGATTTGATTATTCATGGGTTTTGGTGGAATTTCTTAATTAAAAATTTTATCTTCTTTTTTTATCATATAACTATGCACTTCACATATATTAAAAAATTAGTATAATTTTTTCAAAATATATATATATATATATATAATTGATTTAAATCTTCGAATTCTTTTTTTTTTTTTATAATAAATCTGTTATACCACTTACTCAAGAACTTGTTAAAGTTGAGAATTACGCAACTTAAACCTTTGAATTCTATTAATACTAATGTTATTCAAATGTTATAAAACATTCAAATATCTTCATGGTGTCAATATAGACTTAGTTCATCGGTAATTAGATTCCTCACCTCAACGATTGTTATATTCAATAAGTATATTGAGAATGAATGTAATTTGTTACTTCTAATTAATTTTCCATAAGTGTTATATATTGAGATAATTCTAAAATTAATACCAATAAAAATTAAATTGATTTTAGATGTGAAGTTAGGCAAATTGGATGCACCTAACTGCTTGAAGTGCCACTTTGCACATGAATCTTCTTTTTACTGTTTGAATTGATGCATCCCAACATCCATACAACACCCCCACCCACCCTATTGGTTTCTCATCTTGGTAACCATCACCTTCACATATTAACATGGTTTCCCATACTCTCATGTTTTTCCTTTTTTCCTCTATTTTAATTTCTGTTCTAATAAAAAAGAGATTTAAGAACATTTTAATTTATCCCAATAAAAAATATATATTAGAAATACGTAAGAGTTTAGGAAATTTGAATTTCCTTCATTATGCATATTTATAAATTTATCTTTCGTACGTGTTTCTTTTGAATTAGTTTAGAGAGAAGGAAGCATAACGGTCTCTTGTCAATGGAGAAAAACAAAAATAAGAATATTACTTATCTTCTTAATAAGCTTTACAACTTACCATCTATGAAAATACTTTGTCGTCCAAATTAAGAATGTGTTTGGATTACATTCTAAAGTGTATAATTTAAAAAATAAGTCATTTTGAAAAAAAATTAACTCAAAATACTTTTCAAACAATTTTGATCAAAAGATTTTAAATATATATAGGAAATTAAAAATAAGAAGGATTGAAATGTACAAAGTGATATTAGAAATATGTAGAAGAATCCAAGTTGATATTACCTTTTTCTCCTTTTCCACATTCCAATCCTATGAAAAAAAGAGTACCCTAATTTGGTCCCAATACATCACCAAGAGAAAAGGTCAAAAAGATACCACCTTTCAAAAAATTTTGTAAACATTTTTTTTATGTATGCCAAACCTTTCTAGCTAACCAATGGTAGGGATTCATTGTAATCCAAAAAAACAAACATTCAAAATATAATAAATAAACCCATCAAACAAGTTAATTGACGATAGTTGTACAGAATTTAAATCCTAAACTTTTAAATGTATCAATTTACATCATTCTTCATATTTAGTTTGAAAATATTGTGTCAGAACGTTTACTTTTTTCAAGTAAACTTATAAATTGTGATAAGTGAATTGATTTAAAAGCTCAATTAGGATTAAATTTAAAGATCGTCAATACACCAATTCTTATATGTGTGTAGACTTCTTTAAATGTCGATTTAACAAAATGAATGATTATAATTTGAATGAACAATTTTCAAAGAAATCTTAATTGAGAGTCTAAATTGGTTCGCTTATGTAAAGTTTAGAGGTTTAATTGATAAAAATTACAAGTCTCACATGATGTTTATTTAAATAAAGTATAATGAAGGGTTTAAATTGATATATTTATTAAAGTTGAGAGTTTATATGGATACAACCCTCAAAGTTAAAAGGTATAAATTGATATTATTACTGCATTATTAGACTTTTTATTATTATGTATTGTTTTCTTTTATGTGTCACCTCAATTACTTTATGTAGATCCTACTTCTTTAATTTTGATACTCTTTATTGAGCTATGGTCATAGACTAGCATTAAAAGTCATTCTATACTAATAACTTTATGTAAATATTCATTTTTTTTTTCTTTTTTACAATATAGGAGAAGAAAAATTCAACTTTTCATTTCCAAAGAAAATATTTACAAATATTTTAAAGTTTTTCATGTGTTTTGTTATATTTAAAAACAACTTTATTTTAGGGTGGTTTACGTCCTTAGTGATTAGCTACCTGATTTTCACTAGAGTTGTTATTTGTTTTTGGCATAAATTCTTTTTTTATTTTTGTTAATGTTATATTTTTTTAGTAAAACAATTGTAGGGAAGAAAATTGGACCTTCTACTTTTATAATGGAAGGTAATGTCAATTATCAACGTGAATGACATCATTTTATTTTAATATTAATGATAACATTAAATAAAAGTTTTTACTTTTTCATAAAATTTATCTGCATGGCTATGCTGCGACCCCTCTCTTTCTCCTTTTCAATATCTAAATCAATATTTGGCCAATCCTTTTAGCATATCAAAAGTGGGGTATGGTAAAATATAACTATAATTTAGACCACAATAAATGTTCATTAAAATTACTAAATTCAGTTTAAATTTTTAAATTTACATTTTTAATTTTTAAAAATATATTGATTTATTAAATATAAAATTGAATTATTTGTCTGATCGAACTTTTACTCAGTCGATTTGAAAACATGTTAAATAGGTCAAAGACCCATTTAGATACCCAATTAAAAAAAAAAGTTAATTACGTGTCGTCAAAATCAAAAGTTGAGTTTTTCTTTTTTCTTTTTTTTTTTTAAAAAAAGAATCTATTTAAATCAACCAAAAGTTTATAGGATTAAAGTTATGAAATTTAATAGATACATACCCACTAAACTTGTAATTCATCCCAAATGTTTTATCCATAAATATGAAATTTTAATATAAACGAACTAAATCCTATTAGATATTTTTTGGCATTAGGTGGGTGGGGGGGGGGGGGGGGGGGGGGGGGGGGGGGGGGGGGGGGGGGGGGGGGGGGGGGGGGGGGGGGGGG
>JBBPDJ010000001.1:10891242-10991258 GCA_037974625.1 Cucumis cinereus
GTGTTTTTTGGAGTGAGGGGGGGAAATCCCACCCCCCCCCCCCCCCCTCACAAAAAAAAAAAAAAAACACAAAAAGAAATTATAGCATTAAATGAGTGCCCAATCCAAAAAAACAGTACATGTTATTATCATAAATGAATTAAAGTTAGTTTGAGTATCACAAAATTAAACCCAAAAAACCAAACAAACAAAACAGGTTACAAAGTATCTTATTTTTGGGTTGTGTTTTTGTGTTTTACAAAATAAAAATCTCTCCTTTATTTCTTAAAGTTTAAAAGAAAAAAAAGTTAAGAGAAACCAAGAAGAGATAGAGATTGGTTTGTTGTTTCTTTCTTCTAGCACTTCCAATGAAAGTAAGTTTTCAGAAGATTTTCGTGATTGGAAAGAAGAAGAAAAAAATCTTGCACAAACAAAATAATTTATTATTTTTATTTTCATAACTTCTATGGTTCCTAGAAAGTTTTAGTTTTTGTTCCAGAGGTTTTACAGCTCGTGATGAAACAGAGAAAGAGCAAAGTGAAAAAGAGAGACCTATCTTCTTTTTCAACTGATCATACCAACCATTCCTAAAGTATAACGGTAGTTGTAGCCTTCAAAATTATACAATTTTTTTTAATTTTTTTTATTTTTTACCAAAGCTTGAAGATGTTATTGACGGGTGGTTTTTTGCATTTTTGTCTTTTGGGGTCAGATTATTTAGTGGGGTTGGCTTGTTTGTGAAATCTGCTGCTTCGTTGGCTCTGAGTAGTTGGCAATTAAGCCTTGTCTTCTTGGTGAACTTTCCTAGGCTTTATTTCTTTCTTTCTCTCTCTTCTTCTCATCCAAACAAAACCCATTTCAAAATTTCTGTTTTTGTTTTTTTTTTCTTTTTAGTTTTTCCCTTCTGAAATTCCTCATATCTTCCTCAGCACAACCAAAGAAAACATCATTAACTTTGTTTTAAGGAATGAATGGTACTACAGTAACAAATTCTGAACCAGACAGCAACTCTGAATATGTTGAAGTTGATCCCACCGGAAGATATGGAAGAGTATGTTTCGATAATCTCGTGTTTTGTGTAACATAATCATGAGTTCTGTTTTTTTTTTTTTTTACTAAAAACCCCTTTTTTTCTGTTTGATTGATTTCTCAGTACAATGAAGTTCTTGGCAAAGGAGCATCGAAGACAGTGTAAGAACAAGAAAGAACACAAACTGTTTTTTTTACCCTCACATTTCTGTTTTTTTTTTTTTTTTTTTCTTTTTCTCTTATGGGATTTTTGTCAAACAGTTACAGGGCTTTCGATGAATACGATGGCATTGAAGTGGCATGGAATCAAGTGAAGCTTTGTGATTTTCTTCAAACTCCTGAAGATCTTGAAAGGCTGTATAGAGAAATCCATTTGTTGAAGACATTAAAACACAACAACATAATGAAATTTTATTCTTCTTGGGTTGACACTGCTAATAGAAACATCAACTTTGTTACAGAGATGTTCACTTCTGGAACTCTTAGACAGTGAGTCTTGTTTTTTCATGGCTTTTTTTCTTTCTTTTTCCTTTTGTTTTCTCAAATGGGTTTTGTTAAAAATCCTTTCTTTGACTAAATTTGTCTCTACAGATATAGGTTGAAGCATAAGAAAGTGAATATCAGAGCTGTGAAGCATTGGTGTAGACAGATTTTAAAAGGGCTTCTCTATCTTCACAGCCATGATCCTCCTGTAATCCATAGAGACCTTAAATGTGATAATATTTTTGTAAACGGGAATCAAGGGGAAGTCAAAATTGGTGATCTTGGTCTGGCTGCTATTCTTCGTAAATCTTATGTAGCTCGATGTGTTGGTGAGTCATTGAATCAACTCAGCTAAAGATGGGATTGAAGCATAAAAATTCTAACTTTCTGGGTTTGTTTAATTTTTATTTTTTTCATCATTTCAGGAACACCAGAGTTTATGGCTCCAGAGATTTATGAAGAGGAGTATAATGAATTGGTTGATATATATTCTTTTGGAATGTGCATTTTAGAGATGGTTACTTTTGAATATCCATACAGTGAATGCACTCACCCTGCTCAGATTTACAAGAAAGTTATCTCTGTAAGACTTCTTCAATGTTCATATTCGTTTCCTTCAAGTTTTGTTCTTTGTGGTGCAAGTTACTTATACATTTTCTTTTAGGGGAAGAAACCAGATGCTTTGTATAAAGTAAAGGATCTCGAGGTTCGCTGTTTCGTCGAGAAATGCTTGGCTACTGTGTCAACTAGGCTGTCAGCTAGGGAGCTTTTGAATGACCCTTTTCTTCAAATTGATGGTTGTGATTCTTTATTGAGGCCAATAGAGTACTATTCAGAATATGATGAAGTGAACAATTCCCTTATCAGAGGAGGGCCTTTTTATGGAACTTCTCATGGTCCTTTGGATAATGGGTATATGAATTATTTTAGTCATGATGCTGGGAGTGGTCTGGATTACTGTCCGATTGATAGCGAAGCGAGCGAAATCGATCTTTTCTCCTGTCAAGAGGATGAGCATTTGGAAGATGTTGATATCACTATTAAAGGGAGAAGAAGAGGCGACGATGATATCTTTCTACGACTTCGGATTGTAGATAAAGAAGGTAAGAAAAATGAGTCTCATAAAGTTGATAGGTTACCGTAAATCTAATTAGATTCAAACTATGGATAACATTCTCTGCTGTCTTGCAGGTCGAATTCGAAACATCTACTTTCCCTTTGATTTAGAGAATGATAGTGCTTTGAGTGTTGCTAATGAGATGGTTTCTGAGCTCGACATTACTGATCAAGATGTGAAGAAGATTGCTGATATGATAGATGGTGAGATTGCTACATTGGTACCAGAGTGGAAGAAGGGAAAATGTTTAGAGGAAACTCCAAATTGCAGTGATTCTAATGTTTGTCACAATTGTGCTTTAAACAGTTCTCTTTTGGATTATGTTTCGCCGCATAATCCCGCGACGAAGAACCTGCACATTCTTCAGTGTTCTGAAGAGCATGGTTGTGCTTCTGTCCATGGACGATTTGAAGAAATTACATACCAAGTTGAGGGGTCAGAACAATTCAATGGAGACGAAAACTTGCATAAAACAACAGAAAATTCAAGCGATATCCATTATGCTGATATTTGGGCGCAACGAGATGGACCAGATGTAGTTTCTCAAGAATCCTTAGAAACTTGCAATGAATCTGGAGCATCGGAACAGCCGAAACTCGAAAAGGAAGAAAGTAATGTAAATATGGATGACAATGATCATCAAATCGAATTCCAAACAAGAAACTCTAGCTCATCAAATCCTTCGCCGTCCTTTGTTGATGATCACGAGAACGAAATTCGACAAGAACTTAGATGGCTCAAGGCTAAATATCAAATGCAGTTAAGGGAGCTAAGAGATCAACAGTTAGGAGTCAAGACCAAATCTCTTAGCTTGCACCCAATTCCCAACCTCACGGAGACCGAAAACGGAGCTTCAGTATCTTTGCTTTCCCCAAACTTCAATGAAGCAGCAAAAAATAAGTCTGTCCAAACATCTCTCTCCTTTGGCAAGAATATCACTTCACATTCCCCCTATGGTGCTGCTGATAACATTTTGGAAAACCAAACCTTTCAAGACGACAATGTCATTGTTGATGAGTCGAGTAGTCCCGAGCTGATTTTTACTGCCACGAGTTTCTATACAGGAGCATTGTTTCCACATTCTCTTCAAAGAGCAACCTCACTTCCTGTTGATGCTATAGACTTCTAGAATCATCCATTGAAACTCACTTAATACTCCAAATGTTCTAATAACATTGGTCTGTGAGCTTCCTCTCCTCACCCTCACCAATAGGAAACCAACAAGAAAATGGTTTAACTAGATACAAGTTAAGGCCCAACTAGGGGAAAAAAATACATTTAAATGCTCTTTCTTATCCCCAACCCTTCCATAAAAGAAAGCCAATTTGTTTGAAATTGTAGATGCCCTTTGAGATTATGAGCTGTTTGGCCATATTTGCTTGTCAATTGGCAAGCTGAGATGCCATTTTGAAGCACTGCATATGGTAGCAGAGCCAAAGTGGAATGGTCCCTTGCAACTCCTTGAAGGCGCATTTTGAATATGCCATGAGCCTGATTGCGGCTGTAAGCCCCAAGTTGGCCAACTTGGTTGGATATTAAAACCACTCCATAACTTTTATTGTGAGGCTGTTGTGGCTCTTTACCAAACTTTGGAAACAAATATGAAAATACACCTTTTTCTTTTTTTTCTCTAATCTAACATGAAATAGAAGTGTTGGGATCGTTGGGTTGAGTTATGAAGTTTAGATAGTTAGAGTTCTTCAATAAATGTGCAAATGAAAGAAATGGATGAAGATAAAGTTACTCGATAAATGTGCAATTTTCAATGGTAAACATTATTAAAGTTGAGTTATTCAACACTACTGAAGTCACTCTTTTACTGATTTTTTTTAATTGTATGTGATATTGAACTTCTGACCTTAAGGTGAATAGTACAATATTTATGTCAATTGAGTTATACTCATGTTAAGACTGAATTAGATTTGATAGTTAATAAATCCAAATGGTAAAATAAAGTGTCTCAACTAATAAATGAGAATTGGCCGCTTGTAGAATAATGATTAAGATATATTTTAATACATCTTAGTTTATTAGGATTGTGATATAATTGAAACATTTTTGTATCTTTGGTACAATAATGTGCACTTTAATCTTTAAAAAAAAAGAGATGTTCTTGTACTTGTTTACTAAAAGTTTGAGCTAATTATATGTTTTAGTGCTTAATAATGTTCATGTGTCCTTTTCAAAATAAAAGCCTTATGGTTCATAAAAAGTTTTGGAGTTAGTTACTTAACTTTTAAACATTTTTTAATTGTACCTTTAGGGTTTCTGTGGGTGAATGTTAAATTTTGGTTGTTGATCAACTTATATGACATGGTTGTGTTGCTCCAGTTGAGAAGGGGTATATCAGTAAATGTATATAAGTTTGGTTAGTAAATGCTTGAAACAATTGACAATTACTATCTATTAAAAAAAATGCATATTCTTTTTCAATGACTTAATTATTAAGAGCTTTAAAGTTTAGTGTGTGACTTGAAATTACCTATGTCTGGTGACTTTTTCGAAATTTTTATGGGAAACGTGTGTGTGAATACAAATTATGCAAAAATGATCCATATTGGTTTGCAGTAATAGTCTTCACTTTTGCAATTGGTTCAAGCAAGTTAGGTGATGTGGTTAGAATGTAAATGAATTATTTGATTTCGGCAAACTATTAGATGAACAATTGTCATACATAGGAAAGGTTTAAAGAAGTAATGAGCCTCGAGTACTATAAAAAGAGGTTATGACTTTGATTTTAAATTGTCACATCAAAAAGCATCTTAAGCTTTAGTGTGGTGAAACTAGTTAAAATCTCTTTACGTATACTCTAGTTTGAGATTAGGGAAAAGAATGTGAGTGGTACACAAGTTTTGAGAGAGTATTCTTGTAATTGTTACATGGAACACTGAGATAATTATGTGCGATTGTAAAAAAAAATTATACAGTAGATTTCTGTTAGTAGGTCGTGGTTTGCCTACGGTTTTAGCATTTTCTATGTAGTTTCCTACTTTTTTTCCCTTTCTTTTAATTAAGAGGTTTGAAGTTTACGGTTGAATCATACATTTCATTTTTTCAAAAAATTTAAACAATCATTTTACAATTTGTGTATGTAACGTTTTTAGTTAAGTTTGACTAAATTATAATGGATTCATTCTTGGAACAAAACAAATTTGGATTTACATCCTCAAAACAAGTTGTACTATATAAAGACCATATTAATTGTTGTGCTACATGAACAATAAAATATGTAACAAATGACAAAACATAGTTATATGATACCAATATATATATATATATGATTTGATATAGACCAACAAATGGTCATGTCCAATTATACAGGATATATACATGGTTTATATATATATACACATATATATCCATCCAAATTCTCTATCTGATAGGTATGTTTGACAACTTTTTTTGTTTTCCAAACTCTATATATATATATATATATATATATATATATGATATCGACCAACAAATGGTCATGTCCAATTATACAGTGTATATACATGGTTTATATATATATATACATATATATCCATTCAAATCCTCTATCTGATAGATATGTTTGACAACTTTTTTTGTTTTCCAAACTCTAACTCACAATGACTTTAACATGGTATATATTTGGCTTAACTTGGACAAAAAAAAAAAAAAAACATGATTCCAAAAAGTAGTTTTCATTTAATCACTTTTGATAAAAGTCATTTAAAATAAAAACACTCATGTGCTTGGCAACTCTTTCACAAAAGTATTTTTATATACAAGTTTGTTTAGTTTGTTATATATATAAAAAATATTTTTCTTAATGTCAAATTACTGTATAGAACGACTATAAAATACTATAAATTAATAATTTAAAATAATGGTTCATCGAAGTTGGTGGAGGTAGTTGCCATAAGAGGTCGTCAAAGTTAGTAATAGATGGTGGTGGTCAGATGTGGTCAAAGTTGGCTCCTGACAGAAGTTGCCAGATGTGGTAGTTGGAGTGTGATGAGGTTTGAGTGCATTGTTGGTAGACATGAGTATAAAATGTCAGTGACATACAAAATTGATCCCTCAAATATAGAGTTGAGAGTAATTCATATCTCAACTCATACCTTCAACCCAAACATCTCCTAACAAATGTTATTTAACGATCACAGATGATGATAAGAATAGATCGTAAAATATTTAAAAGAAACAAATGGTACAAAACATATTCATGAGATAAAAGAAGCTTTTGATCATATTTCTAATGGATGCGAGACTAATTGATTCATAGGCATTAGTGGATGGTGCAATAAGTGGGAAGTGATTCCAAAGATCACAAAGTGTTTGTGTAAAAAAGTGGATGCAAAAGCCAGCCTTCCCACGTTGAATTAAATAGTAGAAACCAAAAGAGAGAGAGAAAAAAAAAAGGAGTTAAAGAGGGAATCCGTACCACCAGCAAAGCATGTTCCTTTGAAACTAAACAATTCCATGCCCATTTTATTCAACTTTGTCATTCTCCAACCACACACTCATTTAAATATATACCTTAGGAAAAAAAGTAGCCTAGGTCATAATATGACCAAGATTCACCTCAACTTTAATCTTAAATATATTTACTTTTTTCTTTTTCACTTTTTATATATTTGATTCTTTTATTTGACTTTAGAGAACACATTTAAATGATGTGTAAATGTGAGATAAAGTCTACGGGTGTACATCTCCTTTTAATAACATTTCACCAAATTAACATGTTTGCCAAGTTTTTAAATTGTGTTTGTTGGAGCGACCAAAGTGAAAGGACAACATCTCTTTTCGAACCCTAAACTCTAAACCCTTTCATTTCAGGAAGCAGCACGATGGAGAAGGAGAAGGAGGAGGTGAAAGCGGCGGTGGCGGCCATGGATGAGAGAATTGGGCCCAATAGCAAAAGCCCAATCCAAAACTCAGACCACGCAATCCCAGATTCTAATAAGGCCCAAATGAGAGCCCATTAACAAACAACCCTCAAATTACACTTCCTCTCATGTCCACTAAATATCCCGCTGACGTGTCACTCAATTTCCTCGTCGATACCTTAAACCAGCACGACCTCAACACAACAAAATATGACCTTAAGCAGAATCAAACTCGAAAATTAGAATTTCCAAAAATAAAATTAAAATGAAATAAAATAAAATACACACACACACAAATTAATACAGTCAGGACTAAAAAAACAGCTAGCATTAGCATAGCAATCTTCTACTCCCACTGAGATCCCGCCACGTCAGAAATACAATCCACCGTAGCTCAATTACCATCTCACGTGGCAAAATCCCCACCGTTATGCCCCTCCATGCTCCACCTAGGAGAACGAGATTTGGAGGGAAAAAAGGCAAATAATAATAATAATAATAATAATATGAGTATTATGCTTTGGAAAATATAAATGTTAAAGAGGAAAGGGAAAAAAAAAAAAGGAAATATAATTGGTTTGGTTTTTAATAAAGTGGCGATGACGATCCTAACTAAGAGACTTGTGTCTGATCAGTTTCGTACGTCGGGGCATTCAGCGGGGAATTGAACCGAATTTCCGGCCATGGAATTCTAGAGCTTTCTATTGAGGTAAGATTCTTAATATCTCCTTCACGCTCGGGTTGGTGGTTCTGTTTTGGAATTGGGAAATTCTTCAGAAAATTCGGATCTGTTTGTGTCAGATCTGATAGGTTTATCGTTCGGGGATTATCGAATTAGGGTTTGTGGTAGCTGGATTGTAATGGGTTTCTTGGTGAGCTCAATATGGGTATGGAGGAAGATTTTGTTGTAATTTAGGGTTCGCGTTAGGGGGTTGATTCAAATGGAGGACGGTGTGAGATCTGGGGGTTCGTCGGGGGTTTTGGTGAAGACTAGGAACTCGTCTGGTTGCTTAATTGTTAGAAAAAAAGAGGATGGATTAGGAGGTGCTGGTTCTTCGGGCTCACGCTTGCTTAATGCAAAGAAGGAGAAGAAGAGACCTAGGTTGGTTTTGAGTGATTCTGGGTCCAGTGATGAGGTATTGTTGCCTCATCGTAGACGGGTTGGTTCTGAAACCATTCGGGTTTGTAATGGTTTGAATTCTTTTGGGAAGGATGTTTTGGACGGGAGTGGAAATATCAGAAAGAAGGATAGGTTGCAGTATGTTAAGCGGAATGATGATGCTTTAATCAACAGGATGGATATAGATGGTTTACGAAGAAATATGGACACCTTAGATGTCTTTGAGTTCGATGAGTATGATGAAATTGATGGTGATGCTAGGCGGATGAAGCATTTTAATGACAGTGGAGATAGACGGTTTGTTGGTGCCATGAAATTGCCTCACAGTGGCATTGAGAGGGAATTTGGAACCACTTCTAGCAGGCATGGTTTGGTAGACAAGAGAAAAAATTTGTATGCTGAACAAACCAATAGCTTTGATCGGGACAGACCTTCAAGAAAGATTAATTATGACTCAGATGATGACGGACCTCACCTCCCAACACCCTTGTTGAGAGATAATTTCAGGGGTCATTCCGATGAAGCAATCAGGGTTCAGGGGAAAAATGGAGTTTTGAAGGTCATGGTGAATAAGAAGAAAAATGTGAGTGGAGCTTCCGATATTTATGAGCATCGAAAATTAGAAGAAAGTAGAAAGGGTCTAAGGACGGAAGATACTCTGAAAAGGAAAGTGTTAGTTTCTCCTTCACTTCACCCAGAAACTAAGCCCAATGTGAAACAGGATCTCTTTTCTAAGCCAGAGAAAGACCATGCAGATTTTCAAACTTCAGCATCAACAAAAAATGTAAAAGGTAGCAGTTGGGATTCTGGTGATGGCAGTGTATCATTGAAGGCGAGAAAAAAGGTTGTTGAAGCTCAGAAATCTACCAAGAAGGCAAGTTGTGAAGTTGAAAAAGTTCCATGTGAAGATACTCCCCCAAGTACAGCAAAGGAAGGAAAAGTAAAACGAGGTAGTGGAACAGAGAAACAAAAGCTACGTGAAAGGATCAGGGGAATGCTCCTTACTGCTGGCTGGAAAATCGATTACAGACCTAGAAGAAATAGAGATTATTTAGATGCTGTCTATGTTAATCCCACGGGAACAGCTTATTGGTCAATTATTAAAGCTTATGATGCCCTTCAAAAGCAATTGAATGAAGAAGGAGCAGAGGCTAAACCTAGTGCTGATGGTTCATTTACGCCAATATCAGATGATATTCTTAGTCAATTAACCAGGAAAACTAGAAAGAAAATTGAGAAAGAATGGAAAAATAAGCGGAGAGATGATAGTGACAGTGAAAATGCTAAAGATGCAAGCGCATTAAGATCTGCTGGTACAAAAAATGACATGGACAGCATGGACAGTGACAGCAACGAAGAAAAGTTAAGCTCTTTCATAAAGCAGGGTGGAAAATCTTTTAAAAATAAGTTGAATGATAATGGATTACCCAGTGTCAACTCCAAAGGTCAAAGTTCTAGTAAGAATTCGCGTGATACCATTGTAAAATCTTCTTCTGGATCCAATTCACGTGTTTTACATGGAAGAAAAGGTAGAAAGCTTGGATTGTTAGTTCGTGGATCTAGTAGGGGATTAGATTCAGAGAATGATGGATATGTTCCATATACTGGTAAAAGGACTCTGCTTTCGTGGCTTATTGATTCCGGAACTGTGCAGTTGAGCCAAAAGGTCCGGTACATGAACCGCAGACAGACCCGGGTGATGCTGGAGGGGTGGATTACCAGAGACGGCATTCATTGCGGTTGCTGTAGCAAAATCCTCACTGTCTCAAAGTTTGAGATACATGCTGGAAGCAAACTACGTCAACCTTTTCAAAACATCTTTCTGGAGTCTGGGCTTTCTCTTCTTCAATGCCAGAGAGATGCATGGAATAGACAGGAGGAGTCTAAACGCCTCAGTTTCCACACTGTTGAAATTGACGGTGATGATCCGAATGATGATACATGTGGCATCTGTGGAGATGGTGGAGACTTGATCTGTTGTGATGGGTGTCCATCAACGTTTCATCAGAGTTGTTTAGACATTCAGGTGAGTGTCTAGCTTCTTGTGCTTGTCGGTAGGCTTGCCTATTATGTTTGTGAGGTGTATAATATTTTCTCCCTCATTAATACTAGTTTTTCTTTTTGCCATGCCACTTGTTTAATTTTATTTGTTGATCACAGTTTATGGCCAAATTGAGCATAGCTCAACTAGCATATTGCTTGTACTATCTACCTCGATGTTAGAGGTTCAATTCCCCCACCCCAGTTGAGCTATGCTCACTTTAGCACCAGTTTATTGATCACATTTTATGATTGTAATCACTTAGGAGGCTAGAAATATTTTTTAGCTGAATTTAGGGAATTGTGTACAGGGGAGGATGGGATTATTTGTTTGGACACACACACCCTCCCTCTCTCTCACTTGGATGCATGAATTTTAGAAAGCTTACACTGGTTTTTGTGATTTTAGTTGTTTTATTTGTCTGATATTTTTCCTCTTCCCTTCTCTTTGAATGAGCCTTTTTTCTGCTCACTTTTTTGTTCTTTATCCTGAAATAAATTCTTTTGGTACCAAACAAGAATCGGTCGAGGGTAGATGTTAGATGATATATAATTAAATTTGCCTACACCCATTAGCTTTTGGGTCAATCGGTGATATGGCAGCTTAAGCTTTTGGATCAATTGGTGAAGATTTGAATAAAATAATTTTGGTGATTTTACAATTTACATCTAATTATTTTATTTACAACCAACAATAGAGTACTTGAGTGATAAGTTTTTGCCCGTACTAGCTAAGTATCTCAAATTTTTTTGGTTAAAAAAAATCAGACTTACCCCTCCCATTGCTTATTCCCTTTGGTACAGATTCCTCCAGGTGATTGGCACTGCCCAAATTGTACTTGCAAGTATTGTGGAGTTGCCAGTATTGATATTTCTCAGGGAGACAATACCAGTGTTCCTGAGATATCTACTTGCATATTATGCGAGAAAAAATGTATGTCTTAATTTCTTCTCTCTTCCTTGCTCAACAACTGTCACTGTAGAATTTTTATTTTGGTTATTGCTGCAGTTCATGAATCCTGCAATCCGGAGATGGATACTCCTGTTCATTCCAATGGTCCAGTCACTCCTTTTTGTGGCAAGAGTTGCAGAGAGGTAGCAAAAGTTTCAATTTATTCTAGCTCTCAATCTTATTTTAGTATGACTTTAGTTTTCCATAAGTTATTTGTTAATGTGGACGGTATGAATAAAGTTGTTGAGCAACTCTGGACATTATTCACTTTTTCATTTGTTATTTGCTGTAGACTGTAGTTATTCCAGAGCTTTCTATGGAGTATTTGTGAGAAGTCGTGCGTTTGTATGGTTAAACTCTTTTGTAATTAAATTAAGCCTTATTATTTTGGAATTGAGTCATCTTTCTTTCCCTTTTCTTTTTCCTTTTTGATTCATTAGGCTCCTTTTTGTGATGCCCTTATATATTTGTTCACATTTCTCTGTGAAATTGTAGTTTCTTGTTAAAAAATGAAAAATGAAACCTGTTTTCATTTGAGTCATTTGATAATATATTTATGTTGTATGTAACAATGTTTGTTACTATTTTGGAAATTATTTTTCTTGGACTTGAACCTTTTACTTTCAAGAAATTATAGGAAAACTGACTGTCGTGTCTTCATCCTAATCTTGTGAAGATTTTCATCATTTTTCCTCCGTAATGTTCATGTACCTTGGAGCTACTCCTTGTTATATTTCAATCACCTGAATGTGGTAGTGAATTCAGGCTTCCATGATCATACTATTAGTCTGTGCATGCTGGTGGCTATGTAGTTTAGTGGTATAAGGTTCCTTAGTTGCTGCATTACACTAGTGGTTTTTTCTGCTTTTAAGTAATTTAAGAACTCCAATTTATTCCCACTGATATTTTTACCTGCAGACTAATTATTGCATTTTACAGCTTTTTGAGGGTTTGCAGAAGTATCTTGGGGTGAAACATGAATTAGATGCAGGATTCTCTTGGTCTCTTATCCGTAGAACAAGTGAAGATTCAGATGTATCTGTCCGTGGACTTTCTCAAAGGATTGAATCCAACTCTAAACTGGCTGTTGCATTAACAGTTATGGATGAATGCTTTTTGCCTATTGTTGACAGGAGGAGTGGGATAAATCTAATTCATAATGTTCTTTATAACTGTGGGTAAGATTTTTTTTCTTGACTGTCAATACTGATATAGTTTGTTCTCATAATCATAATTTTGATTTTCAAATAATAGCATTATCATGAATAAGCTTTATTTTACGTCATTGTTTTAATGAACAAGATCTTTTAGCTCATGGTGTTGACTTTTGTTCTTTGAAAATTGAAATTTCTGACTTAGGCACTGTGTCTTTTTACTTTTGCCATAGCTACTTAATTTTAATTGCTCCGTCATGGATAAAACCACTTGATCAAAATCTAGTGAAAATTTTGTTTTGAATATTATTTTATTAACAAAGCATCTGGAAGTTTGTCTGATGTGTATCGTGTTTAATTTTTCAGATCAAACTTTTATAGGCTGAATTATAGTGGCTTCTACACTGCTATTTTGGAAAGGGGTGATGAAATCATCTCTGCAGCTACAATCAGGTATCATGCATCAAAAGTATTGGCAGAAGGAAAAAATTCAAATGAACCTTTCTCTGGATTGAAATATGTGCGATGTTTCTAAACGTATATGTGATTGATGAATGATATATAGTTCTGACTTTTATATGGCTTGCCGCTTGTGCTTGGGATATTATTCTGATCTTGCCAGTTGATAGGTTGTAGATTGGTTCTAGTTGTATGATTGTGTAACTATGCAAGTAAGGGACTTCATTAGTAGGAGTTGCTTTTAGACAGTATTATTAGTGAACCAATCATTAAGAGAGCTTGCACCGAGTAAACAAGTCAAGAATGTCACAAGTTTCTGTCTAAGAATTGACGTATCAGAAAAGAAACAATCAGCAAACAAATCTATGATAAGGAACAATCAGGCAAGAAAACACCAAGTGTTTGGCTCAGCATCATCCTTGCTTGCGGTTTTTCCTCAAAGGAAACACCTGCTGGCATAAAAAATACCCTGTCATAGCAAGCAAGGGTGAACATAATTCTTGAAGGAAAAATCAAGATCTCCCATCTTGCCATCAGCTGTCCCTGGATTTAAGGCATGGTTTGGTAGTGATTTTGGAATGGTCAAAATCACTTATCACATTCAAAATCACTTCCATATATGAGTATAATCATTCAAACTGAATTTTGACGATTAGAAAATCGTGTTAGTGTTAAAATCAAACACTAAATTGAGTTTGAATGCTTAAAGACAAGTGGTTTTGAACATGAGAAAAGTGATTTTAACAATTTGAAAATTACTCTCAAAGATAGTCCTTATCTTGCCAAACTAATGCAGTGTCAAGGTTGATGTTGATATGTAGAAGTTAATCTTGGATATAATGAGAACTGTCAAATAGTTAGTATATTTGAGTTAATATTAGTTTAGTTGTTAATTTAGATTACATTAGGTTCAATTAGTATTTAAGGTTTAATTAGTTATTTGTCATATTTCCTTCCAAGGCTATAAATAAACACCTTAGGGTTGTAATAGAAGGTTTTTGCAAATCATATTTGAAGTAGATCTCTTGTTCTTGGAGAGCTTTATCTCAACTATAGGGATGGACTTTTCCTTTGTTTGGTCATGGATTTGGTGTAATACCTTAAGAAAGAATCGGACCTTTAACAAGAATTGTAAAGGTTGAGTTCATTTTTGCTATTAGTTCGTCCTGTTAGGATACTAGGATCCCAAGAGGAAGGTGGTTTGTCGTATCCTCAAAGTGAAGGCTATTAGATGAGCATTATGGTTGCAGAAATAAGAAACCTTTGTCCACAGATCCTTAGATTGCTTTTATGAGATTTAATCTTATGCTGAGAATTTGTCATGCTGTTTATTTTAGAACTTTAATATGCTAAAACTATAATTTTTCTGCTGGCCTTCCTTGTTTGTAGGATTTATCTGCTGGCCTTCATTCTTGGAATTTTTCTTTTAGATGCTTGATTGGCAATAAGGTTTTGCTGACATGCTATCTTTTATATGGTTAGGTTTCATGGGACTAAGTTAGCTGAAATGCCATTCATTGGTACCCGCCATATTTATAGGCGTCAAGGAATGTGTCGTCGGCTTTTTTGTGCAATTGAATCTGTAAGCTACACAAGATGTTAATCTCCTATTTGTGCATAATAGACGGTCATGGGATTGCTAATTTTGGTTTTAAGACATTTTCCTCTATTGCTGCAACGTTTATCGTGTTTTTTTTGGCTCTATTTAGGCTCTCCGCATGTTTAAGGTTGAGAAACTGATAATACCAGCAATCGCTGAGCTCATGCACACTTGGAATGTGATTTTTGGCTTTAGTCCTTTGGAGCAATCACTCAAGCAAGAAATGAGATTGATGAATATGCTGGTGTTCCCTGGAACAGATATGTTACAGAAATTGTTAATCCAAGAGACAAATGTCGAGGAGAATACTTCTACTGGCTCAGGTTTTTATATAGTTCTCTTCGCTTTTTGTTAACAATAAAATTGGTTTGCCTCCGTATTTAATTTATCCAGTATATTTTTGTTTAAAAGGTGCAAAGCAAACGGATTGTAAAAGTACAGAATTCAGTAGTCCTAAGATGGAAACAGAGACCTCATCCGGCCATGAACCTCAAAGTTGTGATGACACGGAACAGCATCACTCTAAGGAGAAAACAAACGAAGCAGCTGTCACTAACCCGAATCCTGAATCCCTGTCTGTTTCTCTAATCGATACTTCTGTGACAAATAGTCCTTTGGATACATTTTGTGAAGTTAAAACGTCATGTTCACCAATGCAAACCGTAAATTCAGAATCTGATTCTGGTGATAAAGTTAAATGTTCGTCTCCATCTGATTCAACCAACTCTCTTCAATGGAAAAATCAGCCTGAAATTCAGCATGGTATAGAGGACCATGTGGAGTCCACATCCCAATGTATTGAAGTGGATGCATCTTCGGACAATTTTCATGAACCTAAGGTTAAAGTTTCAGATGAAGGAATCATTTGTTCCAACTCTCATGAACCTAAGGTTAAAGTTTCAGATGAAGGAATCATTTGTTCCAACTCTCATGCTGGGCACGAATTGGCTGACTCCTGTTCTGAGAAGAAATCGATTTCTCCTGCAATTGGCAATGGCATAGATGAGTTTGGAAATGATGTACCGGTAGTGGATTATTCTGAAGATGATAAGCCATTCAATAAGAATAATGGCCATGAATTCCATGAAGACGATGCACATGTTAATGCTCTTAAACCTGCTCATTCGGTTGAAAATTTTGCCAATGACATCATCGGTGAAAATCCTCTTGTCTCTTCTGCTAGTTTGTGTGACACTAATGGACGCCCCTTCGAGACTACATCTGATTGCAAAAACCCAATACCTTATGGGAAAGAAACTATTTCTGATGGAATTTGTGACAGTGAAAATTCTCCACGGTCATGTGGGGCAAAAGCCAAAGGTGATTCACATGAAGAGAGAGCTGAATCTGGTTCGGTTTGAAGTTGCCTCCATGTTGATGTTTCATCTCCAAATTATGATGCAACCACTTTGCTGGTTTGTCCAGGGCTCTGTTGCTGAATAACTAGTGATTACATTGAGATGAGTTGCAATAATTGATATTGCTATTTGACAGCATTTATTCAACGTTAGACTGTTCAGAGTTTGGCATTTAGATCATAATCCAACTTCGGTGATTGTTAACACGATTTTTTCAGCCCTGGAGTTCACAGTGGTGCCCTTGATGGAAGTAGCATTGTTCAATTCACCCTTTCTCTTCTGAAATTGCTGCTTTGAAACATGAACTCATTCATTATGCTGGCTGGCTTGGAAGCTCACACTTTCACGGCATGGTCGAAACCTGGTTCGGGATCTCTCCAAACCAGTATATTTTCTAGAAATGGAGCATTTCCATTCTTGATCAGGTTCAGCTAATCTATTGGAGCAAAATCTTCTTGTAGTTTTAAGGATTGATCACACATGGTTCCAGCGCCGGTTTGTCTCGAACTATCTGGTATCTTCTGCTCTGCCATTTCAACAACCACAACCGTGAGAAAGACAGAAAATTAAATAACTCCGTGGAATTTTCAAGTTCTCAAGGATTTCTGGTGGGGTCTTTAACAGAAATATATTGACATTCATCAAGAATGGTATGGCCACCTTATTGTATAGACTATTTTGGTGGAATCTCCAGACTTATCAACAATGAGAGCTTGCTTAACTTTCTGGGATGCTGCTTCTCTGCCAACCATGAGAGCTTAATGGGGTTTGGTTAACATGTGTGTAAAAGCAAAGGGTAAAAAGATATAGTTTGTAGTGAGATTTAGAAATGAGGAGTCCATTGTTTGCTAACTGTTATTGGAATTACTTGTTATATGAAGAAGAAATTGTAATTATTTGGTGCACATGTATTTAGTTTGAATTACTGCCTGAAGATTTTGCTCCACGTTTTTCTCAACTATTTTGTTTCTCTCTCTTGAATCCAAGTTTTAACTTTCAGTGTTTTTCTTTAGTAAAACTTTGAAGTGTCCATGAGAATTGTGTAATTGTAAAGGGTTTTTTTTTTTTTTTTTTTTTTTTGGTTTTTTTTCAATGTGTAATTGAAGTTAATAAAACTGCCACATTAGAAAACTAGTATATTTGGGTTTAAGTTGGATCCAACTTATTCATCTGTGTCTATTTGGTCTTTTATCTTCTAGAAATGTTTGATAAATTTTAGGCTTTAATACTATTAGTTTTGAGTATGTTCAAAATTTACAACATAATTGGAAGTATATCCATGAGTCTCACTATCAACTCCGATGCTACTGGTAGGAGAAAATCTTGGATCAAACCATGTTTCATCCAAATTGAAGATGTCCTGAAGAATGTAGATAAAATAGACTTTGAATCTCGTTTTCATCATTTTCATGAGGAAGTTGTGATTTTGTGCGTAAACTGAAGTGTTACCCGCATCAAATTGTTTTTCTTTCAAATGAAAATTTGGATGGTGAAGTGATGTGAAAATTCAATGAAAAGATTTTGAAAGAGGTAAAAGATTAATATATGTTTTGTTTTCTTCAAATTCAATTTCCTTTACAAGGTAAGTCTAAATCTTGGATTAAAAATTAAAAGAAACTTTAAATTGGAATATGTTGATATTTTGAAAATTTTGATAAACAATTTTAAAACTTAAAGTTGATAAAATATTCTAATCTTTACCATTGTTTTTAAAAAAGGAAAAAAGAAAAAATAGGCATCTGGCGATATACCCACAAAATATCTACAAAATATGTGTGATACTAGGTTGAAAAATTTATGATATTTCGTCGATATTTTCATAAAATATTTCGTTATATCTTGCTAATTTTTGTATGGATATTTTTCTATGATTGATATATCAACATCATATTGAGATTTTTCGTGAAAAAAGATATACCTCCTATTATCGCTATTGGACATACCATTTTGATGATATATTGTTTATTTATAGCGATTTTTCAATCCTAGACAACATCAAACAAAATTTAAATTTTGGTTGACATGAACTTAAGAATCAAATTGATATGTCAAAAAGTAAAAAAAGACTAAAATAAAGTGGAGCAAAAAAGATGGAAACAATTGTTAATGTAAAAGAAATGGAAGTAACAAAAGTTGAAACCCATCAAAATACCTCCTGGAAAACTGGCAGTCAACGAGATGAGATTATCTTGGGAGTTGGGATAACAAATCCATTTTCTTTGTCAATAGTGCTTATCACTTTGTTAAATCATATTTTGTCCTCCCAAAATGAGGCCTCATCTACGATCAGTGGAGCAAAAGATTTGTGTTTGGACGATAATTAATGATTTCATTCCAATTGGGAGAAATACTCAGAAGTGTGGAATTGATATTAAACTTTTTGTTTGTTTGGCAGGTAATCAGAGGAGACTGCTAGTCATGCTTTGTGGTGCTTATCACTGTAATTGAATACTTTCAAGATGACAGAGTTTGGGCCAAAAGATCCACAACTATCTTCCTGTTGAGCCTGCTGAGGATGCTGAAAGGACGACTTAGTGAGGTTCTAGAGTCATGTGAGTCGAGAAAGATGATCCCCTCCAAGTGGTTGATGGAAGCTCAATGCAGCCTCTTGGTACAACATCAAGAAGTTGGATGGGTTGGGGTGGGTGGTTCGTGACTCCTTGGGCTCTTCTATCTGCTTTAGGTTCACAATATTTGATAGGGTTGGCCTATTAAGGCCTTGGAAGGGGAGGGTATTAGGGTCGGTCTTTATTCTCTTCTCAATTTAAGAAGGGAGACATGTCGACCTCTCTTGGTGGAGCCAGACTCAATAGATATCATTTGAGCTCTATGAAACAAAGAATACGGCGGATGCCACTGTTGTGCTTGCCAAACGTTTTAGTAAGGTTTCTTTTGGGTATTATAAGTGTTCTTGTTATTTGTTGTCCATTTTGACACGTGCTACTATGAACTTTTTGAAAATTTACCAAAAATAAGCTTTTTTTTAAAGGGGTAAAGACTTATAAGATGAGTTTTTAGAATGTTGAGTTTTAGGACATATGGGTATATAGAAAGTCTAAAATGCTCTCAAGTAAAAGAAAATCCTAAAAATGAAAGTTTTGCTATTCTTCTCTCCCACAGTGGACTACTCCTCAAATATCGACGACCACAACTTCCATTCGATGACCACGATCGGAGCTTCAACGGTGACACACGACATACGAACGATCGGAGGCAGTGATCAAGATTCCTTCTCCTTCTTTTATCGCGTACGAACCATTGGATAGAGGTAGAGTCTTCACCATAGAAACACGATTCCTTCTCTTCACCATAGAAATATGATTCCTTCGCCTTCATCAGTGACTATGTTTTATCTATCATCATCATCAAGAGAACAATTCAATTGCATACAAGTTTATCACATACTGAACAATTCAATTCAGTTACATTAGATCATTATTTTCTTTTTTGAAAAAGCCAGATTGACCTTGATGAAAATCGTACCCATCATATGAAATATATTTTTTTAAAAAAATTTAAAAGTTAACTCAATCCAAAATAAAATATAAAATGTAACCCAACCCATGGGTAATTCGAGTTGGTTGGGTTACAAGGTTTTTATAACGCCGCTAATCCATCCTAAAACTCTTTACACCCTATAATTTTGTCTTAAATTTTGCAAGTTTTCAACTTTTTGGTCCTTCATCTAGGAAAGAAGGTTATGAGGTTTCCTCGAATATTGTTTACCCTGGTTAGGTCTTCTCTATTCTTGACGAGGACTTGTAGTTAGTTTATGGCTTTAATCAAGTTTATTTTAAAAAAAAACCATGTTTAAACCATTCTCAAATTAATTAATTAATTAATTAATTATTACTATTAAGAAAAAAATAAAAAAAATCCAAGCCCAAATGTCGACTTGGGACCGCCGTGGTTGGTCGAACCCTTTCCAATGGAACTTTCTGCATCTCCCCGCCTCCTAAGCTCTCCCACTTCGCTGATGCTGCTCAAACCCCAATTTGGGTTTAGGATTTCTCAGATTTCTTCATCGCCCTTCCATCTTCATCCTTCTTTTTTATCTCTTAAATCCAATTACAAAATGGAATTTACCAGGACAGTATGTTCTGCTTCTTCGTCTGAACGAAACGGCTCACCGGCGGCTATTTCTTCAACCGCTTCAGGTCCAGCCTGAACCCAATTTTTAATTTATCCTTATTCATTTTCTTCATCAGCTTTCTAGTGAAACCTGTTTCTATTTGAAAGTTCAGGGCCTCGAGTGGGCGAAGTGAAAAGGGTCACCAAGGAAACAAATGTATCTGTCAAGATAGACCTCGATGGTTCTGGGATTGCGGATAGTAGTACTGGGATTCCATTTCTTGATCATATGTTAGATGTAAGTGTTTCCCCAATTTTGAACCCATTTTCGGTTTTCTCTGTTTCTTTGAAGAAACTAGGCTGCCTTCAATCTATGCTCAATGACCCTTCCTTGCTGAGAGGAACTGATTTTTAGCTTTTTCTATATGAAATTTCGATGCTTTAATAGGATTATGCATGTCCAAACATCGTGTAATCTGGTTGTTGTACTTTTTATTGGATTGATGAGTAATTTGTAAATGTTTTTATTTGATCATGCTAGCAACTCTCTTCACATGGGCTTTTCGATGTGCACGTAAGGGCCACGGGAGACATCCACATTGATGATCACCACACTAATGAAGATGTTGCCCTGGCAATTGGATCGGTATTGCACAACTTATTACAAAAGTTCAATTCTTAATTTCCTAGATTGTTGTACTACTGTATGACTGGAAGATGTTCTCTGTTGATGAAAATGTTTTCTATGGCTTATGAACTGGTTCTGTTTCATAATTTCAGGAAAAGCTATATTCTCAGTTTCGTCATCTATTTACTACTGCAAATTAATACCTTAGATCTTCTTTCTTTATAGGCTTTGTTGAATGCACTTGGTGATCGGAAAGGAATTTACCGGTTCGGAGACTTCTCTGCTCCTCTTGATGAAGCACTTGTACACGTATCACTAGTATGATCCATCTGATATTTTTCTCTATGCTCCTATTTTTTGGTGTTACTAGAGGCTGCTAGATCAATGAAAATTGTAGTTATCAATTAAATTAAATGCCTTACTTATTAGGGAGAAAGTCCCATAGTTTCAGAGCGTAAACTAATGGGATGGGGACAGAAATGCTATTGTTAGAGCTACACATTTTTGCTTTTAAGCTAGCGAACTTGTAGCAGGATTAGGAAATGGGAAGGAGAACTTGTAGTAGCTTTCTAAACCTAGGGTTGTTAGGAGCACTGAGGGTGTTCAAATGTCCTAAAGATTAAAGACTTGTTTGATAACAATTCGTTGATAATTTTTGGTTTTTGAAAATTGAGCTTGTTTTCTCACCATTTCTTTACTGTGGTTGAATCTCGTAAATAAACATTTGAGTTCTTAGTTTTAAAAAAAAACTTGGTTTAGATTGTAAAAATCCTAAACCCTAAACAATTTTTAAAAACTACTTTACCAAAACTTGGTTTAGATTTTAAAAACATTTGCAAAAAGTAGATAAAAAAAAACAAATAAACTCATCAGCAGAATGGGTGTTTATCAACTTAATTTTGAAAAACAAAAACTAAATAGTCATCCAAGGGAGTCCTTTTTTTTTGTTTTTGTTAACTATATTCGATCTCCATTGTAGTAACCTAGGTTAGAGTTGATCTACAGGATTTATCTGGCCGGCCACATTTGAGTTATGATTTAGAGATACCTACTCAGAGAGTTGGAACTTATGACACCCAGGTGTTTTGAGCATTTCTTTTTTCATTTACCTTTCATGCTGCCTACTTGCTGACGTCTACTTTTCTGTTCAATGTAATCTGATAGTTGGTGGAGCATTTCTTCCAGTCTTTGGTGAATACGTCTGGTATGACTCTTCACATTCGACAGGTAAAAAAAAAAAAAACTTGGAGCAGTTTTATTACATAATGGAATGGAAGCCTAAAGTAAATTCAGTCTTCAGTTTGTGTTGTATTTACCTTAACCTCATTTACCGTAGTCTGTTTTTATAGTCCTAATTGTGTATTACAATAATCTTCTTGGAAGATTTTCAAAACATGGTGTTCCTAAATGAGCCAAGTTTTGCTTATCTTATTATTCCTCAAGGCTTATGATTTTCTGCTTATTACAGTAGCTAACTGTATTGGACATTCAGTTATTGTACCTAACTTCTGTTCTAAATTCATTTTCTTCCAAAAACAATATGTTGATAAACAGCTTGCTGGAAAGAATTCTCATCATATTATTGAAGCAACGTTCAAAGCCTTTGCCAGGGCCCTTAGACAAGCAACAGAGTATGACCCACGTCGTCTTGGCACCGTGCCCAGGTACGATATCCTACTTGTTGATTTTCATTTTGGTTGTCCATTTCTCCTGTCTTGTATTTGGAGAATCAACAGGTTAAATTGTGACATGCCATGACAACGTTCATGTCGTTTCGTCTGCAGTTCAAAAGGTGTTCTATCACGTACTTGATATGTTGACATGAACATGCCAAGTTAAAACTTGTGCCTTAATACGGTAAGGTTTTGTCTCGCTTACCTTATGTTATAAGTCTGACCATGGTGTGGTGATTTTTTAGACTGACGTATTTTACTTTACCTAGTGATAATTGATTGGAGCAATGTTTCATATGGAAGTGATCAACGCTTGCTTCAGTCCGGTATGGAAATGGATGCTTGAGCAGGAAGAGATGATGGCGGATGAATTCTTGTATGGTTGATGATAGAACATTATTGTATATGAAAATAACTGGTTCTTTAGCTTGAATCATTTTTCGTCATATATCACTGTTGTAATAATATTTATGCATTAGATATCTAGTGCCTCCCTCTTTGGAATCATCGTTGAATAACGAGGCTCAAACTGCCATGGTTGAAGATTTTGATATGACTTACGCTCATCTTTTTAATTCTCTCAAAGGGCCAGATGTTAGGCAGTTAAAAATTGCACTTCTATTACAAAATTTGATGCATTTCATTGTAGTTAAAAAGCTGATATACAACTGAAAAATGGTCAGAAATAACACATTTTACAAAATTTAGCATTTTTTTTTAAAAAATGGCTCAAACAATATTTTCCAGTCCATCTCGGATCACTGAGATTGTCATTCGGTGCATCTCGGTAGAAATCGAGATAGTTTTGGACACCAACGATTTTTCCAATCTTACCAAATGTTATATGTTTTTCAAATTTGAAACTTATGTTTCATCTAAATATTTAAAAAATCACTAAAATTTTGATATAAAATTAGGTAAATTTTTCAAAAATAAAATAAAAAATATATAAGATTTGGAAATTTTTTTTAAAATATTACTAGAATCTAGATGTAATTCACGGTTAATTGCAGTTTTTCAAATCTTCTTAAATCTTATATATTTTTAACAAGGGCAGTCATGTATGTTAATTCAATCCATTGAAAATAAATTCCTTTGTACGATAAATAAGGTGGAGGATAGCAACAAAAGTAGCTGAATATCTCACAAATCTAAGAGGTGAAATGTTATGTTAACAAAAATATTCATCTAGACCTCAAATGCTCTTCAATTACAATGATTCTTCAGCCTTATCCAAATCATGCAGAATATCAGATTTAACAGCTTCTGGCAGTGGCGCAGATGGCCCAGCCTTTGCATAAAAGCCTGCCAATGACCTAATTGCTTTCTCTAGCACAACGTAAGATTCCTGCACGTGAGTGAGCAATGTTAGTCATTATGATCATCATTCACGAAGTAACATCATCTGTTGTTATACCTCTTGAACAACTGTTTGTTTCCCCAACCAATTGCTTAAATAGTCACGAATGGATTCTTTTGCAGCATCTGCAGTTCGTCTAAATTTAGCACCATCCTTGGGGTCTTCCTGCAATGACTCACGCAGCGTCTTCACCACCTCTCTTACAGACTTCAAGTAAGCCTTTGGCAATACTTTCCCTGATTTGGTTCTCTCATTTGGATCAAATATGGATTTGATTGTCCCGATAACTCCGTTATCCTCTTCCTCGTCATTTGACATTTCTTCAGCCTGGGCCGAAGATGGTGTCAATCCATTGTTAAATGTGAGAAACACAACCAACGACATGCCATTCCATATCAAACGACGTCTACAAACTTCTTGAGATGGAAGCACAACTTGAGACCTGTATCGTGGTTTATCTGTTATGTTGCATAACACAGTCAATAAAGAAATAGTACATGAATGAAGCTTATGTCTGGGTGCATTCAGATTCAAAACAAGATAATTGTATATAGGTTTTAAAATACTCTTGTCCTAAACTTCCCTACATGTAATAATTCAATCCATAAACTTTAACTAGTCCTTATACTTCCAAATGTTGTCAAAAATTAAGTTTCAAGGTTTATAATATAACGATTTAGTCTTTATAAACAAACTTGATCACTAATGAATTTATTAATTTACATAGTAGAAGGACAGACCAAATTGTTGCGAAGAAAGAACTAGAGTATCTAATTAAAAATGAGTTTTGACCTATAATATGTATAAATGATACGGCATTCAGAAATAAGCCTCTGCTGCAATGCATTTTGAATATTTCAAGCAGCAAAAGAATCTTGAGACATGTTATAAATGGCAACAGCTAGGAAAAATAAATTGCAAATATATTTGGCAACGTTTCAGATTCAACACAGAAGCTAACTAACGGGCTTACAGACAAGAGATGTTACTTACGCCCATTTTCACTTATTAAGCTTCTATCCAATGTTGAAACAGTGGTAGGGCAGATCTTTGCTTGAATAAATGCAGCCATCTTCGTTCTTCTTAGTTACTCCAGCTATACCCCTGCTTCATCTCAGCAATTCCCCTGCAGAAAATAAAGCTTTATTCTATTTAATCGTGGGTTCATCATAAAACAAAAATCTTCCCATTACAAAACCAAAACCTAGAAATCTTTTAAACTTAAGAACCATTGAGCTTGCTGTAGATTCTGTACATGAATTGAATGGGGAATTTGCGAAAGAAACAAACAGAATCAATGAAATTGAATCAGAAATTAAACAGAAGTGAGACAACAGTCGTGGATACCACCTCAAGGCTCGTGTAAGTGTTCATAAATGGGGTAAGTTGCAAAAGGAAAGGGAGAAGAAGCTGAGATCGAAGTGTATACCTAATTCTTAACTTTGTGGCATCAATATATGAAGTTCTGAACCGGCGAAGAATCGATGGAAGCAAATTCCGGAGAAGAAGAGAGAGTTTTAAAACCAAATCGGGAAAATGAATTGAAAAGAGGATAAGTTGGGAAATGGAAATGAACTTCTTCCAGTTCTTAATTTGTGGATATGCCGAGCGCGGTCTGTACTTGGAACTACTCGTAAAAATGGTTTTTTTTAAAAAAAAAAACACAAATATGTTTGACAATTTGACCGGTGCCAACCGAAGGTTAGTTGGCCTCTGGAGTTGATTGTTGAAAGTTCGTCGACAGAGTCATCGAAAATAATGGTCGAAGATTGGTCGATAACGATCACCTAAAATAATATACAAAAGTTGATCCACGAATATTCCAACCGTTAATTGACTAAAGAAGAGTGGAAAATGTTATTTGAAAGGGTCATCCTAATACTGAAACTAAACCTTCACAAGGGTGAACTATTATAGTATGTACTCCCCCACGTACCAAGCATGAATTTACTATCTTTTGAGAAATAAATAAACAAATATTTACTATTTAAATTTAATTAAAAGTTGATTTAATTAAAAATTGTGTTGTTAGTATGTATTTTGTGGGGCCGGGAAGGAATCGAGAAGCTGTAGCTTTGTAGTTAATTAAAATTCTGCATTCATTCACCGATTCGAACCGCGAAACGGCGATTTTCTGATTTCTCATTCCTTAACCCTAGGCGGCTCCGTCCGCGTCTACAGCAGCCATGGCCGGCGGTAGCAATACCAACAAGTCCTCTCAGAAGCCTTCTTCTTCTTCCGCCGCCCCTTCTCATCGGAAATCCCGCTGGGAGTCCTCCAACAATCCTCCCTCCGATCCTAAATCCGACTCTAAATCTTCCAAACCCCATCATCCTTCCTCCAAATCTGCAATTAGTCCCAATTCCACTCACCCCAAGCATCCTACCGACAAGCCTCTTAATCCCACTCCGGCCTCCGCTCCACTCCCTTCTCCTGGGGTTCCACTTCCCTTTCCTAATCCCTCAGCTCTTGGCCCACCGCCTCCCCCATCTTATGGATTCCATATGCTTGAGCGCCGCACGATTGTTCTTGCCGATGGGAGTGTAAGGTCGTACTTCGCTCTCCCTCTCGACTATCACGAATTTACTCCGCCTACTAGGTCCATGGATCTTGCTGGTCGGTTTTTACCCATGGGGTCCGCTGGTTCTGGTCACGAATATGGTGGATTCGATCATCGGTTTCCCCCAGGTGGACCCATGAGTCCAGATGAATTTAGGGGTGCTCGGGAAGAACAATTTGGGCGGGCTAGGCCTCAAGACCATTGGAATTCTCGGGGAACTGATGAACGTGGTGGTCCTGCAGATTCATCGATGAAAAGGAAATTCAACGATGATAATGAGAAGGAAAGAAAGGACGAGAAAGACAATTTGTCCAGGCGTCAGCAGCAACTTTTGCACAATGGGAATGCAAATGGGTTTCTTACTGGTTCTGGCGAACGAAGGGGTGATTTTTTGGCAGGAACGAGTGATCCATATGGTCGTGCGGAGGATACGAGGTTCTCGAAGTACATGCGAGTTGGTGGGAGTTATGAAAATGAAGGTTTACGGCTAGGTAGTGGTAAAAATGTAGCTCCTAAATATTTAGAAGTTGATCAGATTGCATTGAGAAAGGCATTTCTTCATTTTGTGAAGACTATCAACGAAAACGCTAATCAGAAAAAGAATTATTTGGAGGATGGGAAACATGGGCGTCTTCAATGTCTTGCTTGTGCAAGGTTTGATGCAATCGGATTCTTTGTGCCTTTTCTCTTTGTCTTGCACTATTTCTATATATTGCTTAGGAATAATGCTTCCTTTTCCTGCATCGGGGATAATTTGTGGAGGATGCTGTTGGTTAATACTTTCCATTGTTTGTTTGCACTTGTCTGTTGTTGTGATTCAGAAGGAAGTAAATGTGTAAAGTGCTTCTTGATTCGTTGACCTTTCCTAGAAAGATTTTTTTTTTCTGCTGCTGCTGCTGTTTTTTTTAGCACTGCTGGGGAAAAGCATTTGAGGAGAGTTGGGTAGTGACTTACTGTTAAGCATCGGGGCCTATGGTTTGTTGGACTCTCCCACCTATGCTTTCTCCCACTAAGTGTGTGGAAATAGGGGTCAGATATTACGCTTTCATTTTACTTTTGTAATTTTGGATTTGATATGTCAGTTATCTTTAATTGAATTGCCAAGAAGAAGAGAACAGGTAAAATGGAAAGGAAAGGAGAACTAGACTCCCTTCAAGAATCTTTTCCTTGTATCTATTTGTGGTGGTTTGTTTCTGGTAGCAGTTATATTTAACTATTTGTGTGCACCCTGGCCTGTGAGGATTGTAGGCTTGCAAGAAGGAAGGACTGATCTTTAAAATCTTATACCCATGTTTATTGGAACTTCTTGGATAAGAAAGGTTTTGGACATAAATGAAGGATGTAGATGTAGAGTTGTGTTCTAAATGTTAGTTATTTCATTCTCATCAATGGGAGCTCGAAGGGTAGGATTCAAGCTTCAAAGGGGCTTAGGCAAAGGGACCTCTAGTCCCTCGTTATGGTGGATGTGTTGAGTAAACTTGTCACTAGGGGGGTTGAAGGCGAAATCATTGACCTCTTTGTCGTTGGTACCTTCAGTTCACAAATGACACCATTTTTTTTCTGTTTAGGGAAGGACTTGTTTAGGACTCTTCACCACATGCTGGGTTTCTTTGAGATGTGTATGGGCTTGAAATTAATAGATCTAAATGATTTTGGGGATCAACTATGATTAGGTTAAGCTTAGTCACTAGGCCAATTTGGTTGGTTGTGTTATCAAATCCTTACCCTTTTCCTATCTTTGTCTTCCCTAGGAGTTAATCCTAGGTCAATCTCTTTCCAGGCCACTACGTTGGATAATGTTAGAAAGAAACTAGCTTCTTGAAGAAAAAGTTTCTTCCCCAAAGCGGGTAGATGGCTGATCAAATCAGTGTTGAGCGGTCATTTATTATCTCTACCTTTTTTGAGCCCCTTGTTCAGTTTGCCAAAGTGTTGAGAAACTTATGTATGATTTCCTGTGGGAAGGGGTTGATGAAGGAAAAGGATCACATTTGGTGAATTGGGAGGTTATAGGGAACTTGGTAATTTAAGGCTTCAGAACAAAGTTATTTTGGCTAAATGGTTGTTGCATTTACCTTGTGAGACTGATTCTTTGTGGCATACAGTTATTGTAAGCAAGCATGACCCTAATCCTTTTCAATGGCTTTCAACTGGGGTTAAAGGCACTTTCCAGAATCCTTGACAGCATTTCGTCTGAGCTCCCCTCATTTTCCCATTTTGTTTGTTTGTTTTGTGTGTGTGTGTGTGTGTGTTGTGGGGGTGTGTGGAGGAAACATACTTTTTGGAGGATTAGTGGGCGGGGTGTAAACCTTTCTTATCTACATTTCCTCTTCTTTATCACATATCTTCTCTTAAGCATTGTTTTATTTCTAATTTTCTTGTTTGGTCTGGTGGCTCCTTTTTTTTTCTGTTTGCCTCTTGTCGGCCGTTGATTGATAAGGAAACGACCAAGGTTGTCTCTCTTCTAACTTTGGTTG
Organism: Cucumis cinereus; assembly: GCA_037974625.1. Classification (NCBI taxonomy): domain Eukaryota; kingdom Viridiplantae; phylum Streptophyta; class Magnoliopsida; order Cucurbitales; family Cucurbitaceae; genus Cucumis; species Cucumis cinereus. The sequence goes on from JBBPDJ010000001.1 coordinate 10,920,153, forward strand.
GAGAGTTTGACTTTAGGCTTGAGAGGAGGCACGTTCGCGTTTGGAGTCTCGAATCGATTAAGGGCTTCTCTTGTAAGTCTTTCTTTTTGTATTTGCTGAATCAATCTCTCCTTACTAAGTTCTTCTTTGATAAGTTGTGGGGTATAAGATTCCAAAGAAAGTTAAGTTATTTTCTTGGCAAGTTTTGATGGGTCGTGTGAACTCGTTAGACATGCTTTCGAGGAAATTACCTTTATTAGTTGACCCCATCTGATTCTTTGTCAGAAGAAGGAGAAAGAATGGGATCATTTGCTTTGGAGTTGTGAGTTCGATATGGAGCTACTTTTTCTAGGAGTTTGGTTTTATGTTGACTCAAGAGTATCAACATTTTGATTGAGTTCCTTCTCCATCCACCTTTTAGGGGTGTGCTCTATTCCGTGGGTGTAATGGAGAGAGAGAAATAACATTGTGTTGATAGGATTGGAGGGGGACTCTAGTGTTGTTTGGTCCTTGGTGAAGTTTTATGTCTCCATTTGGGCTTCGATTTTGAAGACCTTGTGTAACTATTTTTTTAGGCAACATCTTAGTTTGTTGAACCCGCTATTTGAGGGGTATTTTTTTATATGCCCTTGTATTCCTTCATTTTTTTCTCAATGAAGTTGTGTTTTCTATTTTAAAAAACAATGTTTGTTTGCACTCGCCCTTGTGACAGAGAAGGGAATGAATACATAAAATATTTCTTCTTGATGCAATGCCCTTTCCTTAAAAGCTGTTTCTGTGCTGCTGATTTTCCTTATTATGAGGGTTGCGTAAAAGCATTGTGATAGTGGAACTGGGTACTGTTGAGTGTCTCAGGCAATGGTTTTGTTTTGCTTTTTGTCCTATGCTTTTCTTCTTCATATTTGATATAGGTTATGATATAAGAGGTGTGGACTGTCATCATGTTCAATGCTTCTGTTTGGGCATTGATCTCGAAGGAATTTTTTTGTAATTTTTCTTAAATGTACCCTTCTCTGTATAGTTAGTCTCGACTTTGTTTTGGTTCCTAATGGCGGGTTGGCTTTTTTATGCTCATTTGTATTCTTTGATTGACAGCTCTTCTTCCTCTCTCTCTTAGAGTCGCAGTATAAAAAAAAATGGTTTGTTCAAAAACTGACCCCAAACCGGCATGATGTATTAGAAAATCAATGTTGAAACCAATTTCTTGAAAATCGAACGAAAATCAACCACCCATTTATTTTTGCACTTTACATTAGACGATGGAACTTAGGATGGACTAGTTCATTGACTTCAGGGACTTGAGCATATTTTTGCTTTCTAATTGATGTGAATGCTGGGATTGCTTCTGCTGAGTATTTGCAATTTCCACAAACACACTCTTGTGGTTTCTGGCTATTCATAGAGTGGTTTTCACTGAAAATTGGGTCTCGTTGATGTATTACGGTTTTGTCTATCCTTCTTTTTTCTCGTTTTTGTAACTCGTTGATATGAGTTCTCGTGTGATGCATTAATACTTAGTTATGTGATGCTATTTTCTTGGTAAAGGGTTGTTTTGTGGGGTTTCTCCTGATTTGTGCTATTTTTTTATTCGCTGTATGTGTATCTTTCTTTTATTTAGTTATCTTAGGGTTTTTGTTTTTGTTTTGTTTGTTTAAAGATTATGTTTGCATCAATGGGCAAACGCTGTCGCCTTGTAACTTTAAGTCGTTCTTTTCATTGCAAGATTGATTCACCTTTGGTATTGTGTTTTGGTTTGATATCGACGTGATCTCTCTAAACCATGTGATACAGTTTGATGGCTTTTGCAAATCAAATTACTTTCCTGTGTCCAATCTGTTTTGTTCCAGGACATGGGGTACCATCAAAGGTGTATCTGGAAATTTTTGTTTGCTCTATGGAGTGAACCGGCTGGTTATATATTGTTGGTACTCCAAAAAGCACGTTGTCTAGTTCTTGTACCTTCAATATTTCTTAATAGTTATTAGAGGTAAAATGTTTTGCATTTATTATCTCTGTGCTGGTCAATGTCTGGTTAGGCTCTAATCCCAGCCTTTAAATGGGATATTTGTAGTTTGTAGTTGATCTGATATCATAATCGTAAGCAATGAAAGAATCCTGTTTAGCATTTTTTTACGAGACTTCGTTGTCTGTCTATATCAATCTGATTTATATAGACACTGGTTTGTAGTTCCGATTTTCTTGTTGCAAATTGGAGAAATCTTTTGGGCCCCTTATTTATCTCTTCGGATATTTAATTCAATCAATGTAATCGGTTCTTATCCAAGATAAAACTTGCAACTCTCCACTTTTGAAATTACCAATAGAATGTGATAGAGCCTACCCTTGTTATTCACATTGAGGTGTCAAACGTGCCTGTTCCATGATTTAGGGAGGAAAAAACCCTCTCTTAGGAGGTGTCAATGTTTAGGACAGTGCCAGACAGGATGATTATACGTGCGTTCCTTGATTTAGGGAGGAACTGACTGACTTGTTTCGTTGGTACCGTTCCTCCTTACTTTGATGGAGGACTATTCTAGTAGGTTTAGCATACCCATTGTGACCCTAGAAACTTAAAAAAATTATTTGATTTTCCTCTAATAATGAAGGAAACTAGGAAATTGTTCCAAGTGTGGAAAGATCTTTCAAGGCTATTTAGAAGCTTATTGTATTTGTCATCCCGACATCCCATTGAAGGACTCATTTCTTTTAAAGGATTTTATTCCTTGATTTGTTCCTATTGGGGAATTCTAATTACCTTGATTAGTATAGCTCTAGGCTTGATATATATGCACTGTTTCAATAAAGTCTGTCCAATAAAATCACTAGTCACCGTTGGACCTAGTGGAGGAATGAGGGTGGGGTTTGGAGGAAACAAATTCGAGTCATGGTGGCCAACCTACTTGGAATTAGATGTCTTACAATTTTTAGTTTTCTTGACAACCAAATGTAGCAGGGTCAATTACTTGTCTCTTGACATCAGCCGAGGTCCCTTAAAACTTGATTAGACGCATACCAAATTAAAAAATAACGAAGCTTTGTTCAGTACGAACTTTGTTAACTTTGTTTGCCATTCAAATGGTGGACCTGTTTTTGTATTGGTATGATCCTTATGGCGTGTACCATGGGCTACCAACCATGCAAATATATTAACCATGTTAACGATCATTGGTTCACAAATATTGTGCATGTTTGTTCCTTAATGTTGTGGAAGAGTTCAAGCTTCAATGTTTTGTTCAATGGATCTTTCAGAAGAGGAAACTATATCATTGACAACTGAAGTTCTTACTCTAATGGAAAAATAGATAGAAGGAAACCCCTTGAAACACAGTGACCATAAACTTTAAGTATGTTGTTATTAAGGTTCCTTTCAGAATGAAATCAACAATCTTAAGTATGGAGAAAGAGACTGAGATCCTCGGTAATCAAGATCATTCACCATTGGCATCCCAGATGGCAGACGTTAACATGGATAAATTAAGTAATGGGAGAACTTTAGATGGAGAAACTTTGTGTCCTGTTATTTGTCTGGACTGAATCTTCCTTTTTTGTTTGGGGTCACAAAGCTGGAACTATCTCATCAAAACTTTAAAATTCGTCTTAGGACTACTGCAGTTGACAAGTGATTGTTGGTTTGTTATTAGCCCTCTTTAAAGAAGCAGTTTTGAAAACTAAGTTGTAATTGATTGAAGATTTTGTGGGAAGTTGTGGAATTAATGCATGCTTTCTGTGCTTGATGATATTTTGCGATTTTGGAGTCTTTGTTTCCACCCACAACCTAACATTTTGAGTTATTCTCATTTTGGTTCAAATTTGTAGGCTTGTATTATAGTTTGAACCTATTAAAAAACTCATATTTTGGGTTCCTAAAGAATGTTGTGCCCCCCTTTATATGCTTACTTTCAGGTCCTCTAGAGATTTTCCAGATATGCATGGCCTTATTATGCACACATACAACTCTGAGAGTGCTGACTCGCAAGTGGATCATTTGGGTTTACATAAAGCTCTTTGTGTATTAATGGGGTGGAACTACTCAAAGCCTCCTGATAATTCAAGAGGATACCGGTTTCTATCTGCTGACGAAGCAGCAGCTAACCACGAGGATCTGATTATGTGGCCTCCTCTAGTTATCATCCATAATACTATTACTGGAAAGAGTAAAGATGGGCGCATGGAGGGTTTGGGAAACAAAGCAATGGATAGTAAGATTAGAGGTATAATACACTATCTTAAATCTTTTCATTCTTCACATCTGCTTGAATCAATTTATCTCTTGTTTGGTAGAATAAGGTCTATCAACTAGGACGCACTGCATCTACTACTTTACTGCTTAGCAAGTTCAGTTAGAAGCACACAAAACATCCTTGGACTTTCTCAAGTCTGGCACAGATGTCCATCTGTTTTAGGCAACAGATTTAGAATGCAGAGTACTTTAATGATTCTTTTAGTTGCTGATAAGAAACGTGGTTTTTTGTATCTTACTTGTTTAGCTAATAAACCTAAGTTGTATCTGAATATTCCATGGATGAGTTGATGCCACACGTGGAACACTACATTCATTCTGATATTGTCTTGTTCTGGCGTTGGTGCATCTTTTTCAAAGCCAATTGGAAGGAATTTTTTTAATGCTTTTGCTCAGGGAGAATAACTTATCCATAGAATGTGAATGAAGCTATTTCTCCCTCTTTCGTAGTCTTCTTTCCGGACCAAATCTCAGCTTGTTATCTGTAGAATGTGAACTGAAGCTGTTTCTGTTTTCCCATGTTCTAGCGTTTGCTCGTTTTAGGGAGGAGGGGCTACGCAGTACATTGTACAAGTCCTTTTTCTTCCTTGAAAAACATCTTTTGATAATTTACTTATCAGGTCTCTTCTCTCTCCTTATCTCTCTCAAGTCTGTCAGAGTCAAAGATGATTCATCTCTTGGGCACAGTTTAGAAATTGGAGCAACTTAATTTCTTATTGGTTGGTACAGTTGCTGAAGAACTATGGTTATATTTATTCTTCATAATATACTTCTTTGTTGTAGTACTTCAGTTATGTATTAGTATGGTTTCTGATCATTATTAGGTTATATTTACCTGCTTTGTAATTTAATTATAATTAATTACCTAAAGTTTTTATCAGAATCCTCCATGGATACGTTGATGTCACATTGGTATCTTTTAGGACTTCTTTTCTGTTATTGTCCTGTTTTCATGGAGCGGAAGCTGTTTTTCAGCTCATTTGAAGGGCTTTTTGTAATCCCTTTTCTAATTAACATCCTTAGATCTCTGTAGATTTTTTTTGAGTCTTTGATGATTTTTTTGTAAATTATCCTACAATCTTGGTCTGCTGACGTAAGTGAGATATGAATAGCTGTGCAGTCTGTAGAGAGCTTTATCTGAGAAATGTGCATTTCACTACAGGCATGTACTTTGTGCGTTGGTTATGATTTTCAGTATCTCTCCGCGTCTCAAATGTCAAGTTGAACATAGTTTTTATTTCTTTGTTTTTAACTATACCTCTCTTCTTCAATTAGGTTGTTTGATTTTATTATTATATTATTTAGGCGTAAGTTTCATATACTTTTTTTAATATAAGAAACGAAGGTGTCTTAACAGAGACCAAAGGAGATACAGTTTAGGAGCAGGGGGAAGAGAAACCTATCTACCAAAGGAAACTAATTACAAAGTTTTTTGATGATCTTAAGAGAAGTTAGCGGCAGGTTACATGAGATCTTTTAGTGATCAATTGATTAATTTCATTGCATATGTATTTTCCTGCATTATTTAAGACTTTTGTGAACTGGAAGAGATTGGGGTTGTGATTTTGATTATTAAATCCTAGACTGTAACTTCAACCTCTTATTTCGGCAGTATATTTTTGGATTATATTCTTCATCTGCTCTAGTGTGGGAGACAAAGGGAGGTAGTGATAGGCTTTCCAATTTGATACTTTGCAATCCCAGATGGAAGAGTTAGATTTTAGATATATTGGAGGCATTTTCATATTAAGTTATGCTTAACATCAGTGCAACTTTTTAATCTGACACATCCTTTGGTTTGTCTTCCTGGTTTTATAACAGTGCGTGATTGACCGTTTATTTTTATTATTCATCAAGCTAGTTTCTAGTGATGTTTTGTTAATTGGTAGACGTGATAATATTTGGCTCTGATCGTCTTTTCAATTTATTATCATATTTGATTTGGGTTTCCCCCTATTCTCAAGCTTCATGTACCGGGTACTTGGGTTTTTGTGCCCTAACTGTTGTTTTAAATAATCGTGCCATACACCATGTTAGATTTGTAGATTCTGAAGCTTTGGTAAACAGAGAGTTCTAAAAATGTCTATTTGGTTTCTACATAGCCACCTCTATTCTTAGTTCATGGTTTTGCCTTTTGTAATCCAATGCTGGTTTGCTATCGATCTATTGGCATTTAGCCGTCTTGATGAGTCATTTGGCCCTTTTTTTTCAGACCTCGGGTTTGGGGGTGGTAAGTCCAAGTCTTTGTATGGAAGGGATGGTCATTTGGGCACAACTTTGATCAAGTTTTCGGGTGATCAGTCTGGCCTCAATGAAGCCAAGAGGCTGGCTGAATTTTTTGAGAAGGACAATCATGGACGTTCGGCTTGGGCTCGCGTGCGACCTGCAGCATTCGGCAGGGATGATGATAAAAATCCTAACCTTGTGAAGGTCGATGAAAAATCTGGAGAGAAGAAAAGGATTTTTTATGGCTATCTTGCAACTGCAGCTGATATGGACAAAGTTGATTTTGATACAAGGAAGAAGGTAACCATAGAGAGCTGTAGGGATTTCAAATCGTCCAGGTAGATTATCTCGATAAATATTGTTCAGCGCTTCTTCAATTTGTGTCCTTGGTTGAACCGCAACACTCAGATCCACCGCATTTATTAGCTCGATAGTTCATGGATGGAGTCTACCAAACAGCTTATTGAATGTTGCCTTTCTTAAAAAGGAGGTGGGTGGTTGTGTTTGGTCTACCAGGGATTTCCCTGGATTGTTACGTAATTTTAATTCTACTGTAGGGGATATATGTGTATGGTAGAATGTGGAACATGGATCTGGTTTCTTGTTTAACAGTTTCAAATCCTAATGATTGAAAAAAGCTTGAATTATTAGTATGTTGCCACATAAACAACCTGCACGATCACACGATTCACACCATTGTCGCTCCAGCACCTGCTATTGATAATGATATGTGTTGGAACAGGATATAATCATTAATCGACTATAATTGAGTCGCTGTATAAGTGTATCTTGCAAGAAAGCTAATTCTGACTTAAACCTTTCCGTTGCTCAGCACTTTTTAGAACAAGCATACAATGTTGAAGTGTGGAATCAATCACACTAGCCTGTCTTCCGTTACGCCTCCCTTGCTTATTGTTGTTCTTGTACCATAAGAGATCCCACTTAGTCGGAGCGACTGCGGGTGGGTGTAGCATCTTCAGTGAGATTCCAATTGATGAATAAAAATTATTATGGACCGATTAGATGGCTTGCAGTTACATATGCACTTTTTTTTTTAAATGAAAGTTCAAATCTGTGCACCTGGGCGGCCAGTCAGGTGTGGATACTAGGTTTGAGAAGGGTGTAAAATACCTAATATGATCATTTTTTATATAGCACTGATGCATGTGTAATGCATTTAAACTAGACAGTTGGGTAACGTAACTTTGTGCAAAGAAAACTAATTGAGTACTTTTTGAAGGCAATGTAGCACATGTGCAGAAAGGGAGGGGAAACCAGAGAACCCTAGCCTTTGTGACGTAGTTTTTGTTTGCTTTTCATTGTCTCCAGTTTCTGTTTGGTATGATTTGAAGAATTTTTCTTTCAAAAGTAGAAATAGGAAGGATATTATCTCTGGGGTAGTGATGTTGGATGCTGAAACTTAGCCACGAGTGTCGGTGGAAGATACTTTGACACATTCGACTAGGAATCTTATCCATAATATTGTATGGTTCCCGGAGCTGGATGGTTTTGATAGATTTGACGATGTTTTGATAGATTTGATGTATAATATCATAATCAGTTGAATTGAGTCGAGTCTAGTTAAAACCTTTTTAGCATTTTCATTCGTTCTGTGTCTTGCAAGCAATGTTTTAAAGATTCCTCCCATAGAATTCTCCAATTCTGACAGGTAATAATTGGAGATGGTGAGGTTTTTGGATTCAAAAGGAGGAGGGGGAAGAATGTAGGTTTATGTAGAAGGAAGGGTAAATGAGTTTGGAAACTTTACACGTGTGATGCGCATGCTTGGAAATGGTGGTGTAGGGGAGAAGAGGCAGGGAGTGGCACTGTGTATAATTGCGTACCTTGTTTGGCATCTGTCTTCACTTTAACTGACTGAACCCATGTGGTGGTCAGACTCTCTCTGTGTAGGCATGGCCCATTCCCCACCTATTCCTATTCCTTTCTCCCCTCCCTCTCTCTTCTTTTACTTTGGTTTTCGTGAAAGCACTTTCTTCCCACACCCCCATTTTCTTCCTTCCTTTTTCTACACTACTCTGTGTTGATTAGTATAAAACATTATATGAAATTCAGGCTATTATAATAATTTGTGTTTGTGTTATAGATTATTCTAGTCTAATTTATTGAAGTTGAGCTTTTGAAGTGAAGATTGTCTTTAGATACACTAACTATTGAAATTGGAGTCTCACATATGAAGTTGAGTTATTAGTTCACTCCATCTACTTAATAATTTCGTCTATTATATTGTACAGTATACAATATGCGATGACGTTTTGCTGCTTTTTCTTCTCCAAAAGAAAGGAAAATTCTTATCTAGATGGTTACTTTTGTTAGTGATCCGTCTTGCTCAATAGGGTATAGGGTTTTGATGATCCCTGTAGGTAGGTTGACACCCAAGATTTCTTAGCTATTATGAAGTCACTAGGTAAAATTTAATAATGGCAAGTGGTTTTTGGTGATAATAGGATAGGGAACTATGAAGTTTAGGTGACTCTACTAGACCGACCTAAGAGATACTTGAAAAATTGTAGTCTTTGTAGTTAGTCAAGATGCTTGGTGGACGTTTTTCTTACAGTGTAGGTGAGATGAACTTGATAGTCTAATTTAGATGGCAATAGAAAACTAATTCAGCCTAAACTTTGAAACATTGCTCATGATGTTACGTCAAGAATTTTTTGATCATCTTGTTATTTGTTAACTTGTTGTAACTTGTAAGATCATATACTATATATGCAATTGATGCATAAATTATCACGGGCTTTTATGTCAAACCTTGAACATTATATTTTAGTATTAAGGTAGTTTTTGCTATAGTTTATATACCTTCATTGAGGGTAATCTTCTCTTTATTTTGAAATAGAAAAGCAATGTCAAACGGTTAATCCGAAAGAACAAAATTAGTAACAAAAAGAGAATTAAGGGGAGAAAAGGTAGTGAAGAATGAAGAAAAAGAACAGAAAAATAGTAAAATTGTAGGTCATAGATTGAAATAGGGAGTGGGTGGTGATGAGGTGTAACTAAGCAGCAGAAGACATTTTTCAAGTCTCTTACCTTTAAGGATAAAAATGTAACATTTGAAAATTTGGGGACGAGTATTTGATACTTTTTTTCGAACAACAAAGGAAATCTTGAATTTTTATTTCATGTTAATGGCTTCTTCTTTTTTCTTTTAACTTTTGAAAGTTTAGGTTTGTTATCGACACGTTAGACGATTTACTTGTATTTTATAAGTCTGTATTTGATTGGTTGACAATAAACTCATTTGATATCAATTGTTATTCACGCACAAACTTAGTCCTCTTGATTTACATGTATTCTACAAGTTTGCATACTCTATTTGATATTAATTTCAAATGTCTATAGTATCTTCAAGAATATGGACAATAATTTACACCTCCATGAATGTCTATAGTACAAGAAGTGTGAAATGCAGGGATATTCCACTTTTTTCTACGAAGAAAATTGTTGTCTCGTTCACCTTTTACAATCCTATCTTCAAATACAAATGGCTGACTCAATCAAGCAAAGAAAAACATTTTGCTTCTACTTTACCCCATTTCTGTTTTTTTTTTCTTGCTTTTTATAATATCTTAACAATCAGGTGATACAAAGTATTTCTCCCTAGAAAGGATGTAATGAATCACTTGTATCATGCTTAGATTGGTGTTTTTTTAAAAAATTCAAATTCAAATTGGTTGAATTTGTGGCCTTATAAATGTAAGAATACTAGAATCGATGTATACGATAACAGTTTGATAATCTAAACTTGACGATATGTTATTTAGCAATATGTAATTACCATCTAAACTTGCAGATAGTTTTTAGCGGCTAAGATATTGCAAAATGAACCAAAATAATTATAAAATATTACAAAATTTGAGATCTATCAGAATATAAAATTTTGTTATATTTTATAAATATTTTCAACTGTTTTTCTATTTACAATAATTCTTCTATTTTATTTTTTTATAATAAAATTATAAATAATAATAATTATAGAATGTTGTTGTAAACATTGTTATTTTGTTGGGGATTAGGTGTTTAGAGTTCAGAATATTAGTGCAATCAATGTGTCCTTTTGTTTGAAAGAAAAATAAAAAAAAGCTGACGTTTTTAAAGTATTATATTTTAATTTGAATTTGTTTAAACAATTGATAAAATATTAGCCATTTGATGTTAAATTAAAGTAATGTGTCATTGTTTTGTCCATTCTATTATACTAAATAAAATAAATCTGTCGAAGAATTTTCAGAATAGACAGCAAAATGACACAAAAAATTATTTTGAAATGGACATATCATTCATCTTCCTAACTTAATCTACATTTAATTAAATTATTCCATAATTAGAAGTATTAAGAATTTCTGTCATTTTTTTATTGTATCAAGTTACACATTGAATCTTTTTGTGTTGTTTAGCTCATCTACATTTAATTCAAATCGATATTTCATCGTTTGTATTTTAACAACTATGTTATAATCACAAATATAACACTAAAATTGAATGTTTTACGATACAATTGAAATTTACAGTAAATTTGTCATTTGAAATTAGATTGTATTTGTAATTTGTTAATAATAGTAAATGTTAATTTAGAGGTTACATTAAGAAAATATCACTAAAGTTTTGTGTTTTGTCTATTCATCCATATAATCCAAACCATTTCTAATAAATTTTAATTTTCTTTTTTTTACTTTTACACCTCAAATATACTACTATAATCAAAACTAAAAATAATATGCATGAAAAAAACAAAATATTATAACTGAACTATAATGACTTAAGACTAAAATAATACACTCTTTATCCCAAACGCTTCATTAGTATTAAAATTGATCATATAAATATATCAAAAACAAAATTATAATATATTAAGTATTTTTTTAATAAAAAAAACAACTTTTATAAGATTAAAAGAACAGTGTTTTTTTAAATTTCTTTTTTGAAGAGTTATTAAATAGAGTATTAAAAGTTCACAGATGAGTTTAACAAAATATAAAAATAAAAATAGAATATACTTGAGAATTCAGGTAAGAATATCTAAAAAATAAAACTCAAGTAATAAAACTTAAGGATTTTAAATTTAAATCATAACCAAAAAAAAAAAAAAAACTATTGATTTAAAAAGCGGAAGGCATAGTCGGCGCATTGTAGAATTGCTTCACAAGTACTTTTTGACGCCGGTTTCCGGTTAATTATCTCGTACGTGTCAAATTGTTATTGGTTTCTGTAATTTAAGTGTCTTGTCCTTTGATTTATCTCTTCCGTTTCAAGTTTCATCCCTCTTCTCTTTTCATTTTCATACGCCCCTTTCTCTCTCCTCTCTCTCTCCGCCGTTGAGCCGCCGCCGCCGCCCTTCGAGAAACACTAAGAATGGGGTCGATCCCCGATCCCGGAGAGTTGAGTGAGTTGACTCACCCGAGTTTCGATGAGTTCCAAAGACAAACGTCTCTGATGACGAGCTGTACTCTGCTTTGGAAGGAACTCTCGGATCACTTCACTAATCTGGAACAAGATCTTCTTAAGAAATCCGAGGCACTGAGGCATAAAATTCAAACCCTAGACCATCAGACTAAGGAGTCTCTTGATGAGCTGGAGAAGCGGGAGGTTAGCATCCAAGGTAGTGTTCAGATCGCGCTTGGTAAGGTTGAGAAAAGTATGGAAGCAGCGCTTAAAGCTCTTGAGAAAGATGGTGATGAGAATGGTGAAGTGGATGATGGTGATGGATTGTTGTTGAAGCTGAAATCCTTCTGTTTGGAAATGGATTCTGGTGGATTTTGGAGGTTTATCACTGGTAAGAAGAAGGAATTGGAAGCACTGAGGGCTAAAATTCATCTGGCTTTAGCTGAATGTATCGATCCGCCGAGATTCGTGCTGGAGGCCATCTCGGAGGTATTTCCACTTGATAAGAGAGTGGAAAAAAGTGATGGTGGTAATGATTTGGGCTGGGCTTGTGTTTTAGTGCTTGAATCGCTGATTCCAGTTGTTGTAGACCCTGTGATCGGTAAGTCAAGGATTTTGGTTACTCCTAGCATGAAAGAGCGCGCTAAGGAGATCGCTGAAACTTGGAAGGCGAGCTTAGAAGAACGAGGTGGTATCGAGAATGTTAGAACACCGGACGTCCACACCTTCTTGCAGCACTTGGTTACTTTTGGGATTGTTAAGAGGGAAGATGTTGATATGTACAGGAAGCTTGTGGTTGGATCGGCCTGGCGGAAGCAGATGCCTAAGTTGGCTGTATCACTTGGCCTTGGAGATATAATGCCTGGTATAAATCTTCAAAATTTCTCTTTCACGTCATATGGGAAAATGATATGATTTCTGATCTTGAGTTTATTTTTGAATCTAGACCACATTCGCCTTTTCTTTTTCCCCTTTTCCATTTATCTAGTATGGGTTTTTGTTCTTGTTTTCGTTAAGATCCGACCATAAAACTTCAATAAGAGGAATGATTCGTAAAGGGTCATCAATTCACATTGTAATCGATCAACTGGAAGGAGCTTTTATGAAGATTGCATGGCAAATTACCTAAGAGAAGGATTATGTTGTTAGCATAATCAATTCTTTCACAATAATGCATGGATTTGGGGCCGGGTTGTTTTTGATAGAACGAATTTGATGTTTTAGCGGAGTGGGTTCTTACAAGTTATCACAGATTAGTTGAATATATGGGTAGGGCGTAGCATCGTGTTGGACTTTATAGTGATTGTCCTCAAGCGACGACTGGGGTTTAAGTGTCAGTTTCAGTTTAGGTATATAATGATTTCATAATTAGAAATATTTTGGAATTGATAGAGAATAGTTTCGTTGTAACTTACTAATTGCAATGTTCTGAACCTAACACTTTCTGGAAGTTTATATTTTTCGATTTGTATGTGTCATCCTTGCCTAGGGGTCATGCTAGTCTTCTCTGTATCTTCCAATTTTCTCTGTATCATTTTGGAAGTTTATATATGTATGCACAGCTAGTTTTCCTCCTATATGCTGCAATGTGAAAACAATTTTCTTCCCTTCAAAGATTTCCCCTTCATTTTCTTTCTAAATTAATTTCCTGATCCTTAATTGAAGTCATTACTATAATTCGATCATGTGTGATTGTCTTCTTAGCAATGTGTATGCTTGTTCTTCTTTTTTCATTAATTCTCGTGTAGAAATTCTATAGCTTTTACATTTGTATTGCTTGCTGCTAGCATGATCATATTGTAACTTTTCCTATCTTTTTTTCTTTCTCAACTACTTCCTTGTTATTGTTATTAGCCCTATATCAAGGAAGACATATCACAGAACTGTAATGGGATAATTGCAGATGTATTTTTTATTCTTCTAAGCTGTTATCATGTGTAGATATGATTGAAGAACTAATCAGCCGGGGACAGCAGCTTGATGCCGTGCATTTTACATATGAAGTTGGTCTTGCGGATAAGTTCCCCCCTGTTCCGCTGCTGAAAGCTTATCTGAAAGATGCAAAGAAAGCTGCAGCTGCTATTTCGGAAGACCCGAATAATGCTGGCAGAGCAATGGTATCTTTTATCTTATATCTTAACTGCACTATTATTTCTTGAAAACAGTTTTTATATTCATGTAAATATCTTGCATGCAATATTGTGGGATCATCAGTGGCGTCCTTTGGATTATTGTACCGATCAAATTTACCATTCATTTATTATGAAAGCATGTCTTCAGCTGTGACAAATTTATTTTATATACATCTGTCTATTTGTTTGAAGGTGGAAGAGATTGTGTTTGCCTTTGCTATGTGTGTGTAATTGTTCTGTACTATACTATAAGAAAGTGTACTCATTTCTTGATCCCTTGCTTAATTAGAGGAGAGGCAGTAGTAATTATATTTTTGTTTTGTTTGGCGTAGCACCTTGCTGCACGGAAAGAGCAGTCTGCACTCCGAGCTGTTATCAAGTGCATTGAAGAATACAAGCTCCAGGTTGAATTCCCTCCAGAAAACCTCAAGAAACGCCTTGAACAGCTGGAGAAGGTGAAGGTAGAGAAGAGGAAGCCTGCTCCAGTCCCTGCCAACAAGAGAACACGAGCAAACAGCGGTGGTCCTATGCCTCCTGCCAAGGCTGGTCGTTTGACGAATGCATATGTCTCTTCATACCCTGCAGCTCCTGCATTTGTCAGGTCTCCCTCGCACTCTCAATATCCTGCTGGTGTCCCACCTTACCATTCCCCACCCTCAATGTATGGCAGCAGAAGCCCACCAACAAATCCTTACACTTACTCACCGGAAGCTGCTCCACATGCTGGATCATTTCCATCACCTCCAATGTCATATCCTGCATACGGTGGTTATGGCAATGCAATGGCCCCAGCATATCAACCAGCTTACTACCGATAAACAATGACTGATCTCTGATGATGGTAACTGCTGATCTTGATGACTCCAATCTTGTTGTTTACTTTCCCAATGGTTTGTCTGTAATACCTAACCATTAAACAAGTAGCCATGTATGTGTGTTAATTGTGACTTGCTATGCTTCTTGCTTTTCGTGCTGAGAAGCCAAACTCTAATGTTGATCAAACTTTAGCTGTAGGTTGATCGTGTAAAGTTATTAGGATGACCACGACACAACATTATTAAGTAGATCCTAATGTCATATGGTCTTTAGTTGTAGAAAGGCTTGTCCTATTGGTTTTATTAATCTCTTAGTCTCATAACTCGATCATGCCTATCATTCGATACAAATGCCATTTTCCATCCATGTTTGAGGGCTCTTTTGTTCCATCCTAAATTTTCAATGTATCTCATCTCATAGATTTTTTTTGCCCGAGTGGCATTTGATTATTGTCATCATCAAGGAGGGAAATTCGACTTTAGAATCCCATCTTCATATTGCTGTCTATGGCTGTGAAGCAGGTTGGCATCATCATTCAATCTGATGCTTGTTGGTATAGAACAGGAATCGGAGTGTATTTCTACACTCCATGGTATACTCCTTTTCCTACAACACCATTTAATTATTGGCTCCCTTTCTTGCATTCTATCTGCTTCAATGTCAGTCCTGAGATATTGTTTGGAGGATGTGGAGCTCTCTCTCTCTCTCTCTCTCAAAACAGGCAGAAGGTTGAATGGCAAGTTCTTTGGTCCCTAATTACATCATATAAAGGGAGTCGAATCATCACAATGATGTCTACCATTTTTTATACGATAAGTTGAACAAAGAGCGATATTCAACAAGAATGACATCTAGATGCATCTTTGATAAGTTGAAGAAACAATGATCCTCGACAAGGGCAACGTCTGCATGCACAAGGCTACCACTTTTTCTATATAAGTTGAACAAATAGTGGTCCTCAACAAGAATGACATCCAGATGCACAAGGTTAACACTTTTTCTCCGACAAGTCAGAACAATGATTGTTGACAAGGGTGAATCCACATGCACAAGGCTACCTCTTTTTCTTTGATAAGTTGAATAAATAGCAAATTTGACGACGTTCAAATGCACAAGGCTGCTATTTATTCTATGCAAAGTTGAACAAATAGTGCTCTCCAACAAGAAAGTTCTGGCTCGAAGCTTCCACTCGATGTTTTTAGGCTGTCTATGTTCTCCCCCAACAAGTTACCTATAAAGAAACAGGGGAAGGTTTGAATATGAATGGTTCAAATTTTGGATTTTCACTGTCGACGAATGGATTTGTTTCGTTTATTTGTTTTCAAGAGTCAAAGACAAAGAGAGGACTTATTTTATAGGTTGAAATACACTAATTTTGGATGGATTTTTGTCAACAACCTTAATCCTTATGAAATTGACATGTTTGGTCTGTGCAAATCCAAAAAAAAAAATTAATCCACAATAAACAGTAATTGCAAATCAGTTTGGTATCTTGTTTGTTTGATTCCATAGTCATATAATTGGGATCCACACATTTTTATATACAACTTGAATTTGTTGTAGTGGGCCAACCAAAATCGTCCTTGCAAATCTCTTATCAAATTTTGATATGAAATATTGTTAACAAAACAGTAAATTTTCCAAAAAGTAATTCCTCATATGCAAATCTCTCTCCTCAAGAGTTAAAACTAAGCAACTATTTGATAATTATTTGGTTTTTTGTTTTTATTTTTTTAAATTGAAGCCTGTGAATACCATTTTTCAAAGTAATTTTTTTTTTTAGCTAAAAATCCAACTCTTGTATTCAAGAAGTATGCAAATCACCCTAAACAATTGAGAAAATATGCTTAATTTTCAAAAAGAAAAATTAAATAAAAATTACCAAATGGGGTTTTAAAAATTGGTTGAACTGTTGAAAAAAAAAAGAATCATCACTGAGTTTTGTTTTGCTTAAAAAATATTAAGTTTTGGAGTAGAAATCTTAAAATTTTGGATGAAAATTGAGTTGCGAAATGATCACACTCACACACGGTAAAAAGTTTCAGTTTTTGCCTCTCGTAAAATAGTTTTGAAATGTTTATGAAAATAAATATCATATTTTTTTACTTTTGAAAGTAGTATATTCTTTTTTTTTTTAGGAAATTATCGTAAATGACAAAACTATTGAAAATATTTACAAAATATAACAAATTTTTAGATTTTATCAATAATAGATACCGATAAACAATAATAGACTTATCACTCAATGATAAATCTAAAATTTTGGTTTATTTTATAAATATTTTAGTTCATTTTCTATATTTAACAAATGCTCCGTTTTTTTTTAAATGAAATTTTTATTTGAATGAGGGACAAATTAAGTAATAAAGATTAATTGGTATATTGCAAAATTGTGAATAATAATTTAAAAACTGTAAATCACATTTGTCTTTGTAAATAAATAAATAATAATAAAAAAAAGGCCAACCATCCTATTCCTAACAAATATAATAATGTTAATAATATTTTGGTGCATCCTCTCAAATTCCACTCCATCATCAATTTGTCTTGTGATATACTCTTTTTTTAAAAAAAAATTAAAATTAAAAAATGAATATAAACATTTAAAAAATTTTAAAACTAGAATGAGATAAACCTAAATGAAAATTGGATTTAAATTCACAACTTTTCTTCTTTTCCAAAGAAAAATCCACAAAAATTTACAAAAGTAGAATATTGGAAAATTATAACAAATAACGCAATCATGAAAAAAAATCTAAAAAGTATAGCACAACTATAAAATATTTATAAATATAACAAATATTAACCCATCAACTTGTAAATCTTTTTAGAATTTCAAGTTTATCTTTCAATGAACGTGTTTGCATCACTTATTCACTTATATCTGTTATCATTGATAGATCATAAGAGTTCATTATCGATAGACTTTGTTATATTTACAAGTTCTTTAAAAAATTGTTATACACTTAATTATTATTCATAAAATTACTACCTATTATAATTACCTTAAGAAATAGTAAAATAAAACGTTTTATTTTTTTTAAAATAAAAAAGTAGCAAAACAATTTTCAAATTAGAAAAATGATATCGCATCTCTATTGCTACTATAGTTAGAATTAGTAAATTTGGTAGATAAGATAGAAATACATGAAGTTGAGAAACAAACAAGTTTCAAATAAGCATCTAATTTGAGAGGGATTTTAAATTTACATTTGGAAAGAGAATACATGTACGTTAAAATGTAGGTAAGATTCACTAAAGAGCATTATGGAGTTGGTAAAATATTGAGTAACGTGTAGGGGAGGATATTGCTATAAGTGTAAACACTCATGAATTTTGACGTTCTTTCAAAACGAACCTCGAATGTCGCTATTCCCGCCAATTTCCATTTTAGGTTAATGCAACCAAGCATAGAAGATTAGTGGCATTGGGTCCAATATGATGAATATGGATGGACATGGCCTACTACTGGAACCTGTCCTTATGCTTCCAAACAAGTTGTTGGTTAGGCCAAGTCAAGCCTGCACATTCAATTCAATATTTTATTTCTTCTATATCCTATATCCTATATCCTATATATATAAATAATTAAATGTTTTTATCTTTTGGTATAATCCAAGAAATCTGATAATATTGTGAAATAATATGGGTTGGTGATTGAATTGGCCTCCTTCACACTTCTTTATTTTGTTTACTTCATGTTGATAAATTATGTGTATAAATGGATATTTGATGACACAAGTTCTTATGTATATTTACATCTTCTTCATTTTTTTTCCTTTTGGGATAATAATATGGAAGAAATGAAATGAGGGAATAACACGTTAGTTTTACGTGAAAAACCTCTAAACTAATTAGGGTAAAAACTAAGGACAATAATAGAAGAGTTCTTACTGTATAAGATAGGAGTTATAAACTTTTTTTTTTCTTCTTATTGTCAAATAAAAAGCTTTCTTATAAGAAGAAACTTTGTCTATTTTGCGTCACTCACTCGTTGAAAATTTTAGAATGGTTTGACTATCGTGAATCCGATGTGGTGATGATAGGATTGAAAGGCAAAGTTATTTGGGTCCATGTCTGTGATTGACATGATTTGTCATTTTCTCTCCTTTGACATTTTCTTTTCAATTTCATACTATTTAATTAGTGGGGTTTTTGTGGAGAAATTGGACAAATATTGTTCTTTTTTTAACTTATTACCAAAATATTATATTTTTCAAATTTATTAGTGTTTTATTGGACCATTATGGTTTTTTTTTTCTTTTCTTTTTTGTATATGGCCGGCCAAAGTTTTTTTTTTCTTACAAATTTATGATAGTGTTACGTTAGGGACATTATGATTATTGTACGGATGATTGTAGTTTAATTTACGACAATGCAATTAGACTCAATCAAACGGTACATGTATAATTTTAATGACTTCGAACAACTCGTATGCAATTATTCGCAAGTATACAAATCCAATTTTTTACTCCTAAAAGAAAGAATAAGATGCTAGAAATTTAAGATTCTTGTGTTTAATTGGAGCATCCTTACATTAATTAACATTATTCATGGAACTTTATTTAAATTTCACATCTTTAAAAAGAATATGAATTTGACAATTTATCTAGAGTAATTAAAGATGTTATTTGAAACAAATTTAACATCTTGTAATTTGTGGACTAAAGTACGAGAGCAACGTTTATTCGTGACTAAGAATTTTAACAACTTTAATTACTTATTTATTTACACACACTCTTTTTAATATAAGAATTGCAATATCTAAAATTATTACTACTCTTTTCATGTTTAGTTAAATTTATTTTAATTAGTTTATTATGTGATAAAGAATCCCAACTTTTCATATGTTTATCGTGGTCTACATCAAATCTTCCAATGGCGAGAAAAAAAAAACAATAATGTAATACCCTTCTTGCAACACTTGACAACGTTGAGGTCAAACCTCAAGATGCCTCGGATAATGAACTTCAAGATGCCTCAGTATTTTACTTACTTTTTTTTTTTTTACTACAAACGCAAAGATCGAATGAAATCTCAAATCTTTTCAGTAATGTTAATTACCACATAGCTAAACTCATTTTAGTTCTACTATATATAAGTATTTATTTAAAAGACTAGAGATAACTTTTTTTAAATAATAACTTTTTTATTTAAAAAATATATATCCAAATTATTATCAATAATTTCATAAAATTAAAAGTTCAAATTTTAAGTGGTAAGTAAGTATTCTAAATCCATGTTAAAAATGATAAATTTAAACGAATGAATCAAGTGACAAAAAATGAGCATGCAAGTTACTTTTGCGATAGAAATTCTCTCAAAATCGACATCGACATACGACCTGATTAACTGGAGGACCAACAACAACCAGAGAATCAGAAGAGATTAAATTATTAGAGAGTTTAAGTTTAGAGTAGGCGACGACAACCAGCTCGAAACCGACGACGTTAGAATTGTGGGACATTAATTTTTTTTTTTTTTTTGGTTTCAAATGAATGAAATTGTTAAATTAATTTAGCTATTTTTAAATTATAAACAATTAATGAATGAATTACAATTGTAAATTTACTTAAATAATTAAACCAAATAATTAATGTAATAAAACAAAAATATATAGGTAAAATAATTTTTAAAAAGAATAAGGAGTTTCATTTTGAAAAATTTAGGCTCGTTTGGTTTCGTGATTTGAAACCTTATTTTAAAAACAAAGAAAACAAAAATAATTTCTTATTTTTCACTATATTTGAAAATACGTTTGATTCCAGTTTAAAATTTTAAAATTTAGATTCAAAATTTAAAATTTATGTTTGGTTGTAAATTTAAAATTGTGTATCTTGTTCACAATTTCAAATACACAATTTCTAATAACATAATCTAAAAATTAAGAAAATATCAATTTTGTTTTTAAAAATAGGTTATTTCAAATGTTGTTCTCAGAAATCGTTTTTAAAACATATTTACCAAATATGTTTTAATTATTTTCTTTACATTTTTTGTTTTTAAAAACATACAAACGAAAATAAATCACGGACCAACGAAAAGCCTTAGTCATCCATATAAATACATAAATTGAAAAAAAAAGTGCAAATAATTATATAAAATAAAGGCAAACGAACTATTGCTATATATATATATAATAAACGCAAAAAGACAAGACACTCGCCCTTTTCCATCGTCACTTAAGGCAAGTGTCCTTTTCTTCCTCTCGTTTTCAATACTTGTCCCTCTAAAAAAGATTCAAAACATCTACATTTTTCTAATAAGTTTTAAAAAAAAACTAAATTAAATAAAATATCCATTTCTTGCCATCTACTAATAAATTTTGGTTGAATTATATAAAACATAGAAATATTTTCAATTGAGTCTGTATAAATTGAAATGTTTCATACTGTCAAGAATTTTTTAAACATTTTCCAAAAAAGTAAATGAAGGAGAAAAAGAATTAAAAAAAAAAAAAAAGGACTTACATGCACCTCCATCTCCATTACATCTATTTAATTGAGTAATTCATGCTACATCTAATGGAGTTTGAAAATGTGAAGACTTTTTCAATTTATAGAAATCAATATTTTTAGTTCAAATGCATATAATTTAAGAAGCTTAATCAATTAATTATCAAACAATTTAAACACCATATTTCATACTTAATTTGTTTCCAACTCAACTAATTACTTTTAAAAAAACAAAAAGATTAGACTTTTTTCAAACCCATCAATTTGACTAAGTGGTAGTGACGAGTTCAATACCCAACCAACCCATAAATTGCTTGTAACTAAAAAAAACCCTTTTTTTTTTATATTTACTTTTAAAATTAATATCAAGACGTAACAACTTTCCGGCGAGCTATGGAAGCCGGAGCCGGAGCTGGCGAGGAGGAAGCCAACAAACTGAGAACAAGATCAGAAAAAGCTTTGACAATAAATTTATGGGTATTCTTAGGATTCAACCGGAGATAGCAAGACAAGAGCTCCCGCAAAAACTCCGAATCGCTTCTTACATCCTCCAATTCTCGAGCTTCCACCATCTCCTGCATCGACCGCCGGAAGTCGGCGTAAGGGTCTGTAGAGTACTTCGGGATTTTACGACCTTCTGAAACGACGACGTCGTGGGGTTGTTGGCGGTGGGAGCCGGAGGAGTATTCGAAAATGGAGTTGGAGCGACCGGGGGAGGAGAAGAAGAAGCGGCGGGAGTCGAGGAGGGCAGCAAGGTCGTCGGAGATGGAGTCGTCGGTGTCGTCGGAGGTGGAGAAGAAGTCGTCGCAGTCGTCGGCGGTGGTGGAGGAAATGGGGTTGGAGGTGAAGTAGCAATCGGAGGGTGGGGTGTGGGTGGCGATGACGGCGGCGGGCGGTGAGAATCTGAGTTTGGAGAAGAAGAAATAGAGGTTGCTGAGGAATTTCAGATTGGACATCTTTTGAGATGACTTGCAATAGAACGAGTGGGAGACTTAAACAAACAAAGAGTACTCTTTCCTGAAGTATAAATAAGTTCAAAATAAAAAATAATGATACAGTACCAAACGGTTGCGTTTGAATTGACTTTCTAACTATTTATAAATAAATTTAAATAAATTTTTTAGCACTTATAAACTCATTTAAGCACTTAAATCTAAATATTAAAGAGTTATAAACGAACAAAGAAACACATACCTCTCCATCCTTATATATATATATATATATTTTGTGTTTTCTATTAAATATATATCTTCATTCGTTGGTCAAAGTGAGGGTCTTCTAACCTTCACAACTGCAATGACTCTTTTTTAAAAAATTAACCAATTTTATATAGTGTGTACACTTATTACAAATATTTTCCAATAAAACATATTTAGTAACTATTTAAACCTTGTAATCATTTTGTTTTTTATTTTTTACTCCCTCAAATTCAAACATTTTCATTTATCATCTATTTTCCTTTCTCTTTTTGATATTTAAAAAAAAAAAAAAAAAACCAAACCAAAACTTAAAAATCAGCTCTTATTTTTGCATTGGCTAAGTCGACTTTGTACTCAGAGAAGAATGCAAATCACTGAAAGAAATTTAAAAGAAAACTTAATTTTGAGACACAACCCCAGTAATTGACTTTTAATTTTTAAAAATTAAAACCTATAAACATGAAAATAAAATTTTGAGAAATTATCAAAAATAGAAAGATTTACAAAAGTGTAAATAATTTATTTTTTTTCTATATTTGAAAAAATCCCTATTGTCCATAGATGTTTTTCAAATTCTAATTTCTTACAATATTAGTATTAGCTATGTCCCCGGTTTTTTTTTTTTTTTTTTAAAAAGAAAATTTTAATTTATTTAAAAAGTAATACAAAATTACTCATAATAGACCACCTCTAAAATTACAAATTTAGAGTGTTAAAAAGATAAATATGTGAAATATCTGGCATTCCAACAAACTAAAGTGGGACCAAATCTTTTAAAACATAAAAATCAGAGAACAGGGGCACCTTAGTTGTACACGTCTAAAATTTTTGCCCAATCTACATCATGTTGCATGCTTACGTGCTTTATGTGTTCTTCTCTAACAAAATACAACCAAAACCAATTTAATGCTCAATTTCATTGCTTATTATTGTCCTCACCTGCGATTTCCCTATTAAAAACTCTACCTAAACTCCCACCTAAAATGTTATTAAATCCAAACATCGTCTTATCCCTTTCTTCGTAATGAGGTTTTTGTACGAACCTCTTTCTAGAAGGTCTTTACAATTGGTTTCTAACCATAAAGCTATGATAAATAAACATTAACCCACTATCCTCATCACTTTGTTAACATATCATATTAGGAAAGCCTCAACCCATATTTATCGCGCAACAGGTCATAAAATATTTTGCATATACTTAAACGTGTGATAATGGATTATGATAAAACCAAAATGTTATATAACCCCGCATGTCATCGGTTCAAAAACCTACCATTTTGAGAGGGTATCTATACGAAAACTCCGATATAAAGAGAGACAAATAGCCAAACTTACTGATCTCTTCTCATTGAGACTATAAATATCTAACTTTGACCACATGGTTCAACAATACTAGAGAAAAGATAATTAATTACAAGTTCACAAGTTCATGTATCCAAAACTAACAAGTCAACAAAACAAAGATAATCCATATTTTATACATACCATTCCACCATAGGACTCCCCTATATTCACACTATATTATATATATATATATATATATATATATATGAATGTATAGCTTGATTTTGGTCCATATAATTAGAAAAGTAAAAACTTTTGCGCGGAGAGGGAGATAGCTGGGTAAAAACTATAGATATGACAAAGTGAAGGGGGCCCATTGTTATATGTTGGCATTTGAGGGTGCGGTCTAATATTTGGAACTTCCAACTGAGGAAGATAGATGGATAGTACTAAAAATGACAGAAAGAGGTTATCAAAGTTTAAAGCAGGCATCAGCAACGTTATTGTTTTTTTACCATTACTGTATCATACAAGAAGTTAAAACAGTGAAACAAGACCCAAATTTTAGATGCGTGTGGCTCTCGATAGTGACATTTCCTAAGGCCAATATTTCTTCAAAATGAGCAGAATCTATTGACCGTTCTATTTGCTTTTAACTTCAGCAAAAACTTCCTATTATTGAACTTATCATTTTTCAAAAAAAAAAAAAGAGAGAGAAAGAAAGGACAAACAATGAAAAAGAAATGCCTGCAAGAAACTGGAAATTTCTAAAATTGAGGTGGAATTGATTGTCATGCATATAATTTAATGTTAAATTGAGTCAAAAGAGAGCGTACTGTTGGATTGTGATTGGCAAATAAAGAGCCTGCCCTCTGCTGCAGCTTTCGTATGGCAGCAGCTCTACTCAGGTGCAAGGCCAACACCATTTCAACATACGCTACTTTTCCAAGTTTTCAAAACTGGACTGCTCCTTTGTTATATTCTATGCTTGCATGTGAAGCTTGGTCCATTCCATACGTCTTATTCACCTGTTCATTTATTCAGCTAACATGGGATCTTTATTGAAATGTGTTTGATGCCATCTTTTTTTGTAAAGTTGGATCACTGCAAAACACACAAACAAACAAAGCTCAAAACGGTACTATACAAACGAAACGGTACAACCCCGTCAGTCATCACTCTCACGCTCAAGATGGTGCATCGTTCACATTGAGCCTAGCGGCTTCTGTTAGAGATTCCGCCACACCACCGGGATGGGCAGCCAGCCTTGGGTTGTTCCTCAGCTCTGCACTCATCACCCCTTCCGCATCCTGCTTCGTCACCACTTTATCTGCTGGTAACCTCATTGCCGCATCCTGAAATGTAGAGTGTAGCCATCAGTTCTTTATGTATGATTTTGGCTTCGACACTTGCTTACCAAATAGAAGGTGATGTATTTAAAAAAAAAACCCTGGGTTCTTTAAGAAAAGCTAATATCGGAGCGAGCAAGAAATCCTTGATAAAATTGAAGTTTGTCAAACGAGTATGCTTTTAATAGTGTAGAGTCTTACCCTAAGAAAAAATAGCATAATACTTATAAAGACTAATTTCTATTTTCTAGCATGAACAAAGAAAATATAGTACCCTAAAATATAACTCGAGCATCTATAGTATTAGGGGACCATCTTGTGTTCAAATCCCTGTCTATAATTGGATAGTCAAACCTAATGTTGGACTCAAACTAAATCTCCAAGCCCAAAAGTCACATTCTGAGCCCACGAATGAGTCACTTGTTGGACTTGGACTAATCCAAACTAAGGTGACAGTCTGAGACCAGGAGTGAGAACTGGTGAAGAATGTAAATAAATAATTAAGACTATGTTTATCATTTGACTTACCTTCTGACTTGTTTGTTAAAGCTTTGATAACTTAAAATCCTTTTTTTTTTTATTCATGGTAAATAAATCGGTAAGAAACATACTAAATTTCAAAAAATTGAAAACCAAAAATGAAATCGTTTTGAGACGCTAAATGATTTTTAAAACCTTAATTTTGTTCTTGAATTTTTAGATAAGACTTCAAATGTTTCTGACATAAAAGTAAATTATAGTAAAGCAAGTGCAGAAAGCATGCCCAATTTTTTTGAAAAACAGAGAGCTAAAAACGAAATATTTAGATAAATCTTCAGCAAAAGAAGCATAAATACAACCTATACAAGCCACCGCACACACACCATGAACTGTATCAAACGGAACCAAAGTGCTTCAAACATTAGTTGTTTTGGGTTTTGTTAGCTCATACGCACCATGAGGATGTCATTCAGTTTAATCTTATCTTCGTCCTTGCTAACCCCCGCATTGAAAGAAGCAGCAGACTGAGCGCTGGCTGCAAGACCACCCGGTATCACGACGTTGCTCCCTGTTGCCCTCACCTCTGCCGCTTGAATGGCAGCAGCATCGCTCTGGTCAACCGGTTTATCACCTGCAGTGTGGGCGGTTGCTTCAAGAGCTTGTCCTATGGTGACCGCGTTCTGCACTAAAGCCGCAGCTCCAAAAAAAGAGGTAGGCTCCACAAACTGCCCAACGATCTGCACTTGGAAACAACCAAATCAAAATCAATTATAATTAATCAGAAAAGAATATGTTCGAGGCTCGAGCTTAATCAAAAGATAAGCATAATTAAAAGTTAAGAGACTAGCAAAAGAGGACCTGTCCGGCAACTGTTTCAGTGATGATGCGGCTTCCTGGGAGATCTGTCTCTTTAACGGCAACTCCTTGGTCTCTGGCAGCATCACTTACATCCTCATGGCCCACGAAGCCAGAACGCTCATTCCGGATGGCTGCAGACTGCATGGTTGCGGCAGGGCCACCCTTCTGGGTTCGACCGAACACCATGGTCTCGGCGGTTTGCATCATGTCAGCATCCACCGGCGGTATAACCTTAGATGCAAGGTCTCCAGTGACATTGAAAACGTCCCCGTACTTGATAGGCTCTTGAGGTTCTTGACGGCGAGGCTGTTCTTGGCTCATTTGCTTTCACAAGGTACAGGATACTCAAACAATCTGGGAAGATGGAGGAATGTAACAGTAGCAGGTCGAGGAGAGGGACTAAAACGGTCGTTGTTGGAACTTGGAAGGGGAGGTTAATGACACGCGGTTTCAACCAGACACGTGTTGAACTCTGCTGAATCTATGTAACAGGTGGCTTTAATAGAGACGAACAGATGTTCAGGGCAACAAGGAACCAGCATGCCACTGCCACAGATGGCAGCTTAAGCATAGCTAAATGTCCTTGTTCAATACTTTCGAACCCATTAACTATTTCTACCTTTTAATTTTTGACACCCTCACCAACTGTATCAAACTTATCTATTCACCACTCAAACAATGTCCCCTACGAAGCCATTCTTGTAGTGAGAATTCTATAATGATCTTGTTTCAACAAGACTACGAAT
The DNA here is from genome assembly GCA_037974625.1 of Cucumis cinereus. Lineage (NCBI taxonomy): Eukaryota > Viridiplantae > Streptophyta > Magnoliopsida > Cucurbitales > Cucurbitaceae > Cucumis > Cucumis cinereus. Next base: position 10,947,320 of record JBBPDJ010000001.1, read on the forward strand.
CTAATCTATATCTATAATTCCAAAAGAGTTTGGGAAAACAAACATGATGTCACCTAATATAGCCATCATGGAGAAGTGGAACCATTTGATTTGATCGGTTCAGTCATACACCAATTTCATCCATTTATTATGTCAATTCCTCACATTCCCATTGTTCAATGCACAAGTCTATCTATCAATTTCAACAAACACTTGAGATGAGAAGTGGGAGGGAAGAATGAGAAGATTAAGTAATAAAATATACGGTTATTCACGTTGATTATAAGTCAGTCGAACAAGGCTCTACTATGAACCCCCCTTTTAAACCCGTACACTAGATTGCATTTGATTACAGTATCAGTATGTAAGGTAGATCGTACTCAATCTTCCCGACTTGCAATCTCCAGTCCATTACCTGCATAGACATGGATTATTTACCAACTGACCGAACATATCAGAAAGTCTAAACATACAAGTACTAGTCACCACTCATCATTAAGCAATCAGACTCCAGAAAACAAAATTTCTTTATCAAGAATGCTGGAAGAACAGAGCAAATTATCAAAAGATGAAAGCTGATAGCACAAGTTCGGTACAGGAAAAAGGGATTTTCATCATGTATTTACAAACACACAAGAAGGGGAAAAAAAGGTTGGTTTGGCAGAAACTTACCATCCGGATCAAAGAAGAAGACTTGCTTTACCTTCCCATTTGGAAGGGTCTTCTCAAAAGTCTGGATGCCCTTTTCCTGCAGCAAAATACAATTTAGTCCACCCATATCTAATACATTTGGACTGTAATGCATGTAAAAGGAAGAGCAAACTTTCTATAAACTGAAGAAATTCGAACTTTCATTGTTTTTTCTGTTCTCCGTACTCTCTACATAATAAATTCAACAAGTCGCTTCAATTGAATTGTCTCCAACAGATTCAATTACATTGAATTCTCGAATTAAATTATTTATTCAGCATCCATTAGTGAACTAATCTCGTTTAGTTCGTCAAAGAAGATTTCTGAGAGCTGTAGTGATTACTGATTAGTGGGGATTTGAACTAAAATTCCTCTCAATTAGAAAATTATAGAGTCAGACAATTAGAAATCAATTCTTCATCTACAACATATAGTTCATCTCCCAACCCGGAGTTTACATGCTTGGTATAATTAAACCCTAACGTATAATCAAATCCATAGACATAGCAAAAATCTTGAATGTTTTCCAAAGTTTGGATAGTTTGAAAAATTACCTTGAGAGCATGAACGACAAAGTCGAAATTGGAACTGGGAACAGAGAAACAGATGTGGTGACCTCGAGGAAGATGGCTAGGGTCAGCAACGGGTGACGTGGAGCTCCATGGACCTTCAGGAAGCTTGGAATTAGGGTCTCTTTCGATGAGGTGAAGTTGGAAGGCAGAAGGAAGATTTAACCAAATAACCTTGAGTTCACCGAAATCTGGACTCTCGATTTCTTCGAATCCAAACATCTGTACCACCAAATAAGAACTGCCATGAATGAAGCCGTTGTCAATGGAAGAAGAAGAAACGAAGGTAGAAGAAGATAGAAATTGTAGACCTCTTTGTAGAATTGAGAAAGGCGATGAATATCCGAAGATTCTCTAGCTATGTGAGCAAGAGACGCTGCTTTCGCCACCGGAACTGCCATTTTCCTTGAGAACTCCGCCGATTTCGATGCTTCGTCGGAGATCTTCGAGATATATTGCAGAAATCCTTATCTTTAAAAAATGTTTGAAAAAATTACAAAATCACCAACTTGCATAATTCTAACCGTGGTATAAATCTTAGAAAAATGATTGTAAATGAAAAAACGAGTAAAAATGCTAAATATAAATTTTTATGATTTATGAAAATGCCATTACTAGCATGCTGAATTCTTTGAGCTAAAAGCTCATATATTATTTAGGCCTGAGGCCAAAATATTACGTGTACACACAATAGTGTTGGAAGCGTTGGGTTGTGTCCTCCTACAAGAGTGTGGGTTGTTCCCTAGTACAACAGAAAAATCAAGAGTGTTGGGTTGTGTCCTATTACGATGTGGGTGTTGGAAGTGTGGTTTGTGCCCTCTACGATGTGGTACATTGGGAGTGTTGGGTTGTGCCCTACTACAACGTCGTTGGTTGTTGAGTTATGATAAATCATGCAAGTAAATTTATATATGAATCGTTTTGCTGAGATTACTTATTATATTGATTCTTAAAGCATGTTTATTAAAGTTAGTCACTCACTGAGTCTTTCGGCTCATTCTTTCAAAATATTTTCACTTCCCAGGCAATGATCGTGATCCTAGAGCTGAGCCTAGTGCTGTCAGTCGTCCAGTTTGTCTAGCAGGTTCTAGTATGTCAAATCCATAGGGGACTGCTATATACCAATTGTAGTGAATGTTTAAGTAGAGCATGTAAGAGTTGATACAAATGGGTTGTAATAAACAATCTTTACATCAGTATGTTTTATAAGCTATTCCACTGTGTTGTTTTCAAAAAAAAATTACCAGTTCAATTCACAAGTATTTCCTTAGCAAGTTTATAAGTTTAGATGGTCAATATGTGTCGAGAGTAAGTCGACATGTGTTGGCTTCACACATCTTCCTTTAGCAAGAGAGGATGCTAGGGAGGGGGTGTGACAATTTAAACTCACAAATTTTAACAAAAATTCACCACTAGTACAAGAATTATAACAAATTGGATTTAGAAACTCTTATGAAATGAGAATTCCTATTTCTCAATCGTTAAAATCTCGAAATCGATATGATCTCAACCTTAATGATTACGTTAGATAGAGATTGTTTTAACATTAAAACCCTTTAGAAAAAAAAACGTGTTCTTTGACTCAAGATTCAAACCACTTTACAAGATCGAATGATAAATGGTACTTGACTTTTAGAATGTAATGCAATCAACTCAAGGTGGACAAGAGCATGACCCCCCTAAACCCAATCCAAGAGAACAAAAAATTCTAGGACGACTATTTTATAAATGTGTAATCACACTACATTTAATGTAGGTTAGACTTTCATTTTCTAAAAGCATGCTACATCATCATTATGGTTTATTAGTGTGGGAGTTACATGCAACTCTTTCTCTTTTGTATAACATCTCATCCCGATCAACTCATTCCAATCACTTCTTGTCATTTCCTAAATAAAGGTTAGGAAACAAATTCTAGTAGTTCTATAATTTGAAAATGTTTTGTTTTATGAGAAATTTTTACTTGACATGTCATTAGATGATATATTATTTTATTTATAATTTATATACAATTAATAAATATTTCTTATCCACATTTGTAGATCAATAAATGTTATACTTTAGAATCATACTTTTGATTTGTTCTTAAAATGGTGGTGATCTAGAATATGTGGCAACCTAAATTTTCATTCTAGTTTACTAGTGTAGAATTTTCAATTGGAAATATTAAAAGTAATATTGTAACTTTTTAAAAAAAATAAGATTGTTTTTAAATAAAATAAAGATTTCTTTATATATGACCCAAATTCCAAGTCTTCAAAAAAAGTAAAGAATAATAACCTTTTGTTGACATGACAAACTACTTGTCAATGTTGTTTCCTTTTTAAAGCAAGGTGAGTTAGTAGCGCAAGAGAGTAAAGGAGGAAGCACTTAAGTCTGATGAGAAGATTATTATATTGGATTAGAAGAGTAGAAGTTGTTAGTTAAACAACGACCCTTCACATAGTAGAGTATGATATGGTCCACTTTGAACATAAACATATGTTTTTGTTTTCAAACGATCACAGACCAATAGAAATAATTACCCTCAATTATATACCAATGATTTGTGGAACTTTAGTGGAGGAACTAGCCAGGAAGCAAAAGCTTGATAGAGAGAAGATTAGATATCATTGTTTAAAAAAACTGGGGTCAAAAAGCATTTCAACCATGGGATGGCGGGTCATTTATACAAAAATCTAGTCTAAGGTTTGTTGAATATTTTGTGTAATTCCACATCTAATTGGTGAGACTAGATGGGTTTCATATTTTTAGACCATGTTTTGATCTTTAACACACAAAAAACAAAACAAAACAAAAAAGAAGAGATGATATGGGCAGTTCCATGCATGGTTGGTTGGTTGGACCAGAAGAAGAATCGATGTCCAAAGACAAACAAATTCAATGAAGAAAGTGGAAGAATGAAATTCATGGCCATCAACAAACACAAGAGAACTTATGCTAATGAATCTAAATTAGAACATATGCACTAATTTTATCCCCTAACTTTTGAATGACTTTTTTGCAATTATATAGAGAGAAAAAGCAATGGCCACAGCCCACAAACATTAATTAATCAGCGAAAGCAAAACAATGTCATTGTCAAACCATGAAAAAGAATCAGAACCCAATACAAACAAAAGTTGAAGAAAGTTCTACCAAGTTCTTTAGCATCATGTTCTTATCTAAATTCAAACCTATATTTTGATCCAGCAAGAGGAGACAATCAGAACAATCAATTCATCCCCAGAAGAAGATTGAACACAAATTTCATTAAATTGCTCAATAAATTGAAAATGGCAACACAAAAAGATTCTATTTACTGTACAATTACTAAATGGCCTCCTCTAAAACCCCCATTCTTCGGAACCGTCACGATGAGTTTCCCGCCCTCGAACACAGCGGTTGCAAGCTCCGGCAGAGTCGTCTCCGGCAGTCGAAATCTCCACATATCGATCTCAAGTTCATCCAACGTTGATTCCAGATCCCCAATTTGTCTAACCACAACTTTAATAACCCCAGGATGGATTTGAACCATATGAGCCCTAAATTCCTCGCTAATCCCATCAGTTTCCGCTACGAATCGGAAGCAATTAGAGTTTTCAACAATGGAAACATCGGCATCGGACCTAAATGGAAGCTCCAAAACCCGGCTGAAAACATGGGGTAACCGCCGTAATTTCTTAGGGTTTAAACCAAGAAGCGTTTGAGCACGAGAGAGCGAGTTGCGGCCATTAGAATTGTATTGAACAGTAACATTCTGCCTGTTCGTCACTGGATGAACCTTCTTCATATCGTCGATTCGATTGATTCTTCTTCTTCTTCTTCCTACGTTTTTGTCAATGGATTGAAAAAGGAAAGGGGGCAGAAACTGATTATATATAGCGAAATCAGTATGGAACATCAAATGAAAGACGGAATAAAAATCTTGATCGGATAGATGAAGATTGAAAGATTCATTAAGGAATTGAGATAATTGGGTAAGTGGATTCCGGTCTAAATTTATGGGGGAAAGTCGGAATTGAAATCGGAAACGGAAATTAAATGAATGAATTGAAGAAGAAGAAGAAGAAGAAGAACAAACGTAATGTTAAAGGGAGAATTAATATTATTCCGGAAGAGAATGTTTGCGAAAAGAGGAATTAAGAAAGGGTGTTGAACCAACAAATTTCTCCTTTTTGTTCTTGGGGTTGCAGAGTACGAGAGAGAGAAGAATCAATGGCTCCATATTTATATAAAGTTTTTAAAAACTTGGATTATGAATTTTTAATTAAGTTTTACAAATTAATCAACTTTATCCTTTGTTTAAAATATATACGTATCTATATCTATCTAATCAATCTAGTAGGTGTTAGAGGGCACTAACATTTATTTCCCCAGTTTACCCTTTTTAGTGATTTCACGTTTAAAATCATTTAAAATTAATTTATAAGTATTTTCAAGCCTCACGAAAAAAAAATTTAATTTTCATAATTGGAAAGCTATTAAAATATATATATATATATATATATATATTTTTTGCAATTATCTCTTCTTTTTTTTTTTCATGTTCTCTTTCTTCTAATAACACATTTTGGTTTTTTTAACTAATATTTAGGTCGCTTCTATTGAATAACTAAAACCTCATTTGCTCAAAATTAACATGTGTAAATAGTAAATTCTAAATTGTGAGACTGAGGGGGTGGGCTAATGGGAAACTGCATATTGAAATGGGCATGGGCAGAAAGTAAAAGAAAATGGTGAAAGTAGTGAGAGATTGATGGGAGAATCATGCACAGTTGTATACGCGAACAACGACAGTTATGTGCGTGCGTGCATGTGTGTCTCTTTATATGTGTTTTTTTATAGATGAAGAATTTTATGTTTTCCATTTTGCCCTTTTTTAAAGAGAATGTTAGGAATTCGAAAGACAGAACCAATGAATTCGTTCGTCACTCTCAACCAAAATGCTCAGAATTTTTACTTGAGCGATCTCAATTGAGTAAACAAATGTTTTAAGCCATACAAGATCTCCGAGGACGTGAAGGGATGGTATGGGCATATGCCCCAACTCCAATTCTGAGTGGAAAGAATCAGATGGCTACAAGTTTAGTTGCCTAAACCTTGAATTACAATGCTATTATTGTTATGAGTTTATTGGCTTCAATCTGATCTGGTTTTCCAAATTTTATGGCCATAAAATCAGTGTTATATTGTGGTTATAACTTACAAAAATCCTACTATCCATCATACCAAAGCCTTGATAATCCATAAAGTTATATTTGTTTAAAATGTTTGAATTATTTTCAAATTTAGTTTAATTTTTTTAATTTAGGTGAGTATAGATAAATTGCAAAAGCATTCTTAATTTATGTATTTAAACCAAAAAAAATTACATATTTTAATTGTGTAACAATAGTGAACAACATCTAACTAAATCAAATTTAATTTGATAGATTCAAAAGATCTAACACAAATGTATTAATTTTATATTTATATTAACTCCTCTATCTTCTATGAAACTTTAAATTTGTATTATTTATTTATTTTTCTCTAGAAATCACTATGCTCCAATGAGCACAAAATATATATATTTAACATTATCGGTATTTTGTTATGATCCCACTTTTATTTCACAACTTTATTCAAGTTGTATAATATGTATTATGATTTGATCCTTCTTTATTTATTTTTTCACTTTTAAATTTCAGGTTCATTATTTAAAATCAATAAGAAGAATATTCATCCTAAATTTTTATTTCTTTTTAACAATTGTGTTTCAAATATTCATTAAAAATTGCCTTCAAATAATAATTCACTAATTAAACTCAGTAAATATTTATATCAAATTTAAAATTTATCATAAAAATTTCAAGCGCACATATATATATATATATAGTTTTAGTTTAAATTTTATGTGTAATAAATCTTTGACCTATTTAACATTTTTAGTGTTTACAAACTCATTAGATATGAAATTGAGAGTTTCAGTTTCTACTCTAATACATAAAACATGCTGAATAGATTAAGAAATTTATTAAACAAAAGAATTGAAGGTTCAAGAACCTATTTTACGTTTTCGCTATTTAGAAAGTTGTTCGATGAAAATTTGAAACTTAAGAACTTATTAGCTACATTTGAAAATTTTAGAACGATTTAAACATTTATTATGTAACACATAATTTATATCCCATAATGAACTATTCTTTAATTTAGTTATTATATGAAAACTTTTAGTGTTATTTCTTATCTTTTAAATTAAATAACTGATCTAGTCACAAAACATAAAAATTTAATAAATGATGTTTGAAAACATATTAAATTCTTATATACATTTAGTTATTAAGAATTTAAAATGTTCTGTATTATTCGGATAAAGATATAATGCAAAAAATATAAATTATCGACAAAAGATCTAAGATTCAAATCCAAAAATATTTTGGATAACATTTTATAGTCTTAGTCTCCTCCTTTCTTCAAATTATCAATCTACAAATAAAACAAACACTTCAAATTTTAAACAATTATTTGTATAAAAAAAATAAGGATAATTATTTTAAATACTAATTTGAAATGGTAAAGACTAACTTATCATCGATTCCTTTAGTTATGCTATTTTATATTTGAAAATGATATCTGTTCGAAAAAAGAAATGAAAACGACATGGTGAGATATTAGGCAAAGAGTTTCAAATAGTGTGGCTTTTGGGTTTTAGAGGTTAACATGTGTCACATTGTCAGTGTAGTGTAATTATTTTGAAGTTGTAATTAATTTCTACGTTTTATATCGTCAGCTATCAAATTGTAATTGTTTCCTCACATTTCATGATTTAAGAATGATTTAAGAGTTAGTTTCAATAATTAAATAACTTTATTAGTTTTTGTTAATTTGTCAAATGTAATATATTGTGTTAATAAAATATGTATTTGTTATGCATTCAGTTAACTTTGACAATATTCAAGGGCTGAATTTTAGGAGTTAATATCATTTTGGAAATTAAAATTAAAATGAGTTTTGTTAATATACTTTAATTTTCGAAATTTGAATTTTTAAGTTGTAGTTCAGATTTCTTCATTCCTTTTATTGAACAATATCTTGTCATGGGTCTTGAACCTTTAAGAATTTTGTTCAATGGTAGATGAGATGAAAATATTCAGTGTCATGATTTCCATTTCATTGAAGTTTGTGTTCCTTCGAACACATCTTTCAATTAGTTTGTTGATCTAATCCAATCTACCGTTTTTCTGTCTTCTAAATATATAATTTCTCGATTTACTTTGTATCGTGATGATTGCAGCATTCCTAATGTTATTAGGATCTTTGAAGACAAAGATGTATTATGGTTGTTGTTTCAAATTTCTCCTATAGTGATGTTTTTGTTGTGGTCGACCACTTTCCATCTTGTTAGCAATAGTAGTTACCATGTAATTATTATTACTTAATGTTTTTATATCCCTTTGTTACAATATATTGCTTTTAAAGTTTATTTTCTCATGTTGTTTGCGTGTCCATCTAACTGAAGTACTAAGTAATAACAACTGTTGATCATTCTCTTTCTATGTATAGTGTTTTTTTTTCTTTCAATGATCCATATTTTTTTCCACTAATTTAATGATTTCATTTGTCAATTGTATTTCGGCATAATCTTAAAATATTGTGCAATGTTATAAAATGATCGGGACTATAATAAAACATAGTTAGTTTGAATCAGATTGTTTAGTTTAATAATTATTTTTGACAAAGTGTTTTTTTATATTCAAATTAGCTTCTTATCAACATATAGTATTGACTATATATTTACATAAAATTACCCACTTTAATTTAATTCATTCACAAGATGATTAAAAGAAAGTAGAATTAAAAAGTTATAGCATTAATTGTAATTAAGAAGTTATAAAAAACAAAAACATTAAAGTTGCTCTAATCAAAAGAAGCATAAATTAAGAGTTTCCAATTCTAAGTCTAAAATAGTGTATTTATCAATGATCACGTTGCTTTACGCCTGACTCAAGTGAAAATAAAAGAATGGTGCATTCTCATTGACAGTTTAATTTCTTTAGATTCTTTTCGCAATTTGCCCCTCACTACATCAAATGTCTTGCTGGCTTTGAAATTGAATCGAAAAATTGATCCCGACGATAAACCTTCTTGTACATAGCGATGAGGTTGTTATCGCTTAATGAAAGATGACTGGAGAGTAAAACGAAGAAGATAATACCATAGGACCACGTATCGACTTATTTTGAAGATGGAATGGTGAGTTTATGAAAAACGGTATATTATGAGCTTGTAGAACGAAGATGGAAGATCGAAGATGGAGGATTGGAGACGAAGGGTTTGCATGCTTGAAGATAAGAAAATGTGTGCTTGAAGATGAAGGATTGTTTCAAAATTCAATTGGTTAGTGTGATTGATTAGCCTCTTATGTCAGATTTTATTAAAGTGTAATTATATTTATTTTAGTAGTAAAAATAGTTGTTTGGCCATAAACTTAGGGGTATGATGGACTTTTGCTAATTTCTATTTATTTCATTTTTAATTCGATTTGCCATTTTTGTAATATAAATTTAGGTTTGCCCTTTTTTCAAATGAAAACTTGAAAAACATTTTTCTTCTATTTGACCCATTAAATTATTAAGAACATAAAAATGATTGGCCTATCATTTTGCCCCTTGGTCATAAAAATGGATATGTGTTCAAATAAGAAAAAGATTGCTATTGTATTAATGGGCCTACTCTCAGAGGAGTGGTATTAAGAGTCCAATATGGTTGGCCCAAAGGTAGCCCACTGGAAAATCTAAATCATAGCCTAAATTCACTGACATATTTTTAAATAAAAATGAAATATCAAAAGACAAATTGTTATAAGGTCCAAATATGGGACTAACTCAAAACAAAAAACAAAAACAAAAAAGGAAAGCAAATTTTCAATTTATACCTTAAACTTTGAGGTTTGTATCAACTTAAATTTTAAATTAATAATTATACTAATTTAACCCCTAAATTTTTACAAGTGTATCAACTTAGACCATGAACTTATATAAATGTATCTATTTAAACCCTCAATTATATTTTACTTGAACACACTTATGGAAGTTAAGGGTTTAAATTGATACAATTATTAATTTAAGATTCAAATTGATACAGTTCCAAAGTTTAGGACAAACTCTTGCAAAATTTCTAGCTGCGTAATTTTCTTTTTTTTATGTTAAATAATTGTACATTATTAATACTTCATGTACATTCTATGCTAATTTCAAGAAATCATTTGAATGAAAATGTCACCATTTTTTTAAAATATATAATTTAAAAAATCAATGATTAAAATAAAAATCACCTCATTAACTAATTTGCCATTATAATTATATTTCATTAAATCAGTAATAATACACGTAATATTCTCCATAAATCTAAGGAAAATCCAATCTCTACCATGCAACTTATTATTTATTTACTTATTAATTTTGCAAACAATGCTCTTGCAATCAACTATTCTGGAGTGAAGATTGGACCATCGATTTTTGTCTCAAGTTGACGTTAATTTTAACGATACATACGTCGATCTTATTTGATTCTTTTTTCTTTCGTTAATCTTATAAAATTATCCTTATATTGTTATAGAGGTTATTAAATAAGTTTTTGTTACATAATACAACATCCACATTTTCTTTTGAGTGTGACTTAAACGTGTCTCCTATCCACAAAATTTGGCATGTTGTATTATATTGCGAACAAAAAAACATAAATGAGATATAGTGTGGTCGATAGTTTTTATAATATTTACATTTTAATATATCGAATATATAGAGAGTCATGACAATATTGTATCATTTGTTTTAGTTTTAAAATAAAAAATTCTTGAATTATCGCATAAAAAATTCTAAATACTTCACCAACTTTAGGTTGAAGAGTGTAATACACTCAAATTATTAATCTTTTTTTTTTTTTTTTTTATAGCAAAACACAAGTTTGGTGACAAATGCAACAAGTTAAATCAAAGAGACAATTGAGTCTTTTAAATATAGATATAATTAATTTGTATGAAACTTTTTTTATTATTAGTTACTAGTGTTCTTTTCCTTTGTGCTATAAAAATTTAACATATTTTCTAGCAATTTCTTACCATAGTTTTTATCTTTTAAAAGTAAAAAAAAAAAAATTGAATTCAAGTAAATTTCTTTAAATACTTTTTTAATTTTAAAAAAATTATCGTATTGGTATAGCATAGACAACGGAATAAAAGTTTTAGAGGTGGAAGAAAATTTATAGGTTTAGTTTCTAAAAACTTCAAACCAAAAACCAAATAATTAACCGACCGAAAATCATACTAATTATTGTTATTTTTGTAAAACATTTGTTTGAGATTTTAAAATATATCAATTTTTTTCTTAGTTTCCTAAAAAGAGAAATTAAAGAAAGATTAAGTGTAGTCAAGGATTTAATTACTTCTTAATCCACCCAATTGTGATATAATTAATATGATTTGACTTCAATTGAAGCACACTCAAGATTTCTTAAATCCCACTTAATCCAAAATAATATTATTACAAAACAATACTTAATTTATCACTTCATTGAATAAAAGTAAACAAAATAATAATAATAATAATAATAATTAATTCTTTAGGCCACACCCAATGACCTATCTTCAATTTAATCATTGAATTTTAATCTAAACAAATCCCTAACCCTTCCCCTCCCCCAAAAAGGATATCCATCACTTTGTATATAATAATAACATATGAGAATAGGGTTTAAGGTATTTGACTTTTTATGGATGATCAAGATATATATATATATATATATATATATATATAATCTATAATAATCTATTTAATGGTTACTAAAAATCAATTTAATAATTTATAAAATTGTAATGATGGAAAATTAAATTCAACAAAATATTACATAGCTAGTCATTATGGCATTTTTTTTACTTTCAAATTCACTTTCTATATTTTTTTTTCATCGATGAATTGAATTATGTTTAATTTAAATAATATTAAGATGTTCAAGATTAACTTCAATAAAATACAAAATAATAATAATAAAAAGCCACCGTGAGATTTTTTTTTCAAATAAAAAGAGTAATATTTATATGTATTTTTCATACGATATTTTAGATACGGTGTCACTATCAATATCAATACCAACAAATATTTCTGTAAAAAAAATCTTATAATAACTATTTAAAGTAATAATTAATTTATTTTTGTATTATCAAACTAAGTTATAAGTTTTATTATTAACCTTCATATTCATATAAGATTAATAGATGATAATTTATAACATTTCATGTGTATTTAACAAAAACATATCATTGATATCAGGTAATACGAATATATCAACATACTAATAGATCTTTCGATTCTAATTCATCCTCCTATTTTTTTATAAGAAAATCGTTCACTTTGGGGAAAATTTAAAAAATATTATATAATTAAAGATAAAAAAGTGTTTAACATAGGCATAACCAAAATTAAAGGGAAAAAAGTATGAAGAAGAAGAAGACCAGAGAGAGAAAAAAAAAAAAAGGTTTGGAAATTATCGAAGAGAAGAGAAGGACGACATGTCGGAAACATGGGAAGCAGAAGTAGAATTAGAAGAAGAGGAGGAGGATTGAGAGGACAAGTCGGAGGAGCGCCTTCTCAAGATTTGTTTCATGCCGTCAGCGACTCTAACGGCAGGGTTAGATTTGAACTTACGGCAGAAAAGCATGTGGGCATTAACAGCGTCTTGAATTCCAGCAAGGGAGGAGGGCAGCGGCGGCGGTGGGTTGGGCGGGGAGTGGTGGTTGCTTTTGGAAGTGAACAAAATTTCATCACCGACGGCTTGAGAACAAAGGCCACAAAGCCATTTGGCGTCAAAATTGGCCTTCACTTCACTAATATAATCTTTTGTGCATTCTTCTTTTAACCCACAACACTCACACTTCACTATTTCTATTTCATCCATTACTCTCAATTTTTCTTTTTCTTTTTCTTCTCTAATATATATATATATATATATATATAGAAAAGGAGAAAACTTTGGGAAAAAATGAGAAGATTTTTCCTTTTTTTTTTTTTTTTTTTTGGTGGATTTGATTGAAAATGAGGATATGAGGATGGAAAGTTGGAAATTGAGGTTATGCTTCCTTTTTTTTTTTTTATTTTTTTATTATTATTAACTTTATAACTTTTCTTTTATGAGGTCACTCTGTCTTTGTATTTTTTTTATAAAGGACTTGATTTATATAGCATATACAAGAGTTTTGTATTTGTCTTATAGTATACTATATAGTGAGAAAAAGTATTGATGGAGTGACCAATAAATTATTGGGATATAAATAAATAAATAAATAAATAAATAAATAAATAAATAAATGTATAGATATATAATGTTGTGTTTGTTTAATGTAAACATAAGTTTCAACTGGTTTAGGCACATAAATTTCTAACTACAGGATGATCAAATACATTCACATCTCTCCTTGTTGTTTGGATTAAAATTATTGAATGAAAATATTGATTACCACTACAATAATTTTGGTTTCTTGACGCCTGGAGAATCTTAAGAGAAATGTGGGCAAAGTTTCTATCGACGTTATTTTTGTGTGGACACACATCGTGAACAAAACTTCGTCGTCTTTTTCTCTGCCCACGTTGTTGGCGTTATGTCAGCAGAAATGTCTACGTAAAATAAACTTGTGGGTAGAAAAGGCAATCTTGCCCACGAAAAGTACGTCGGCAGAAATGACTTTTTACCCACGAACATTGTCTCAATCGTCAGTAGAACTTGCATTTCTATCTACGTTTTTTTTGTTGACGGAAACTGTTTCTACCGACGCAAATGTTTTTGTCGGCAAAACAAAACTTTTCCCCACACTAAATTTGTCGGCAAAAATAAATATAATATTTGTTTCTTTTTTGCCCACACACAAAACGTTGCCAGAGCTTTCTAACTGCCAACATATTTCTAGCAGCAACAAAAAAAAACGTGGGCAAAAACTATTTTAATTTGTTTCACATTTATTATTATCGTATGCATCTAAATTAATTTTCAAATAAAGATTGAATTTTCTATAACAAAATATATCGAATATCGCAACAACAAATTTAAAAAGAAAATATTTTCAACCATTAATATTTTTATCAAAATATACCAAACTACAATTTGTTAGTTTTCATTTTGCCATACCAAAATGAACAAAAAAAATATTAAATACACAAAAAATGGTTAGCTCGGTCAAGTTGTCCCCCCACCCCCTCGAAAAACTGAAAAAGGTATATTGAAATGAATAAGAACAAGAGATGCTAAATATCTTGATAACTTGTTTCAAATGAATCAAGTATCAAATTTAATAAAGCAAAATGGACATACCAAAAAAGTGTAAAAAAAAAGTGATAAATGTACTTTAAGGTCTACAATGGACATAATTCCATAATTTTCAATCCTCATATATCGTCATGAATGTGCATTTTAAAGTTCTAAAAAAAGTGAAGGCCGGTTCAAACAACCTAGAAATGCTCAAGTGGAACTTCCAATATCAAACCAAATCTCAAAATGACCTACGAAAAGCTTTAGTGTGACTTTCAAACTCAAAACAAACTACAAAATATCCAAAAAAAAGTTTCTATGTGACACTTCAACTCTCAAAACAAGTTAAAACTACTCAAGTTTGACTAACTAAAAGCCAACTAAAAATCATCTATAAAGTGTCTTAACTCGACAATGTGAGTTATGTATTCATACTAGTTATATATATAAGTTGAGGATTGAGTCGTTGACATTTAAGTCGATGTTTTTGATGAGTTAGATCCGTAGAGTTATATATTCATACTAGTTATATCTATAAGAACAAAGACACAATATTTTTATAATAAAATACTTTAATGTTATAGATACATTAAAGTTGGCATTGTGGGTTTAGATTAGAAGTGAATTGGAGGTATAGAACCTCTGGCCTCAAAATGGATAACATAAAATTTGTGTCAATTGAGTTGTTCTCGTTTAGATGATTAAGGGTCTGTTTTTAGAGAATCTAAAAATATAAATTTGAAAACAATGGATTCAATGAAAACATAATTGTATTTTATGTTTTCAGATATGTGTTTGGTGACATATTCAAAAATTAGATTCTAGTTAAAAAAAAAAATGTTAAAATGTGTTTCATACTATATATTTATAAATCATAAAAAATTAGTCTTACTTATCTGCTAAGATTTAGTTGACAATAAGCTATTATTAATTTATTTATGAATATAATTTATGTTTTAAAAAATTGGTTAAATTGCAACTCTAGTCCCTATTGCTGGGAGAAAGTTAGAGTTTTGATAAAACATCATCTATAGTCCTTATAATTTGACAA
This sequence comes from Cucumis cinereus, assembly GCA_037974625.1. Taxonomy (NCBI): domain Eukaryota; kingdom Viridiplantae; phylum Streptophyta; class Magnoliopsida; order Cucurbitales; family Cucurbitaceae; genus Cucumis; species Cucumis cinereus. Next base: position 10,962,866 of record JBBPDJ010000001.1, read on the forward strand.
TTTTCATAAATAGTCCCTACAAGAGAGAATATTTTCTATGATTTTATCAAACCCAAAGAACTAAATTCTAGTTATAAACCATAGAGACTAAATTCTTTCCTTTTAAAATCATAGAGACCAAATTTGTAATTTAACATAAAAAATTATATAATTAATATTTTGTATTATTATATAATTTATAATACATTACATAATACATATTATATTTAAAAAAATGAATTGAGTTTATAACATGACATATTGCATTTCTAAATGTTTTTATATATGTTTAATATAATTATGTTTTTTAAACGTAAAATTCAAATTCTGGATACAATGAAAACATAAAAAAGTTGTTTTCAAAAGTTGCACCGATTAGATAATAGAATCTAAAAACAATTTTAGAAAATAAAATTCATGTTATCTTCCAAACATAAAACAGAATCTAAATTCGAAGAGTGGTTGAAATTGTTATGATTATAAAAATGTTGTGCCGCTCATTTAAGATAAAGGTTTGCAATTAGATGAGATGGAAATTACTTTTTTTGAGTTAGAAAATGAAGCTAATAAGTTAAAATAGGTAGGTTACAAAGTAAAAGTTTTATTATTTTCAATTCAATTTATTAAATAAATAAATAAATAAATAAATAAACAAAAGTATAAGAGAGTGTTTATTATTTCTTATTGTGATGGTTATTTCATTATTATTTATTTATTTTTTAGTGTTGTGAGAAAAAGAGGAAGAGGAGGGGGTTAGGGTTCAATTAAGAAAGGGAAATCTGCCATAATTTCCTCCATGTTCTAAGGGACATGGGGCTATGGAAATTAAAACAAAAGTGGGTCCCATTAAATATCTATTAATGGAAATATGTGGAACTAAATTACTCCCACTTCACACCTTTCTTTATTACATAATTCATACCCTAAAAAATGTGTTCCTCATTTATTTTAATAGATAAAATATATGTAAAAAATAATAAATGTTCGCCAACATGTACTTTTTTTTTAAGTACCAAATATGCCTTACTATCTCTAATAATCGATATCAATGATAGCAATTGATAACACATTTTTCAAATTGAAAGTTGTTAATAATATCAGCTATAAATGATAGCATCTATTTTTTATTTGAGAATTTCACCAAAAAAAAAGTGTCCAAAATGGTGTCGTACACATGATTTTTTTTTTTTTTTTTGTCTTTTTCTAACTTTTGTGCTATATATATATAAGTGGTCCATTTTTTCAAAAAATAAAAAGTAAAACAATATATTTTATAGGTTACATTTTTAAATATACAAAATATTCACAAATATAGCAAAATGTCACAGGTAGATTACTATTACCTATCACTTATATATACTGATAGATCATGACACTAATAGACTACTATTCATTTATTATTGTTAAACACCGATATACACTGATTGACAGTGAAGCTTTGTTATATTTAAAAATATTTTCAATAATTATTTATTTTGATGCCACCTTTTTTAAGAATATAACATTAAAATTAAACTTAGTACTAGGTTATGTCTATCTTTTTTAATTTACATAATTAAAACCCGACAAAAAGCTCGGTTTCACACAAATCATCTCTAAAATTCTTATCTTTATCAAATAACCCTCTTTCTTTTTTTTTTTTTCTTTTTAGTATTTTAGATTTTACATAAAAATAAAAGGGATAAAAAAAAAATTTGAGTCAGAAAAAGTTGAGTTTTTGGAGGGACTATATTGATTACCCTTCAATAATTGATATTAAAATGATTGCTTGTAAATATATGCAATTATATATTTTGAACTATAAAATGTTTTATGCGGTGTGGATTCACAAATTTACCTAGAAAATTAATTATATACTATAATTTTTAAATAAAATAAAATAAATTAAAATATTTACAAAATATAATAAAGTTGCAGATATATTATTAATAGACTTCCATCGTTGTCTATCAATGTTTTAAGTTATAATTTGACGTAGACACTTACAAAAGCACTTTCAATTTCAGTTGAAAATAATTGAGAATGGACTTTAAAAATATTTTCTATACTGCTATTATATCTTTGCTTATATACTTTCTCTCTCTTCCATTATCTTTAAATAATGAGAATAAATCTTAAAATTATTTTAATTATATCTATGTTTCTAAAACTTCTAGATATTTTATATATTTTGCTATTATTTTCTTTTTAATTTTGTAAATTATTTAATAGACACCTAACACAAGAAAGTGTTTTGTTTATTTACTCTATGGATTTGTTATACTTATGTGAAGAACTAGGTTAGCTTTTGAGTGGATTCAAATATATCTCGAAAAATTGGGTAAAATATTAAACAAATAATAAAAGTAAAATTAATAACAATTAGTCTTAAATTGATCCATATTTTGAAAGTTCAATATTTAAACTGATATAATTATTAGTATGATATTTTATTTGATATGTGAATAGATTTTTTTTTTTTGAAAAAAAAATATCTTTCTGCAAAATTTTAAAGTAATGAGTGCTTGAGGCAAGAAGTTGGTTATTTTAGTTGAATTACAATAGCTTGTGTTTGAAATGTAGATTATTTTAATATGGGTTACAATAATATGTGTTTGAGACATAAATTATTTTAATTTGAGAAGAAAATAGTAAACATTGTAGCAATTAAAAAAAACATGATAAATGTAAAATAGTAAAAACTATAGTAAATGAAAATTTTAAAATAGTATCGACCGAAAATAATTTATATTTAAAAATAGCAATGAATAACTATCATAATTTTAGGATAATTTGTGGCGCAACCTTCCTAACAGTGCAACACTTTGTTGGCCTAGAAAACTCATGGGGTAGTTCAACACCCCCATTTGACTGATCCGACGGTCTGAGATTTGACCATTTACTTAAAAACTTACTTGGTGACACGTGTACGACAAATATTTGTTTAATATTTTTATAATTTTATATACTATTTTCTGGTTCTATTTATTCATCTAAAATTCCACAGTGATCATCGGTGGATTAAATTTTTGTTTCAAAATTACTTTCAATTTAGTTTCTAAAATGTGAAATATTTCATTCATTTTCAATTTTCTCTCTCTCTCTCTCTCTTTCATTTTTTATTTTTTATTTTTACAAATTAAGAGTTTTTTTAATCATTTATAATTTCTTATTTTAAGGTTTTTAAAAAGAATTCTTACAACTTTTATTCTTTAATTTGGGAGTTTTATAATATTACAACTCTCAAGATTTATTATTATTAACATATATAAATTTCAAATATCATCAAGAAATTAAAGTGAGACCAACAGACAATATTCTTCCAAATTAATTTTCTTAGAAAGTTTCTTTTATTTTAATTGCTTAATAAAAGATTCATTTTAAATTAAATTACATTAATATAAACCAAAATTTAAACAATAATTTTAAAAAAAAAACATAAAGAAAATAGTTAGATACGCAGATTGTGCTAAAATTCCATGTATTCCTGCAATAATAATGCAAACTACTTTTTTGGCTCCATGTGAATCATTTAAAGTTCCAAACTTTAGAATATATATAAAAAATAAAGTAACATATATTATATTATATTCGTATTAATTATTTACTTATGTTCTATGTCCCCGACAAGCATTTCAAAATATAGTTTTATATTTGAAAACAGTGTACTATAAATAATATTAGTTTTAGCAACCCTTTTTTTTCTCTTGTTGATGATGCAATAATGATTGAGTATTTGCATCATTAATTAAATTGAAAGGGATGAGATTGAATTAATTTGAAAAGCATTTATGATTTGGATTTAATGTGACTCAATCAAGTTCATACCCACCTTGTAATCTCGTAGATGTAATAATACCCACCTTGTAATCTCGTAGACGTAATAATCAATTTGTTTTAGATTCATCGTGATTGACATAACTTTTCACTATAGAGGTAAAATATTCAAATGTTCGAATCTAATTGTTGTATGAAAAACAATAATTTTAAAAAATTAAAGTAATTATTTAAGAGGTTGGCAAGAGTTTTAGAAACACTGGTAAATTACCACATGCATCTATTTCTAAATATTAATATTAATGAAAAATTACCTTCTTGGTAGAAAATGAAAATATCAAAAATTTATTCCAACGTCGATAATTGTCTCATCAATTATATTTTATATTATTATTATTGTTTTTAATCAACTTAACAAGGTTAAAATGAGCTTAGTTCAATTGTAATTGATATGATCTTTTTTCCTCGAGATTAAAAGTTCGATCTCTATATTTGCTCTATTATTGTACGGAAAGAAACCTAACAATAAAATTGTACCAACTTGCATTCTAAACTTTATAGAAGATCATAGTGTAATTTTATTTTAAACGTTTTATATATAATTTGATTAGAAAATTTATTACACCATACCTCAAAAAGCTAAGACATTAAATATAATCTCCAAATCAAAATTTGGAATCTATATGATAATAGAATGTATTTAAATCCATTTGGTAGAATTTGTATCCTTAAATATTATGTTCTTATTCCTTGGGCTATATCAAACAAATTTTTTGTTACTCACATATGTTAGATTAGAAGTGTCGTGGTAATTCATAGATAAATTTTTGGACCCGAAATATATAATCAAATGAAATTTGTTGAAATCATGAGTCCTAACATAAGTGATTGAGGTAATATATACTTAATCGAACTCCTAATCATATATATAAGTCTTATATGAGGAAAGGGACAAAATTAATCAATTAAATCATGAAATTAAATGCAACATTCTGTAATGGGTGGATTTTTAATGGATTGTTGGTGGTAGTTGCGATGGTTGTGGTGCACCCACTCTAATCCCATGGCCTTCAATGCAATTTTTTATTTTTATTTTTTGAGGACTTATTATATGATGGAAAATTAAATGCACTATATAATTAATTAGCACAACTGGAATTTGTTGTAAAAACACAAAGATGGCATATATCAAAATTCTCCCACACCAATATGTTTCTTCATTAATATGTTCTTGAATTTTAAGCAAAATACACCCAAAGTTATATGTGCATGTGGATTCCAATTAATACATGGGACTTTCTCTCTCTCTCTGGATACACAAACCATATGCTAAATTTAAGAAAGGAAAAAAGATTTGAAGTTAGTGTCTATTTGATACCTAAAGTTTTAAAAGTGACACTTCAGTTCTCGAAGTTTTTAAACTATTTTATAGGCGATGTTATGTATGTCTTACACCATTACTTTGTTATTGTGTCAATTTTAATCTAATTTAATCGTGAAAACTCTTGGAATATAATTTTTAGTTCAAGTTCCAAAGTTTAAGGGTAAAAACAACATTTTTGAAAGGTGAAAATTTGAGTCGAAAAGAAAGCATAAATGAGGAGCTGTTACATATTAATAATAGACTATATGTCCCTTGAATTGACATTGTTGGAATTAAAAAGCATTAATCAAATGTGTACTGTCAAAAAACACTTTTTCTTGTTCCTATAAACTAGTGATTAAGGCCATACAAAAGTGGTTCCCCACCATAGTCTTCATTGAACTGATCATTAAGCCCTAGCTTGGAACTTTCATTTCAAATGTGTATCCAAATTATTCATATTATTCTTTAATATCCACATTACATATTCCAACCCATGTGTGCATTTTGTCCAATTCAATAGTAAATTAGTGAGATAAAATGTCAAATGGAACTTACTATAGCAATAATTGACGTATACTCTTCCATTTGAAGTTAACTACTAGAATAAAGTGAGATAAATGATTCTTGAGTGTTGTAATATTGGTTCTTCTCACTACAAGAATTTTTGTCTCTGACGACAGTTTTTTCTGGCAACGTAACAAAAAATGTCGATAGAGATATATGTTTTGCCCACACATTTTCAATGCGAGGGTACATCATCGTTTTTGTCGACGAAAATATATACGTGGGCAAAAAGTTTTGTGGTCTAAACAAATTAGTAGTTTGGATATAAATTAATAATTAATAATTAATTAGTAATTTATAAATTAATATAAATTATTTATTACTATTAATTCAAATTAATTATTAAATATAAATATATTTTTTAGACTTAATAAATTTCAACGTTAATATAAATTAGGAAAATTATAACAAAAATTTCAACTAATTATTATTATAATAAAAAAAAATCTATTTGGGCACAGTATACAACAAAATTTCATTTTCCTTGTAGTTTCTTAAGCAACAACTGGACAAAGAGTTTATTTTAGATCAATACCAATACCAATACCATTCAAGATTTAAATAGGAATGGGAATATATTCAAATCATTGAACTAAATCCATGGTTAAGACCAAAAATAAATAAATAAATAAAACAAGCTAAATCAACAGTCAATTAAGGAATATTTTGGTCACCCGAACTCGATTTGAAATTGGTTACGTATACGTGTAAGTTATATATATATATATAGATATAGATATAGATAGATAGATAGATGATTAGCATGTGGGTTATATGTGGAAAATAAATGTAATATGAAAAGAATATTTGAAGTTAGATGAAAGAAAAAGGAAGAAATAAGATGTGTGGTTGGTGGGAGAGCCCTAAGATTAGGGTCATATATTACACACTCGCATAAAATAAATGGTTGTCCGGTGGATCTCCGGCAACCCAAGTGCCCTTACAAACTCTTTTGCCTTTTGTCTTTCCCTCTCGACTGCGACGGGACGTGAATTTCTAACTTTGAAGTTGATAATATAAAATACTACATCACTTGAACTATCTTTATTTCAACGGATATTTATGTCTTTAAGTTGGTTGCAAATTATCATCTGTCAAAATTCTATTTACTAAAGTTGGTATTAAATTGAAGTTTTCTTTATTGATTTGAGATAAACAAGGTAAAGATTTTGAACTTTTTGATTCCTTTGATGAGGGTATTTTGAACTATAACATTACGTTTTCATCAAAATGTCAACATTTTCTTCGGTTCTTTTATATTTATATACATTTGATATCGATATAAGAATTTTACTTTATTTAGAAAGATGAAGTAGATTGTTGTTGTTAGGTGAGCTTTGGTCAAGAAATTAAGGTTCGGTTCGTCATATAAAAATTATTTATAAAATTAAAACAAAAATAGAAATAGCACCTTCCAAACACAAATGATACAAACTTTACCTAAATTTTATCTTCATCTTTAATACTTTATAATTTATTTAATTTTAATTCTTATACTTTCAATTATTCAATTTTAGTTTTAAAGAGTCTTGAATTTAGTCGTTCTTAGTTACTTTTTCTTGAAATTAATTTTATAATAATGCTCATTATTTTTTGCAAAATACTATATATATAGTAGGTGTATATGTTCCTAAAATTTGTAATTGTAATAAAAAGTTTTGGGTAAATTAGTAAATTAGTAATACGTCTACATTTAAAATTTATTGAAAATTCCTCCATTGAAATTGAAAAAAATGGCATTCTTAACATTTATTCTATTTTGATTTTTAACTTTTACAATGTTTATTATTTTTAAGTTTATTAAACTTTACCTTTAAGACTTTTAAATTTCTTGCCCAATCACCTACATTCATAGTTTAAATGGTCAAGTCTTCGTATTAATCCCAACTCTAAAGAGAAATGAAAATATTCATTTAAACGGATGTGTTTGGAGCATTGATTTAGGGTAAGTTGAGTTAACTTTGACCCACCAAGTTCATAAATTTGTGTTAAATAATCCAACTCGACTAAGTTTAATATAATTCACTATTAAAGTTCAAGTTTATCGAGAAAAAATCTCATCTTCCCCTCGTTTTCTCCCCTCCTTCCAATGTTGCCAATGACTCCACTCATTGACAACCAATAACTTCAATGACCACCTCTAGCACTGCTCTAATATCACTTGTTAGGAACAACAGACCTCTAGATATCTCAATGATAATATGATATTTGTCCACTTCAGCATAAATCTTTATGATTATACTTTTGATTTTACCTAAAACACCTCAACCATTAGTGATAATTGTCCTTTATATACTCATGATCATCTTCTTATCTAGTTAATGTAGGACTTCAATCGCATTCTCACTACAAACATAACTAGAAAACTCTAACCTACAATTTGTCATAAGATGCCATAGAAAGATTAAATCCCTTGATGTCCCACTTCGTTGATATTACTCATAAATTCCAGTAATGTGAAAGGACAGTGTAATTTTGTTGTTTGCATAAAACAATACAATTTTACCTACCTCATGTAGAAAGGTTACACATAAAATATTGTAAAATATAAGTAAGTTTATAGATCCACATCTCATTTGAGTTAATATTTTAGACAAAAAGTTCAGAAACCACCGAAAAATCATACTTGTTTAGACTACAAAAAACTGCACCAAACACCTCTAACTTAGTAACTCAACTTTGCACCCCAAACAAAATTCTTAACTCTCCTAAACAACTTTGTACTCCAAACACATACTTTATAAATTTATAAACATATTAACTCCAGACTTCAAAACTCAATTCTTCTCCCTAAACAGTTCCCAATCACATGCGAAAGTGTATAGTAGAGTATGTAGCACCTCGCTTTAGGTGCCTACTATTTATATGCAAGGCTGGCAGTAGTTATTGTATATAAATACATATTAAACTTACCAAACATGCACTACATCTGTTTTTCTGAATTTTTGTTCTAAAAAGACAGAATAAGGCTGTTTACAGCACTTCAAGAAAAACATCTCAAGCAGAGCAGAATATGAACATGCAATAAAATCCAGAAGTATCATTGAATGGTGGCTGCCTGGCAACTTGGCACATTTCCAATTTGACGACTCAAAAGGAAGATTTCTGGTTCTTGAAGTTTGGGATAGGAATCAGAGTATGTGGCAAACAGCAGGCCCCACCATGTGGACAGCAGAATCTGCCAACCACATGAGATGTTTTTTGGGGTCCTTTGCTGTGCACGAAGCCATGTCAAAATCCAAATGGGAAAGGTCTACATGCGCCAGATATGGCTTTAAGCAGGGTCACAATCTACAGGAGTCTACTTCACTCTGGTCGGCAACAATGTTTGGCAATCTATGAATGAGTTGTTTTGTTTTGGGTGGGGAAGAAGAAGCAAGTTTGAGACTTAAATTGTTTTCATTTCTACATCTGAGCTCTCTTTTGAGCTAAAATCAGAACTATCCTCAGGAAGAAGGCCAAGGAGGGGCAAAGGTAATAAGGAGCTCAGATTGCACAGGATTACTAGAGTGGTTAAATTGTCAAATCTATCTTTAGTTATACCAAAAAGATGAGTCAAAGCAGCACCTATCAGACCTCCAACAAGGCTTCCTCCATTAAATATAGACATCAGAGTTGCAAAAAGCGTGGCTTCCATTCCCTCTGGACATATTCTTGCTGCGAGCACGAGAACAGGCATCAAAGAAGCCTGAAAATAGACTTGAGTTAGCCTTTTCCCCGAAGAATGAAGCTAGAAAATTACAGGAAAACAGCAGCTAAATAGCTAAAAATAAGAGAAGGTTCAAGAGTGGTATTTAAAATCAAATGACTTGTATAGCTAGGGAAAGGTGTTGAAAGAGAGTAGTATAGGTGAGGTCAAGGAATATATTGTCAATTATTCCCGATATCTTTTAATATTGCTATTTAAACCATTTCCTCATCTTAAAAATTGATTTAATTTGACGAAATAGGCTTGCTAGCAAATAGGTATTTTTTTTCAAACTCCATGGTTTCTTGTGTTAAATATCGATATAAGCCAAAACTTAACCGATGGGCTATGGTAAATTGAATTATATCAATACTTTAATCATCCTTCACAGTTTGAAATTTGTAGAAGATCTAACAAGTGAAAGTTAACTAGGAATGATATTACAAGAATTTGAACAAAGGACCTCCTGGAGGAATGATATTATAAGAATTTAAGAATTTGAACACAGGACCCCCTCATGTTCTGATGTTATGTTCTACCCTCACAGCAATATGAAGTTAAAAAATGTAACCATCCTTGAGAATTCTTTGCATTCATGAATTAAGGACAAGAATAAGGGCAGAGGTGTGGCACTTCAGGAAAAACATACTACCTGACCAAGAACTGTGATGATTAAAGAGTCCCCAATAGCAAACCACTCATCGCTTATGCCAAACTCTCGATTTAATCCAGTAATAAGAAAAACCTAAGCCACATACATAAACAAGAACTTAGACAAAAAGGAAACCAGAAACATTTTCTGTTAGTTTCAAACAATATGAGCACAAAACGGGAGGAAAACTGTGAACCTGCGTCATCCCAAGAGCTGAACCAATAATTGACATGAATAGAAAAATTTTCCTCAATGCAACCTTTTTAAGAAACCCATTGTAAAGTGCTACACCAACCAAAGATGCAATTGAAGTAACTAGCTTAACTCGTCCAAGAAACTCTGGGGTGAATCCCAGTTTATTTGTGCTGAGAAAAGATGTCATGTACTGATGTAAGATCTCGAGTATTTAACAGTTAACACCAACAAAATGATTGTTCAACTCTACAACTTAACACAAAGTGTAAGATAACAATCAAGATAGCAAATTGCACTTACGTAAAGAAGAACATTGCTGAGTCTGACTGTGGTGTTGCCTGCCACAGAAAAATGAACAGTGTGGGAAGATAAACATTTGGATGTCTAACAGCAGTCCATAAGTTAAGTATGTGCTGTTTTGAGGTTTCAAGAAAACCCAATCCAGTTGAGGGAAGATTGGGCCCATTTAATGAAACACAAACACGTTTTTCTTCAACAAGAACAGCAACTGCTGATGTCAACAAAGGTAATAAGGCTGTTACTCCAAATACAAACCTGAGAGATCCAAATTGAAGAATATATTCACAAGTTTTAGCTCCCCTAACTACTAGGAAAAGTGCAGGAAAATGAAGAAAATTTGATTATCGGTAAAAACATATACCTTACACCATAAGAATCCACCAGGGAACCACTAAAGTAGGAACTAACAATTCCACCAAAAGCAGAAGATCCCCAACATAGTGACTGGAGAGAACCAGACGTGCTTAGTGATTCACCACGAGCCCTCTCTACAACCATTGAGTCTACCACCTACATAAATGTTCAGTATAGTCAAAAGCAAGTTTCCGTTGCATGGAATGAAACTAATTCCATGGGCAATTCATATTGCAACTTCTGACAAATAAAGCAATGTAGGCTAGAGGAGAAATTTTTTGAAAGATTTAGTAAGATAATCATCTATGGAACAAAGTGTTTACATGAAAGAAAATGATCTTGAAAAAAATAGCAAAAAAAAAATATTAGTAAAGACATACAACATCAGAAAACGCCACAGAAAGAGACCCGAGAAGTATACACATAGCAGCACCATACTTGCTATTAACAAGGGTGGCCATAAAGCTCCATGAGAATGCACCAAGAAGCCCTGATAAAATCAAGTATGACCTTCTTCGGTAACCAAAAAGAGGAACAGAGTCACTGCAATAACCAAACAATTATTATGAAAATGAACAAGAAAGGAACTTATTTGAGTCTTAAATAGTGAGTAAAAGAGAGGGAGACTTCAACCTAATAAACCCATAGAGAGGTTTGATCAGCCATGGCAATGCAGCAAAACCAGAAACTACAGCTGTCTAATCAAACACATACATAATTTGTTACAATTATATTAAGGTGTTCAACAGTTAATTTCTTAGAAGTGCAGAAAGTTATTGGCAAAGTTCTAAAAATGACTGCAACACATCCACAACAAAGTTAATCCATGTGAAGAAGAAGAGGAAGAATAGTCTACACTCTACATGAAATTCAATGAAAGAGTAACATCAAAGATAATGGACTTCAGCATTCTTAAGGCAACAAATACTAGAGTTAAAAGAAAAGAATCATGAATGTAAAGAAACTACGTACCTCAGCAGGATCTAAATGCAAATCATCTTTCAAATAAAAACCGACAGCAAGCTTTGCAAGGCCTAAAACTCCTTGAACAAAATACACCATAGCAACAGCAACATTATCAGGAGTTAAATCTACACCAAAGCATTTGACATCATTTAACCTGAATCTAGACAACTCTCCATCTCCACGTGAGATCAATGGGTCCCCTTCCTCTACACCTGGACCAAGTTCATGAGACAAACCTTAGTATTCAAAAATTAACAGTAACAAAAACCTAAAAAAGGGTTTTGCATAAAAAATTCCCCAATTCAACGCCGACCCATATTCAAAATCAAATAGCTACAACTACATAGAGAGAATTCAGCTCGAAGTAAGATTGATTGATTGATCGATTACCATTGTTGGAGGGGAGAAGGGTGTGATCGTCCAAATCGGATGGGGCGGTTGGGATTAAAACGGGCTGCGACATGAAGGTTTTAAAGTAGGTCCCGTGGCATCCGTTCGTGGGGATCTACTGGAACAGGGGATCGGGAAAGAAGATGAAATGATACAATTAAAATATCAAAATCACTATCCAAATCCAAATCTAAACACCTTTTTTTCTGAAATTTATTGTCCCTTTCGATTTCTGCAGCTGCTTCGTTCTTTATTTCTTTATGAACTCTTCATCCAGATGGAAATTTTGTCCAGCTTCTTGTCAAGTGACGACGGCGACCAAGATGCTTGGATTTGGGCTGGGAGTGTTGTTTGTTGGATCTTGGACCTGGCCCGTTAGCTACATTTACTCCCCAAATTCAAATGGCGCAAAAATGTTTTTAACGGTCAAATTGCACCAATTTGTTTCAATGTTTTTCCTTTTAATTTCTTCACTCAAATTGAGTATTGAGGTCTTACATTTTTTTTTTCCGAAAATTATAAGATTTTATTTTAGATTTGTTTAAATTTATTTTCAAATATATTACTTTTCGACTTTTATAAATAAATTTATTTTCAAGTGAAAGTTTCAATATCTTCGCTCGCATGTATGAATTTGATATTTTATATACACATGTAAAGCTACTAAATTTAGGTCATGTTCATATGTAAATATGTCATACTATAGACATTTGAATGTAAAATTACTCCATGTTTCAATGCACTTTATTACTAAATTCTATTTTTAAAATTAAATAGAATATGTTTTTCTATTCATAGTAGTAGATATAAATGTATATAAAATTCACGTTCAATCATCAAACTGTGTATGCAATATTTCTGTTACAAATTAAAGCACATAATAATGATGGAAGGGCACATACACTACCTTATGATATTTTAATAAAAATAATCGAAAAAAATGTAAATAGTGAGGCTTGAACTTGGAAGACAATTTTACCACTAGACTACCTTCGATATTGATATTGTTTAGTTTTTTATTTATATATTATAGCATAAAGTTGAGGGAAGCTTGAATCCCCGAGCCTATACTAAATTCGTCGATGGACACATGTATAATAAATTTTAATAAAACTATGTTGACAAACTAAACATAATAGTTAGAAAGTAATAAATGTTAAATAAATATGAAAGTGATCATATAGTAATTTAGAACAAAAAATTAAAGTTTTCGTCAAATATGTAGACCTTTTCTTCCAAATCCATGAGTTGGACATCAATGAAAAATAGAAAAAGAATGAACAAAACGTCATTAATGCTCATGTAATTATAATAATTAAAAAGTATAAAATCTTTATTTCCATTTTTTAATAAAAATTTCAAAAATACCAACTAGCATTAACAACATGTCGATTGTGATATTTAAGTAGATTTCATCATCGACATTCTTATCAACATTTTAAACGTTGACTATTTAAAGATTAGAATAATCATCCCTTGTTATAGTAAATAATATTTTGTAGTGCTCGATTAGCAATTGTCAACACTGTTTCAAAATTCTTTCATTTGCTACAGTTTTTACTATTTTACAATAATCTTTTTTTCGCTACAACATTTATCATTTCATTTTCAAACTAAAATAGTTTACAACAAAAAACATACTATTATAATTCAAACTAAAATAATCTAAACCACAAACACAAATTATTATAAATCAACAATAATAATCTATGACTATAACAACCAACTTTTTGCTATAAGTACCCCTAAATATAAATATAAATACTAAAAAGCTAACTTGAATATAACTTAACTAGCTAACGTATGATTTTTAGTAAGAGGTCAAATACTTTAATTTTCAAATATGATAAATATAATTATTATCGATAGAGAGTATGTCAAAGAAAGTGGGAGGAAAAGAAATAATCCTAACTTTAAATGATCTCATTAGTGGTAGGTATAATCAAAACTAAATTTGATTAAAAATAGAAATTAAACCCACTATCAACTTTATAAATCGGTGTTTAAATAATTTAACTTTAAAATATTATTAAAGTTTTCACATTTATTTAAAAACTTTAGATTTATCTTTTTTCTTTTTTTATATTTATCGAAGAAATTTAATCTTGTCAAACCACTTTGGACACAATCATTGACATAATAAAATATGAAATAAATAATAATAATAATAATAAAAAAAAAGGTGTATACGTATTGGGAAATTAAAATCTCTAATTAAACATACAACAAAATTCCAATTGTACATCATGGAGCTTTTGGGTCACTGTACTTAGTAACAAAAATAGCCAAAAAGAAAGGAAAAACAGAGCACAAACACATGGGAATCATTTTCCCGGAAAATCCAAGAAAATCAAATCCCATTTTTGTTTTAATGATTAATGATGATCATATTGCCAGTTATTTCCATGGATTTTCTTCAATTCAAACCTCTCCTTCTTCCTCTAACATCATCTCTTGGTATCGACATTCATGGCTGCAAAATGCCTTTTCACCTCTGTAAAATACTCAAATCCATGAGTAATTGATATTCAACAACTAGAACAAGAAATTAAAGGGAGGGAACTGAATTTTGAATTCCTACCTGTACATGTAAATATCTTTTCCCTCTTCAAGATTCTTCTTGCAATTGTTACAGAAACTGAGGAAATTTTCCGGTGAAAAACTCGTTCGATCTCTGAAAAACCCATTTTCTTTTCTCACAGGCGAGTATACGCCACAGCCGCTTTCAATTACGCAATCCCCGAATATGTGAGTCGTTTTAGGATTTGGACCGTGAGAGATCACACAAGTGTAATCTTCTGATTGTTCCATTTCGCCGGCGGAGAGACAGCCGGTGAAAACCAAGGGAGAATTCGGAGTTTCCTGGCCTGAGCTTGAAGATCCAAACGCAGATTTCTTCGCCGGAGACAGAGATGAAACAGGGGACAAGGAACCCAGATGGGAATTCCTCGTCTTGATCCCGAATTCGATTGGCGAAATTGGAGAGTCGTCGGCCGGAGAAACGAACGGCGGAAGAGGAGGAATTTGTATCTTTAATTGAGATCCCAATAGAACCATTCGAGTATCGGGTTTCGAGGGTTTGGGATCGGAATTCTCTTCCGTTAAACCGTCGACAATGGCGAGACCGATTCCTTTGGAATCCCACGGCCGTTTGGACTCTGTTAATTGCGTTCTGGGTGAATTTGATTCTCCCCAAAATGAATTTCTCAGACCCAAAAACGGTTCGAGAATTGAAGTTGGACTCATTACAGCCTCAGTTTCAGACAATCCCTTTGAAGAAGAACTTGTAAACAATCTCGGAGATCCAAATAAAGACGAACTCAATTTCCTACTATTACTCGTCGGAGAAGGTAAACATCCACCACCACCACCACCAACACCGGCCATCATTTCTCACTAGTTAATTCTACTTCTAGATCTAATTCCCCTGAAAATTGAAAACGAACAAAAAAACCCAGTAAGAAAAAGAAAGAAAAAAACAGTTCCGGATGTTAGAAATTCAAATATCAGACTCACCGGAAAAGACAACAACGGGTGAAGATGATCGGAAACCGCCATGGACTGTGATTTGCTTAAGGGGAAAAAGGGTATTACTAAAACTAAAACTTCAGTGACTTCCATTAGTGAAAAGAAGAGAGAATCAAAGATCACAAGACATTCAAAGAAGAATTTCTGAAATCCATTCCCCCGGAATTCACGCTTCAATGCCCCAAAAGGGTGATTTAAAAAGGAAACAAGACGAGCAGTAAGAACAGAGACAAAAGAAATAGAGATTTCCTTCTTTTTATTTAACTTTTTGTTTACACATAACAATACAAAATGTAAGAATCGTTGAAAAGGATTCAAGTCCTTAAGAAGAAGAAGCAAAAAAACACAGAGAAAAAACTTAAAATTTCAGTAGTTTATCAGTTTCTCCATTATGGGTTTAGCTGTAATTCAGGTAAAAGGAGAAGAGGGGAGGAAGAAGAAGAAGATGATTCATCTGATGATTCAGGAGGAAGAGAGGGAATATATAAATAAACGGGCAGAGGCTGAGGATGAGGAGACCATATGACCCTACTGCTACAGCCACTTACATGACATACAAACACATAAACTTTCTCTCTCTTCAATTGTTTTTCTTTTTGCTCGGCTTCCCCATTTTAGCTTTCACTTCATCTTCTTTTTCAACTATCCATGGAGGTGGTGGGTCAATAGAGCTGCACCTGCTTTGGATCCAAGATGGAGAAACCAACTTTGAGACTTTGGGTGACGTCATCAAACTATCTAACCTTATAATAACCATCTATGTCTAAATATGTTTAAATTGGATCCTCAAGTTACAATAAACTTTAAAAATTAAACTCACAAATAATAAAAATTGAATCTTAAAACTTTAATTATCTATACGTTTAATATAATTATATGAGTTTGAGGGTTCAATTTTAAATTCGAATAAATTTGAGAGCTCAATTTTTTATTTTAAAAGTTTAAAAGTAAAATTGAGAACTATCCACATATTTTAGAGATGATTTTTACAATTTACCATAAAACCTTTTGTATTTGTTTTTGGTAGTCTTCTACCTAGAATTATATATGTTAGAAATATAACCATGTTTATTTTGTAGAGATATTTATTCAAATAATTAAAAATATTGATTTTTTATTTTAAAATGTCTTTAATTTACGTAATGTTCAAATAATGCTCTTATGAAAATAATGTAAATTAATTTAAGATTTTCTTTATAAAAGTAAATATTAATTTAAATAGCTAAAGTGAGTATAGTTGAACTGATATGTGAATGTGTTAGTAACCACAATAACATATAGTTCAACTCGTTCTACTTTCAATTGTAATAAAAAAAAAAAAAAAAAAAAAAGATGTTGCCTACAATATCTATTTCATATGGTATACTAAATTCTTGAAATCTTCCGATAAAGGCATCTTACATTATCCACAAAACAAATATATTTATTAGATAAAAAAATTTGATATGAATCTTAGATTTTCACAAAAACAAATGGTGATATATATTAGACACAAAATGAAAATTTGGAATTACTAGTGCATTGGTAAAATTTTTAAGTGAGTCAAAATGAGCATAACTCAATTGACATAATGTTTGTACTTAATTACTAATGCATAACTCAATTACTAGTGCATTGGTAAAATTTTGAACTGAGTCAAAATACGCATAACTCAATTGACATAATGTTTGTACTTAATACCTCAAAGTCGAAGGGTTGATTTCACTATGTTGCATGTTAATTTAATACCTTTATAAAATAAATAAATAAATAAATACTGGCGACGAGAAAATACGTATATGATTCATATTTACCAAGTAACTCAACATTTCCTTTTATCTCTATTTTTTTTCGCATTTATCAAGTAATTACATTAACTTTCATAATCAACTTCTCACTTTTATCAAATAACTCAATACTACAACTCTACATCTCAAACACAAACTTACTAATTTCAATATATCAATTTTAAATTTATTAACTCCGCTTAGTAGACCAAACACCTCCAAATGTTTTCCCCCAAAAAACTCATTTAACAAGTGTTTCGTCTCATATATGGTAAAAAAAGTAAAAAAAATAATTATTATTATTGCTATTGTATCATTTAAACATATAAAATTAGTGACAATTAATATGTATTTGTTCTGTCAAAGATTAGAAGTTTAATTTTTCGAATTTCAAATATATTCAATCGAAAAAGAAAATTTAACCTTTTTAATGCATTTATTTAAATCTAAGATTCAAAATGCATTTATTTTTTTTAAATCAAGTTCTCATATTTTTAGGTGGAGGTTTAAAAGATGATGAAACATTTTTTTATTATTATTTTCTAATTTAAAAAACCATATAATTATTCGTAATAAATATATAAAAAAAAAAAAAAACTCTTGGAATTTCATTGCATCTATATTTAAAAATCTAGAAACCAAATGCAGATTTTAAAAACTGATAAATCAAATTGCATACATTTTCCAAATAAACTTCATTTTCTGATATAGAAAAACTAGTGTTTCATATGAATTTAAAGAAAAATAATGATATCCAAATAAATCAACTCATTGAAAATGAAAATAAATAAATAAATATTGAAATTTGAGCCATTTTTCTTTTCCAACTTCTAATTTTCAATTCTAGAGTGGTTATCCAACTTTAAACACTATTTTATTTGAGAAAATGGGGAAGAAGCGTTTAAAATGTGGATTTTTTTAGTCTTTTACTAATTTTTATGCTATATATACAATTATTTTATCTTTACGTTATATATTTTATTATTTTTATCTTAAATATCATTTATATAAGTGGTGTAAATAAAAAATAGTATTTAAGAAAAATATGTTTCCATAAAAGGTTTTTGTCTCATACTCCTAACATTACCCACCACATGATAATTATTTATCAAAATTTCCATAGTTGGAGTGGATAAATTATTTAGTGTGGCAGCTACTTGTAAGATATTATGTCTATGTGTGATAGCCATTTATTTTATTTTTGTAGGTTGAAATTGATAATTTATTTAGTCATGCTATTATTTCTATGACATTAGATATATGATTGAGAAGTCCAAACAATTTTTATTTATTTATTTGACCTTAAATTGATGAATCTACAAGTGACCTCCCAATAATTATAATCATCTATCTCCCCAATGACCTTAAATTCTTTAATAGCTTTGCACCTTAAATGTTTTTAATACTTTAGGGTATTTTTTAATATAGCAAAAAAAGAAAAAAAAATTAAAATTATTTACAAAAATGATAAAATCTATCACATTTTCTTTTTTTTTTTAAACTATTTTTTTTGGTTATAGGTTTAGTGACATCAATATTGCTTTTAACATGTTACCTTAAAATTACCACGTTTTAATACGAGCAATGATTAGGTGCATTCTGAAAGTATCCAAGTTTTTTTCTTTTAATATTATTGAAAAAATAAAAAATTGTTTTCAAATATAGCAAAATGAAACAACATATTTACAAACATTGTAAAATATCATTGTCTGTCAGTAATAGACGAGGTGATAGACCTATTATCATCTATCACTGATAGTAGTTTATTAGGGTTTATCAGTGACTATTACTGATAAACAATAATATTTTGTTATATTTGTGAATATTTCTGTAACTTTATCCGTTAAAATAATTACCTAAAATAAATAAGCGAAAGAAAAGTTCATTTTTTATAAATATATTCAATCATGTATAAATCTCAAAGTTTTTGGTAGTACGAGCATAATTGAGAAGTAATTGGTACAAAATTCATTATGTTAAATTTTCATAATCTATACTTATTTGTAATAAAAAAAATTAATTTAATCAAATCAACACACTGCCCTCAAATTTATTTTAAGATAGAATAAATTATAAAAAGATTAAAGAACCATGAACTTTGAGGAATATGACAGATAAGCCGATAGATTAAAAAAAAGTGTTTACTTAATCCACAAACTTGAAAAAGTGTTTGATTAATTTTTAAACTTCTAAGGTTATATTGAATATATATATATATATATATATATATATATATATGTCGATTTAGATAAATTTAACCTAATAGTAATTAAAATGTATTATTATCTTTTAATTTAGAGATTCAAATTCTCATGCACTACGTATTATCATAAAAAATAATTAAGAGATACATACCATTCTTAATTTTACATCTAATGAAAACCTAAAATAAGTACAACAAATTTATTAGACGCAAATTGTACTTTGTTAAACTTTTTAGCGTTAAAAGAAAGAAAAAAAATTAAAACAAGACTTTGTTAAAATTAAGTATGGTTGAAGGCAATGCTTAAACTATTGTTATCAACCTAAATGTCAATATCTCACTTTTAACGAAATTTCGATGTCGCTAGATATTTTTGAAAAATAATTGTAAAAACTATTAAAAAAATCAGAAAAATTATGTTAAATGGTGAAAAACATTGAGATATTGTTAAATATAGCAAAATGGAAAAACGAAAAAACATCATTGTTTGCTATATTTGTAAATAAGTTGATCATTTTACTATGTATGAAAATTTTCGTTAATATTAATAAATAAATATTTTACGCTTTTTAAACATATTAACATATTTGTTTTTTATATTATATTTATGTTAGTGTTATTTTTTATATTTCAAAGATTTTACAATATAATAGGAATATCATTTCGCTCTTAGAATCAATTTTTAAACTCATGAAAATATGAATAAAAATGTTTTGAGTAATTTATCTTTTAGTTCTCAAGTTTTAAAGAATATGTACATTTGAAACCTGAGTTTTAGAAATCAATCTTTCAAAATAAATATTTTTAGTTTTCAAGTTCTTAAAACTCGTCTTGGTTAGTATTATTTAAAATAGTTATATGACATTTAAAATGATAAGAATGGCAGAATTTTAAAAATAATCTCCTCTTTAAAACTCTTTTTCCCAATCTTAAATATCATATAGTTAAATGTTGAAAAGCAAATAAAAAATGAAAAATTATTTTAAATGATAAAACTTCTAAGAATATTTACAAATATAACAAAATATCTATCACAATCTATCCGTAAAAAATGAGGATAAATTAAGATAAACTATTATATGTCTCTATTATGATAAACATATACACATATAGTAGTCTGTCGCGGTTCATCGTAGATAGACTATAATATTTTACTATATATATATATACATTACTTCATTTTTCTATATATAAAAATAGATTTAAAAAATAATTCAATAATTTTAAAAAATTAAGGACGAAAAGATATATTGTCTTTAAGAACTAAAAAGTTAATTTTCCCAAACGTTTACTGGGGTTAAAAACAGAAAGTAATTATTTTAGGGATCGGCTTGGCTTGGTCGGCTGAGGTGTAGGGTTAATCGACTAAAAGTAAAAATAAAGAGGGAGTGAGTGAGAAAGGGGAGTTGGTGTGGGTCCCGCAAAACAGTTATTAATCGGGGGTGGAAAGTTCACGGACCGGCTCGTGGGACCCATAATCATCAAGCCCGGACTCATCGGCTGCATAAACCCAAAAAAAAATAAAAGGAAAAAAGAAAGGGCCCCACTTAACTCCAGTTAAAGAGCCGGATTCTTTGTCCGGTCCGGTCCCACAATATTCTAACGTTTCGTCGCCCACGGTTATTTAATTTCTCTGATTATTATTATTATTCTCAAATTTAATGACACTATCTACCTTACGAAATGACGTAGTCACCCTTGTCCCATACTTCATAATCCGGAGTCAACGTAAGGGTACGTTGGGGATTTCAAACGGCGTGAAGAATAATATGGAAGGGCCCCTTTTTGAAAAAGAGCCTCTCAATAATGTTTCCTCATCACACTCCCCTAACTCAACCAATCATAATATTCAATTTCCATTTTTATTTTTTTAATTTTTTCTTTTATATATATTTTTTCTTATAATTTTCAATTCCCGAAAAGAAAATACTTTATATTTTTAGATAGATCATTGTTATATTTTAATTTGGAATTTATTTACGACTATCGTAAAAAAGGACAACATTGTCATATATTTACATTTTATGACAAAATCAAGGACAAAATCAACCGTAATAGATTTTTGTATTGAGTAATTCTTTTGACATGATGCGTAACTAGTTTGTTTTTGTATTATTCTTAAAAAAAAAACAAAAACTCTTTTATCTATCCATTTTTATGCTACGAACTTAGGAGTAAATATGTGTTTAGTTTGAAGTTCTCGAGTTTTGGTTTTTTTTTTTATATAGTTTTAAAGTTTAATTTAGATGAAAAAATATGATACTATAGGAAAAAAATTATGTAAAAGTCTTCTAAGGTTTTTACAAATTCAGTAGAGGAATTTGAAACGTTTATTCCGTTAGTTTGCTATATTATTAAATAAATATGTGTTTCTATCTTAAAATTAATAATAATAATAATAATAAAAATAACCATTTATTTTTAAAAAGATGTTAATTTTTTTTAATAGAAACATTTTATTTATTGAGCTTCTAAACTTTGAAAAATAGTGTTTAAACTTAATGGTTGGTCATATGATTAACAAAATGTGGGTTGTGACATATGTGGAAAACCCAATTATATAAGTAGACATAATAATTTATCTTGTCTACCTACCTACAATTTGTGGTTTAATTTGTCTATCTACCTATATTCTTTTCTGTACCTCTTTATCTATTTAATTGTAAATTTTTTATTTTTAAAAATTAAGATTATTGCCTTTTGTTTTGTTTTTTTATTTTTTAATTAAATTTGATTGTAAATTCACATGTTATTTTAGGAACTATGGAAAAAATGGGTTTGGTTTGGTAGAAAACAATGTTTAATTAATATTTCATTTAGTGATCATTTTGTTTTTTATTTTTGAAAATTAGTTTCTTCTAAACTCTATTGTCGTCTCTATATTTATATATTTGTTATATTACTTTCTACTAATGCCTTTAAGTCGAAATTTGAAAACTAAGGTCACGTTTGGTACCCATTTCATTTTGGTTTTTGGTTTTTGATTTATGAAAATTAAACCTATTTCTTCTTCATTTCTTACCATGATTTGCACATTTCTTAAGTACAATGGTTAGATTCTTAGCCAAATTTCAAAAACAAAAACAACTTTTCAAAAGCTACTTTTTTTAGTTTTCAAAAGTTGACTTGATGTTTTAAGTCGTTGGTAAAATGTAGATAACAAAGAAAGAAAGTTGGAGGTAGAAGTGATGTCTATAGACTTAATTTTAAAAAACAAAAACAAAATGATTATTAAACAGAGTCTAAAGAAAAGTAATATTTTAAAAAATTGAATTTTGTTTTTAGATTTTGAATAAAAATTCAAATACTTCTTCAAAGAAAGTTAAAACTATAGTAAAAAATTAAAATGAAACCAGAATAAAATTTTGAAAACAAAATGATTAACAAACGGACTTAAATCTAAATTGGTTAAACTATAAAAGCATCTTTTTGATCCATATTTTTTCCAAGGAAATATGAATGGAAAAGTATTGATTATTGAAATGGGTCATGCTTTAGAAAGCAAAGCAAAGTGACCCTGACAAAGCATTTATAAGGGAGAAAGTGATTTTTCACCAAATAATTATAGGAGTTGGTTTTACATTCATACTATCTTTATTCTTGCATGGGTACGTTGTCTACTATAATATTATTTCACACAATATATAAAATAAAAATAAAAAACTACTATTTTCCTTCCCTCGTTTCTCTCGTTATACTCGTTGCCCTAAGTTCACTCATAACTGTTAATATACACATTCAGCTAAACATAATACATTTTTCAAGTGTTTGGTGTCTCGTAATGAAATTAGTTTATACTGTAATGTAATCCAAAATATATGTTGGAATCGAATCGAGCGTTTTGGATCCAAACTGTAATATAAAACTCATTATATTTGACCCTCTTTCTCATTGTTTTCACTTTTTTCAATCTCATTTCTGTTACGTATTCGATTACTTACACTTTCCAACACTCCTTTCATATTCTAGCTCTCAAACAAATCCTTTTAATTTTTAACCATACACACACATTATGTAAAATAAAATTAATATGCAAAAAACAAATTATCATTGCTCTGTGAACAAATTTCAAAGCGAGCATAACTTTATCGACACGTGAATGTACTAATAATCACAAATTTTTTGGTCCAAACAAAAATTCAATGGTCTTTATAGAAACAAAAACTATGACCCTTATGAAGAAAGGCCACTAAACCCTAAAGTGTGTAAAATGAGAATTTAATAAAAAGGTGAAAGATGGAAGGTGTCACTTTTTTGGAGGCCTATTATGATGGTATTAAATTGGATGAGATATTAACATTTTGATTGATATTTTCATTATTCCAAAAAAATAAATATTTTAATTTTCTTAAAAAGACATAAAATGTTATTCTATTAATTTTAAATATATATACTTTTTTTTAATATAAATTTAAAAAATATTCATCAACAACGATATTTTATCAAATATCACATCACAATTAAGGTCCTAGCTTCTCTATACGGTGGATGGAATAAATCAAGAAAAAGAATCATATTTAATTTTGAGGACAATAATTTAATTAGTCTCACTTTACAAACATTGGATTATTTATTTTAGGTGTTTTTTTTAATAATTATTTATAAATAACCCTAAATTAATTAGTAATAAAAAGAAATCTAGAATTGTGATATGGTATTCTTACTTGAGTTGATATTAAACAATATAATTTCAGTTCAAAAGTGATGGATCTACACTTTTTATGTATTATTATTCCAACTTTATAATTATCATCCACATTTATTTACATTTTTTTAATATTAATTATCCTTCGAATATAACAATACTTTATAATCAATAAAGTCATTGACTTTGACTATATTGCAACTACATTAATTTTCTTCCCCTTCTTTGAATCAATTGAAAGCTTCTTCTACTCGACTTTATGTTCGTATTATATATTTATTTTAAGTACTTAATGAAATTGTACATTAATAATAAATATATGTTGGCACTTCTTTTATATGTCTATATTATCTTAGCTCAACTTTTTAAAGAGGGAAAAATATTACTTTCTTTTATTTTTAGCAATTTAATTAGGATTTTAAATAATTTTTTCCCCCTAAAAGTAGAAATATAATAATTGTTTGTAATTAAACTTAAATTAAGAACTATAGGATTTTTAAGTGAACCCTATCTAATTAAATTAATAAATTACCTTGAGGTTTTATAAAATGTGTTTTTTTCTTAAAACAAATTAAGTAAACTAAATTGATGTCTTAAAGCATGTTTGGTAACCTATTTGGTTTATATTTTTTATTTTTTAAAATTAATTTTTAAAAAACAAGTGTGTTTGGTAACTAATAAACTTTTTTGTTTAAAAAACAAAAAACTTGGTTTTAAAATTATTTAGTAAAACTAAAAATGAAAAAAGAAATTTATTTTTCAGAAATAAAAACAAAATCAATTACCTAACGTATATGGTTTTTTATTTTAATAAACAAAATTTTCAGAAATAGAAAAAAAAAATCATGATTATTTTATTTCAATTCATATAAGTTTCTATTTAATAACCTTATATTTTATTTTGAAATTGAGTACGTAAACACTTCTTTTTTATCTTTTTTTTTTCAATCAAAGATATTACATTAATAAATTTATTTTTTTTTTTTAAAAAATATTAAATATAAACCATTAAATACAAAAGAATTCAGAAACTTATTACACACAAAATTAAAATACTAAATTTATAATTCAATTTATTATGTTTATGTTTATTTTTCATTGTCATATTCAAAGGTGTCATGACCTAGTAAAAGCTACTTTTATATTTTTGGAGCTTTTTTTTGTGGATCGAGTAGCCAACCCCTTTTATATCCATCAAAATCTATAATAGACCCAAAAAAAAGAATAACCTCTAATTAAATCATTTTTAAACATTATAATAATATTAATAATAATTTTTATTATTCCCTTTTCTTCCATCCATTTGATCTATTTTGGTACTTATCTATTCCAAAGATGCTATTTATGATGATGGTGACATGGCACCAAAAAATCTTAAGAGCCTCAAAGCATAGAGCTAATGCCCTTCTAGAGTTATAATTAACCACGGTTCATGGTTGAAGATTACACTTTAACTCATTAACCCTCAAAATATATGAAAAACAATCCTAATCTTAAATTTATCGGGATATATTAATTTAGATCCTAAACTTTTAAATTTTAGCTATGTTGATTCTATATAACTATACTGTTGAAATTTTAATTTTTCATTCAGTTTCAAATAATTTACTTACGAAAAAAACACATTTTTGTAAAATTTTAACGTAGTTGAATTGATGAAATTAAAATATTATGATCCAAATGGATAGAAATTCAGAAGTTTAATTGGTTTTTTTTAATAAAAAATATATCATATTGAACTAATCCAACTAAGTGACTTTCAAAGATTTTATATATTAAGGTGACCCTAAACCCAATAATAGCTAATTATTGGTTTAGTTGGTGGGCCCAATTTTTTTGTTGATTATTTTACAATAATTACTTGGTTTATAACTTAATTTTGATAAACTCCTCTTTCTCTATATTGATTAATATGTTTTTGGGAATATTATATTAATGGATTTCTAGACAACAAGATAATGGTTTTAATTTTGTCTTATCAATCTACTTTTGGTCAATTGTGACTCTCATATCAACTCAATTAGGTTTGATCATAAAAAGATTAAATCTTTATTCAATTTAACCCCATCAACCTTCAACTTAGGCTGATTTGATTAATTGAAGTTTTTTTTTTTAGTTTTTTTTTATGAAATGAAATATGAAAGAGAATAAAATGACGTATTAAAACTAATAAAAGTTTTTTTTTATAAACATCCATCAAAATTAAGGTCGTAAAATGAGTTTATGTCTAATCACGTTAAATCAAAATGGAAATTAAATTAGAGAGATAAATAAGCTGAATTTGATGAGTATTGAAATTAAATTTAAATTTGAATCATTATTTTTAAGTCAATACAATCAATTCATTATATTAATGAATCTCCCTTATTCAAATTTTTTTAATTAATCTAACCAACTAATTGGTTAGATTTGGATAATTCATTGATATTAATGTTATAGGGTAATTATTATATACATGTCATTGAATTAGAAAAAAACCATAATAAAAAAAGAGTTTCAAAATGATCATAAGTAAACACATTTTATCTCAATTCTCGTACAACAAGGTAGAAAATTGAAATTCATGACTTGTAGAGATAGATTGCATGTCAATATCATACTTTGACAAATAAATATCATTTTAAATCTTATTATATATATTACAAAATGTATAAGAGATATGTCACGTTAAATTTTTAATTAGTAAATAATTTATTAAAAATTAGTCTTCAAAGACTAGAAATTCATCGACTGTTTCATGAAAAATTCAAGGAATAAAATAAAATGAGGACAAGTTTTTTTTTTAAAAAAAAATTTTAGAGAGATAAGTTAAATGTAAATCAATATTTCGTGTAAATATTTTAATCTCCTAAATTATTTCATTACTAAGTTTTCTCTTCAATTTAGGACTAATTTATCATTTATGTTAAAATATGTATTCTATTAAAAATTAAAAATTATTTACCATTAATGGTTGAAATCACATTCATGATGTTAAAAGATGAGAGAATTTTCAAATTTCTCCTTAATTGCAATTTTTCATTTTAAATTAACAATTCAAATTTTTAATTGTTTATTATCTTAAATGTTAACTAAACGTTATGGGATATATCCCATAACGTTTGGCAATCTTTAAGGATTGATCAATTAGTTCTAAATTTCAATTGCTTTTCATTTTTGATTTTGTGGTCTAGTCTTACGTAAACTTATTGCATGAGATATCCTTACTTGTATGTCACCTACGCGTTGGATCATTGCATTTGTATTAAATACAAAGTGAGTCGTATCTACAGTATTACTAGAATAAAGTATTCAACTTTATCCTTATACTATAAACCCTTTAGATTGTATCTTGAACATTAATTCAAGTATGTCTCAACATAGAATTCAAGACTCATAAAACAATTTATGATGTTAGTTTATTGGATTTAGAGTTATTAAGATAAAATTAATAAATCTAATCAATAAAAATTACAATAACAACACTTTATTTATAATTGTCAGTGAATTACATTTACTATTTATGAGTTTTTAGGACATAAAATCAAACAAATATATACTTCGTTAGGTCATAAGATAGACATCATAATTATTTGAAATAAATACTCATATATATATTTGAAATTGAAACCAAAATGTAGAAATAAACCACTAATATACTATGTACTATAGCATCCATGACTTTCATATAAAGATGATTGGAAGATTGAACTCACCCACTTCTAAAGTCCATCTCGTATGAACGTTGATTTATTAGCGTAGAAAGCCTTCTTAAAAAAACTCTCATATTACACTAATTTATCAAAATTTTCCTGGATCATTTTAATTATTAGCCTATAATTTAAGGATTAGTCTATGAAGTTCCAACCAATGCTGGTTTCGGACTTGCCTAATAACATATTAGCTAGAAAAAATGTAAATAACTTTTTGTAATAAATAAATAAATATCATCTAAAAATGTCATATAAAGAGTTTGAAATAAAATATATATTTTAAAAAAGACACTGCTTTCATATTATAAAACAATTTTAGACAAAATGGTTTTAGTCCAAATTTAAGGAT
>JBBPDJ010000001.1:10991290-11090305 GCA_037974625.1 Cucumis cinereus
ATATATATATATATATATATATATATATATATATATATATATTAAGATTAGCTAAAATAAATTCTAAAAGGTACTCTTTTAGCTCACACTCATCAAAAGAAAAAAAAAGTATGGATAATTGAACAAAAATGTCAACACTATTGTCTAGAGCATAAGGAATCATATTTAAAGCTTTAATCTACGAGGTAGTGACCTACGAAAAGCAAAAACAAAGAAAAATATTAAACTAAACTTTGATCTTGACGTAACGACTCTGTTTAAGGGGATCAAAATTAATATAGACCACACAAACACTTCACATCATCATGTCTATCACTGAGGTGATTTAAATAAATTAAAAAGAAACGTAATCAAATAAAAATAAAAATAAAGTAGTCGAAATTTTCAAAAAAAGAGAAAGGATAAATTTAGGGTTTAGGGTTATATGGTAGATGAATAATGATTGAAACTTTGATTCTTGATAAAAGCAATTTCGAGACACTTTTATTTAATTTTATTCATATGCTTATATATGATGTTGAAAAAGTAGTAAGTCATTTAGTCTCTTTGCCGTGCAATTTATGACATATTAGAAAATATTGCACGTAACGTTACTAAAGCTTCGTATTTTTATGAAATATAGTAAAGTTGTTTTGTTCTACTCTTTAATCCTTTTTTTTTTTCTTTTTCTTTTTTTTTTATTCATTGAAATTGTCTACTCACCTTTTTTATTTGTTTTTATTCGTTGAAACCATCATATTTTTCAAGATTAATTTTTAGAAAAGGAAATTTTAATTCATTATATTGTGTTAATGCTTAAATCTAAAGTAATCCATAAATAAAGCCTCTATATTGGTTTTTTTTTTCTTTTGAAAATTATTGTAGATGAAAAACTTGTAAAAATACTTGTAAAATATAATAAAATTTTAGATTTTATTAATAATATATATTGATATGCACTTAGAGACAATGATAGAATCTAATTGTTACAAAAATACTCCTAAACTATTGAAAAGTTTCAAAAATACCCTTGAACTAAAAAAAAAAAAAGTTAAAAAACTACTCTCACAATTAGTCTAAGAATCTGAACTGTTAATATCTCGTTGCAAAAATAACTATAAATTAAAATATCTCTATCATTAGTATATGACAATTTTTTTTGAATTTTGTTGATTTCCAGAAATCAATTTAAAAACAAATTATATTGGCCACATACAATTTGGTTTTTTTTTCTTTTTTTTTTTTTAAGTTAAACCTATAGATACTACTTCCACCTATAAATTTTTTCATTTGTTATCAAAATTTTAGTGAAGATAGTCTTAGTCTCCCTTAAGAAATAAACTCTCTCTTTAAAGAACTTAAAGAAAGAAATTCTCAAGTTTGTTAGACTCACTCTCACAATGTTGTATCTTTTTGTTGAAAATACTAATGAACATTATTTTTTTTTAAAAAAAATCAACAATAATAAGCGATAGGACTAAATTTAAGATTTATTCAAATTAAAATGACTAAAATTGAACATTTAAAAACTTCAAAACGTAAATACCAAAATGATTGTTTATTATTTCTTGATTAATTGAACAAATGTGTAGGAATGGAGTATGGATCTTTAAATGTCTTAAACTAGTCCAACTACATTTAGTTTAAACACAAATATTTCTTTTTGTCATCCTTTTAAATTATTAAATATTTTATATTGTCATAATGAATATGACTTTGATATGTTAAATATTAAGGTAGTATACCATCTACCTAAAAACTTTGTTCTTCATAACTTATGTTAGTATAATTAATATACTAATGCACACTTTTTGTGTACTAAAAGCTAAAACTCTATACCCTAAAACTCAATAAAATATATGTGAAATGTGTGAGTTTAATACATACATATACTTTATCCACCTTAAATTAAACTTTAGAAAATCTCAAAAATATCAAACCGAATATAGTTCAATAAACAAATAAATTATAATTTCAATTAAATTCAATTGTTAAATGTTTAGACATATAGTTAGGTACCTTTAGTTTACATGGAAATGATTTGGTGATATTTTATATTTAATTGATTGTGTTAGTTGAATAATATAGTGATTAGGTTGAATTAAAAATAGGAAAAAAAAAACTTGAGTGAGTTTTTAGTCTGTAAAAAAAAATTTAAAACTAGGAACATTTTTAAATATAGCAAAATTTAAAATATATTACTAATAGTCCTATTAAATATTTAAAATTTACTATATTTTGTAAATATTTTCTAACCATTTGTTATTTACAGTAATTTTTTAGAAAATAATACTTACCAAACCTAGAATTAGATAGTATATTAAAAAAAACATATAATAATACAAAATTAGTAGGAGAGAGGAAGAGTGGAAAAGGTTTAATTGTTGAGTGAAAGTGAAAGAGAATCTTTTTAAATTAATTAATATATATATATATATATATATATATATATTAGAGGAAAAAGAAAAAAAAAATAATTTTGATGGTTATAAGTGAGGGGTGGGCCCATTAAGCGCAAGGGGCAGAAGGGACGTCCCTTTCGTAGGGAACCCCTTAAAATTTAATCAAAGCACCGCACCCAATTGGGTTGCTATAATTTCACACAATTTGACCCGATTGGGACCCACATTGACCAGCTCGGACTTCATTGCATCCACGTCACATTATTATTATTATTATTATTATTATTATTATATGTTTTGCTGAATTATATATTATTTATAAAAATACTCCTAAACAATATGATCCTTTAAATATTGTAATATTACTCTTGGTCTTTGAATGTTTCAATACTTCTTTTCGAGTGGAAAAAAGACTTAAATTGGTTACGAAGCGTTCGTGACTTAGAATAGTACGACAATCATGTTGACACTTCTGTTGAGATTTTACATTTTTACTTCACAATTTTAAGTTTAGCTTTTATTTGATCTTTAGGTTTCAGAATGTTACAATTTTACGTTTGAGTTTCGAGTTCAATTTCGACTTTCAACTTAATCCTCTAGGTTTTAATATTTTACACTTTTACTCTCAAATTTTTACAACACTCATTAGATCTTTAGAGTTAACTTTCAGTAAAAACTAATTTAAATAATTATGATGTAATTTTTTTAAAATAATCTAATATTAATGAAAAATTAGTAAAAACTAATTTAATTCTTTAAATTAACTATTAAAGACTAATACCTAAGACTAAAAAGTGAGTATTTAATTAAAAAGAATGAAGTTAAAAGTATAAAGTAAAAAAATTGAAGTTAAAAGTATAAATTAAAATTTAAAAGTTAAAAGACATAATAGAATTTAAATTCATAAGAGCGTAACATTTTAAAATCTAACAACCAATAGAAACGAAAAGTGCAAAAATCTTTAAATGTATATAACGCATGTTTAATAACCTATTTGTTTTCTTTTTGAAAATTAATTTAAAAGAAAAAGATGTGTTTGATAACTAATCTGATTTTTTGTTTTTTAAACAATAAACTTATTTTTAAAAGAAAAATTGTCCAAAATGGTAAAGTAGATAAAATATTTACACTGAAATTACGGAGGAAAATTAAAAATGTTGAAAAGGAGTTAAAATAAAATACATTTTGTTATTAAAAAAATATAAAACAAAATCAGTTACAAAATATATATGATTTTTTATTTTTTTATAAAAAAATTTAAAAACAGAATTTTGTTTATAAAAATAATAAAATGGTTACTTAGGGGACCCTAATAATTTAACCATAGTTTTTGATGTTATGATTATGATGATGTATGGGCTTTGACAAATGGCAGTGGGGGCCCAGAAAAAGGGTTGTTTTGATGAAACGACACCATCTCTCGACAAAGACCAAACCAAAAGTCTCTATGTGCTCGATTACCCACAGTTCATAAAGGCCCAAACTCATGGCCCATAATACCTACTTCTTCTTTCTCTTTTTCTTTTTTTAACCACTCCTTTCTTAACAATAATGATGGTTAAAATTCTAATTTTCCGTTATCGTTATCGTCCATTTTGTATATATGTCTTTAGAAGTTTCCATATCGTGTCCTTGTTACTGTTAATGTAGGAAGATAGATTATAAGAGAGTGTTTAAGATGTTGAGTTCAATTTTGAAGTTTGGAGTTAAAACATCTGTATTTTGGGTGCAAAGTTGTTTAATTGAAATTAGAAAGTTTGTGTTTAGTCAACGGATTTGTTAGTATAGAGTTGGAAAATGTTGGAGAGAGGGAGGGAAAAAAGAGGGGAAGATGAAGTTTATGTTGATAAATGTGAAAACTTCAATAGTGTGTGTTGATGATGGAGGTGGGTTATTTAAACACTGGCTAATGAGGTTGGTAGTACAAACACCTCCTTAGTGATGGAAATATAGCAAGAAAATTAGTTTTTAAATATATGTTTCTGCTAGAATTCTACCCTTTTACTTTCAGAAAAAAAAAAAATGAAAACTACAAAAATAAATTATAAGAAAACGAACATAATTTTGAAAAAGAAAAAATCAAACAATTGAATGAGGTCATAGTTTTTAATTTATATATACAAACACTTTGAAAATTCTCCATAAGAATCTATGTCGATTGTAATTGAACTAATCTCACTATATAGTAAGTCTAATGTCAACATCATGATGCCAAGTTGTTTATGGATGTTTATAAGATTCATCTATTTTGACAATGTGGGTCCATGTAACCTAAAATGTTTTGAAGAGATACTATTAGCATGGGGATTTGAGACTTCCATGTCATCTTTCATAAGAAATAAATAACCATAGAAGTATTCGAATTGTTAATGAGCATAGATCTAGTGGTGGTGACAAATATCATTAATGAAGAGATTAGAAATTTGAATTCTTCTATGACAGATTGTCGAACTAAGAAAAGAAAAATAACTGACGTATTCAAATTGGAAACGACAATTCTAAAGTAACAACAAATAAGTTAATTATGTTAAAGTTGAATTTTGAAATTTGATTCGATGAGAAAAAAAGGACAATCTCCTTCCAATCAATCTTTTCTTCCCTTTTTCGTCTTAATACTACAAAAAAAAAACACATAGAGAAAATTGGTAAGAAATAGCATAAAAACATCAAAAGAAAAAAAAAACTTAATAATAATAATAATAATAATAATAGTTGTTACAGGTGATTTTGAACTAAATATAAAAATAGAACCAACAAAATCAAGAAGATAACAAAATTTGTTCGAAAAAAAACAAAAATAGCACCTCATACTTATTTTGGGCCTTTGGAAGAGGGTTAGCTGAGATCAGAGCCAAATCAACGTGCTCAACAAGGACTAAAATGGGGTTAGGAGAAGGTGATCGGTCTTGTAAAGACCGAGGCAAACCTTGGTCAACAAGAAACTGGGCATGACTTTCAACTCATCGAGATGGAGAATTATCCCAAAGCTATTCCAAATCATTGTTTGGAGAACCTAGGTCAACCACTCCTATAAAAGACATTATTATGACTCTAGGGAACATAAACATCCATTCACAATGTCTTAACTTGTTGCGCTCATTTGCTTCTCAACTTAAGCATCAAAGTGAGTGAGCACCAACATGTTTCCTATTTTGCAGGTCATCCTCTTTCCATATCAAACAAATTTACTGTTGTATAACACGTGAAAACCAAGTGAATTTTAGCGTATTCAAATTTTTTGGCATCAAACATAACAACAATAAAGTTTTATAACTATTTAATATACATCAAAAGTTTCACCTGAAATTAAATAATACAAAATAATATGCAAGAAAGAGTATCCAATATTTATTTTAATTCCTTAGTCATAATTATTATATTGAAAAGGATAGAGGAAAAATGAGGAAACAAAGATTGTAACACACCAATTTGATTAATTTATGACAAAGACACCTACATCAATTTGATCCAACCAAATTTTGAGAGGACAAATAAATAAATACAATGAAATATGGTGTGGTTTTGCAATTAAATAAATTAAAATTGTGACATTAGTTGCAAATTGTTGATTTAGACTTGACCTACAAAATATTGAAACATCAACCTATCTGCCCCTATACTTATTTATTAATTTTAGAAATTATTTTGTATCAAGACATACCCTATCTTTCTATCCAAAAATATCAATAATTCTCTCTCCCTCCCTAAATTTATTTATTTTTTTTTCAAATTTGAATATAAAAAATATAACATATATAATATTCGTCTATTTAAAATTTATTAATTTTTATTGAAATTGATTAAACAACAACGACAATGTTTATATAATATTAGCAGTAGGTAACATAGTAGTTTGAGTATGTGTAATGCCAAAACACAAGTGGATTGAGCCATAGGCTATGGGTGAAACTCTCTCCATATGTCACTCTCAAAATTCCTCTAATAAAGTTTGATTTCAATTTGAGGAAAATATAAAGTTATAATCTTTTGTTGATATTCTATTTTATTTTTGGTCTCATAAATTATGCAATTATTTCATTTGTCGTCTAATAACCAAATTCATTAACTTTATGCTTTTTCATGAATAATGAAATATATAAAAATATATATAAATACACACACACACACACACATTTTTCTGGCTTATGAATTGGTAAAAAAGAAGAAAAAAGTCTTAAAAAATTGCATAATCACTCTAAGATATCAAACGATTTTTATTTGAACTATAAAGTTTAAAAGTTATTATTGTTTTAGTTTTTTTAAATAAAAAATATTAATTGTTGATGCATTTATAAGCCACATCTTCCAAATTTAGGTTAAAATAATACGATTTAACTTTTTTCTTTATTACATTTGTTGAATTAAAAATATAGGTTGTTGACAATTATTCACTAAAAAATTTGAGGTAATAAATATATATACAGCTTCACAGAATTCAAACGTTAGTACAAGTCTTAACCTTATTTTTAGATTAGTTTTTAAAAAGTTAGTATATTTTATTGCTAATATGAAGTCATTTTAAATTTTGTATTAATAAAAAAAATCTATCAATTATGGAATGATTATATTAGATGGTTGAGTTGTATTGATAGGGGTGATTACTTTTTTTTTTTAATAATTATTTTTAATTTCTCTGAAATACTTGTAATAGATAATAATTTTAGAAATAATAATTAAGTATATAGCAACATTTTTAAAATATTGCAAATATAACAAAATATATTAATTTTCTATCAATGATAGACTCTTATGGTCTATCAATGATAGATCAATATTTACAACATGGTTTATCATTGATAAGTTTTGATAAATTTTATTACATTTGAAATTTTTATTAAGATGTTGCTATACCTGCTAATATTTTAAATCTAATTATTATACTTGTGCTCGTTTAATATTTACTATATATTATTTTTAAAATCCCATTCTATGTTTAATCGGAAGCTTCACATTAGGCCCATAGTAGAAAATGGACGGCCCAATTCATTTCAAATGATTCAATTCTAAATCTCATCATGTTTTTCTAGAAAAGATTTGAAAGAAAAAATAATAAACATTTTTTTCTCATAGTGATGGAAAATTTAATCTACTGAAATATACTCAAATTGACCACTCGTATTTACAGAGTTCATAAGTTGATTTTCTTATCAATTTTATTTAATCTAAGGAAGAATTTTTGAATGTGATTGTTCGTTCATACAGATATTTTTTACATACAAATTTGAAATACTTTTATATAGTTTTTCTTTTATATATTCAACTACGTAAAACTGTTAGTCACATTATGAGGTTTTACATCCAATAATTTCTTACAGGTGAGTCAATATACATCAACTAATATCACGAAACTTCAAAACATAATCTTTTATTTTTTAATGAAAATTATTAGAGGCTGTCACGATGTGACTGACAGTTTTGAACTGTTGAATGTGTCAGAGAGAAAAATTACAAAAATAATTCTAATTTGTGTCTAGTAGTTATTAGAGGTACAAGCAAAATTTTGAATATGCATTCTATGATTATTGAAAAAAGTCACCACGATCAAAAACTCAAATTACACATAGCTCAATGATTAAGATATATGTACGTAGTCGTTAACTAAGTAGTCAAAGATTCGAAGAAAAAAAAAACCAAAAACACAAAAAGTAGCTTATTCATTTTCAATCCAAAACAATAAACATTATAATATCACTCAAAAGATCTCACAATACAACAATCTCATCATGAGAGAGAAATCATAGCAAAGTACAAAATAGAAAGGCAAAGGGAATAAAGTTTGGAATATAATATTAATGCAAAAATGGATTGACCAAATACATAGATGATTTGATGTCAATGGATTAATGGAGCAAAAGTTGAAGCAAGAATGAGGATGAAGAGCATAGGTTTGGACAACAATATTGTTGAAGTTCCATTTGATGTTCCATCTTCTCTAGTTGTTGGCACATTTCTTCTTGATCCTCCATCTATAAAATCAATCCCACAATTTTCCCATTTCAACTAAGGTTTGGAAGAAAAAAAAATAAAAATGAAGCTTTGTATTTCAAGTCAAGGGAGTAAGTAAGCATGATTAAATTTTAATTTAACCCTAATTATAATTAAAACGATCTAGTTTTAGTCGTCGTACCGGTAGGTTCTTTGGTTGTTTCTGCAGGACTATCATTCGTAGGAGAAGCCGCTGTCAAAATTAACGAGCTTTCAATTAGTAATAAGCTACTAACAACAAACATACCTACCAATCTGTATTTTTTTAATATAATAATTGTGAGGATGAAAATCAAATTTGCAATCTTAACAAAGGAATTAGATGATGAGTTAACAATTTTGGCACTAGAATAGACAAATATTATTGGTAAATTGATATTTTTGTTAAACAATTTGCAATACAACTATTTTATTACCGTTACAGCGGGAAATGGGCGGAGTTTGTAGACGACAAGCCCCAGGGAGTGCAAGAGCCAGAGTTTGGTTGATATTGAGCCCTCCAAGCGGGGAGGCACCGCCACGATTATCAAAGACTTGGCAAAGACATTGGGGTTGGGAGCGGACGACGGTGGTGAGCTGCGAGCAGCAACTTGGAGACGGGGTGGAGGAGTTGCCGTTGATGTAGTTAAGGCAAGGTGAGAGGGTAATCAACACATTGTTACAATCCGAGGATTGACCCATTGCTTGTCCTGCCCATAACAACAACAAGGCCACCATTCCTAAAACAATACTCATTTTCATCTTTCTACCTTCCATAATATATTATTTCTTTGTTGCTTAGTAGTTAAATTTAATTTTGATATGTGAATTGTGATTTGTGGAGACTTATAGCAATTTTTTTGGAGAGTGTAGAAGGGCAGATGAGTGTTGTTCAACAAATTTTCCTACTTTCTTTAACGAATCTCTTTCTCATAATTTGGTTGGTGTTTTTTTTTTCTTCTTTTTTCCAAATTTGGTCTTTTTATCATTTGAAAATTTCCAATTTTATCGACTATGTTTAATGTTAGTTGGCAAAAAAAAAAAAAAAGGAACTAACACCCCCCACAACATTAGGTATGAACTATAAAAAAAAAATTAGGGTAATTGAGAAGTTGAAAGTTTGGCCAATCATGAAGCTACAAATTTGCATGATAAGTCAACAAATCCAGATTAAAACTGAAAGATAAGACCCTATTAAACATGCCACCTCACTCCAATCCCCACATGTTTGTTAAAGTAGTTGAGCTCCAAAACCAACTCCCCCATCAACCCTCACAACAATTTGTCCCCTCTCTGTCTGTCTATAAATCCTATGCTTCTCAATTCAAATTTCCCACAAACCTTCAAAACAAGCACCCAAAATGAAATTTGTTTGCCCCTTTTTGTTACTCTTGGCCTTTCCATTGGTGGCTGTTATTCTTCCTGTCAATGGGCAAATGAATGTGTCGTGTAGTGCCTCCATGGTCTCAAGCTTTACTCCTTGCTTGAACTTTGTCACTAATAGCTCAGCCAATAGCAGTTCCCCAACTGCTGATTGCTGTAACGCTATACGATCGCTTGCCAGTGGTGGTCGGGACTGCCTCTGCCTCATCGTCACCGGAGGAGTTCCCTTTCAAATACCTATCAATAGGACTCTTGCTATTTCACTTCCTCGCGCTTGTAACTTGCCTGGTGTCCCCCTACAATGCAATGGTATATGAGTTTCTAATTATTCTTTACTTATCAAAGTTATGTTTATTTAGTCTCTGTATATAAAACTACATAATGTTAAAATGTCGTTTTGGTTTCTATTATTTTGATGTTTGTGATCTTATCCATGAGACATAAGCAATAAATTAACATTTTTATTATATTATTAAAAAAAAATTTAAATAACAGAAGTAACTAGAAGTTTTGAAAATATTTACAAATAGAACAAAATATTAATCTATTGTAATCAAGACCGCCTATTTGTGTATACATAATCTTGATATATGATATTTTACAAATATTTTCGTTCATTTTGTTATATTTAAAAATAGCCAATCAATTTTAGATGAAAGATACAAAAATGTGACTAATGACTCATGCGTCAAATAATATAGACATTTTAATTTGTTATGAAATTACTAAACTGGGTAACCTTGTTTGTTGTTTCAGCCGCTACTGCTCCTGCTTCAGCTCCAGGTACTATTTTCTAAACAATCTTCATCTTCTTCCTATTCTTGTTCTTATCATTCAATTTTGCACACTTTCCCTCTTAATCTTCTGAAATTTACAGCCTCAATCCCTCTAGGACCAACTCTTTCTCCACAACCTTCACCGTCGGCCAGTCCTCAAGGTAATCAACAATCTCAATTCATCCATTTACTCTGTTTCCTGTTCTTCTCTCTAAAACTTTCCTTTTTGCAGCCCCGGAACCCACCACGCCGGCTCTTACTCCTTCTTCGATGGTTCCTGAAGCCGAAGCTCCATCGGAGACTGGCGGAAGTCGCCCAGTTCTGACCCCATCCTCCGCCGTCCCTTCAAACTATTTTCCAAATACTTTTCTGCTTATGGGATTTGCATATGTAATTTTGAAAATTTGAAATTCAACTGGTTGTGTGATATATTATTGTTCGGTTTTTTCAATTTTTTGTTTGAAAATTGAATGAAGTTGATCTTGATCGGAGTATTATGATTCTGTTCTGTTCATTCTTTGTTTCATTTGCGAAAACGGTTAAAGGGTACTTTCGGGAATTCCCTTGTTCTTCCCGCTATTTTTTTCCATTCGAATAATCGAATAAGAGGGACTTTGTGAAAATGTGAATGGCACTTGCCAATTGTTAACGAACTCAAAAACCCCTGAAGAAGAACTAATCTCCGATTCCTTGATCTCTGTAATTCCAAGCTTCAACAATGGCAACGTTAATTAGCATCGTCACAACGTTAATTGCATTTCTCACGCCGTCCATGGCGGTGGTTGCTATGTCGCCGCCGCCGCCGCCGCCGGGATGCACCACTAGAGAGCTGCTTTTGCTCTCCCCATGTCTGCCTTACATTTCTGATCCGCCAAACAATCTTTCCAATACGGTTCCTTCTGCGTGCTGTGATGCGTTCTCCTCCGCTTACAGTTCCGGCGGAGGGATTTGCCTCTGTTATTTTCTTCGTGAGCCTCAGATTTTAGGCTTTCCGTTGAATCGTACGAAGCTCATCGCTCTGTCTTCCTTTTGTCCTCTCAATGGTGAAAACGAAATGTATTTGGAGAAGAATAGTTCTCTGGACTCGATCTGTGCTGGTATGAGCTTGAAACCGTTATTCTTTCTCTCGATCTCTCGTTCTTTATTGATGACTAAAATTTCTTGATTCTTGATCTTCCTCTGTTTTGATTTTCGAATAGTTGATTCTAGCAATTCTTGTTTATTAGTGGTTTCGTTCTTTTGGAAAGACTGCTTAATTTGAAAATTGATTCCAGCAAATTCTTGTTTGTTTGATCAGCTTCACGAACTCTGCCTCCACTTCAAAGCTCGAGGATTCCAAGAATCCAAGAGCCGGATAGTCCTGGTAATTTCTCTTCCTATTTCTTATTTTAGGTTCGTTGATAGTATTGACTATTTGAGTCAACATGAGTTAAATATTTGGACATTTCGGTACCTCTTGGATACCTATCAAATATTTACTTTAAGCTGCAAAAATGAATTTGATTGTGAACTATTATAGTCAAACATAAATGTTAAAATTGGACTATCAAACTCATAATATCTGGTAAATTGACTCTTAAACTTACTAACTATTGCAAGTTTGAGGGTCGAATTTTAATATTTAGTTTGAGAGCTCAAGTGTAATAACTGGCTGAGAGTGTAATTACAACTACTAATATATTTTAGGAATATTTTTTTTATAATTAATTTGCCCATTTATATTAACATAACCTGACAATTGTTATTCAATAGTTGTATGAAGGAATGTAGATCAGAGTCTCAATATTCATTCAATAGGTTTCAAATATTTATTAAACTTATTGTAGGAAAAAATATTAATTTTAGAGAGCGAAATACATAAAACTTTTTTTTAAAAAAATATTTAAACGCTAACTTGGTTTGAGTTCAGATTCTTTTTAAATAAAAAAATGATAAAAATAAAATTTAAAAAGTGTATATTTTAATAAGCAAGGCCTTTTTTATGTTTAAAGAATAATGTGTTAGATTATATCCTTGTCCCAGTACATTTTTTTGTCACAAAACTTAGGATAAAGTGTTTCGATGAAATAAAGATTTTGCTTTTTAATCAACAAATAAGATCGAGTTAAATATTGTCATCTTTGTCGCTTTAATATTTAGTAGCTATTTGTTATAACACTCAAATGTTTTGATTCCAACCATGTAGGTGATGAGAATACAGAAGATCCTGATATGGGTTTACCACCATCTGCAACCGTATCGCCCTCAGCACCTGCTGATAAACCGCCACCGTCTCCGTCATCTGCTACAATCGAACGTTGTTCATTGGCAAAAGAATGTACTGGTTTGTTCTTTTCAGGTTCACTCTTCCTTATTCACATTTTGCGATCTATGGTAACCATGGTGTAGAAATCTGGATCACATAGTTGACTGTCATTGTGAAAGCAAAAAGACCTAACTTTTCGTAATTGGAGTTTTTCTTTTTTCTTTTCTACTTGATCAAAAGGAAATTATGTTTATAGAATGTACAAACTTGCAACAACAAAACAAAGTATAGGCATAGTCGGGTAAAGGTAAAGTTCTTAAACTAACAGTATAGTATATGGACAATATTTCCAAGACATCTACAAAGATCTAAGAATATAAAGTTAACAAAGAATTTTCTTCTCCGCTTTGTTTCTGAACTGGTAGCAAAGGTTAACATCAGACCATTCAGCTTCATCAATAACTGGTTCGGAAAATTCTGTCTCGGTGCCACTGGCGGCTCCTGCAGCTCTTGATTCTGGCCTGCATCTTCAAATCCTGAACTCTGTCCCTCTTCGTTATTGCAGGGTTGTACCTCATCTGTGAGGTCCTGCCTTTCAGGGAGGGGGCAACCTTGATATGAATCTTTGTCAACACACTGCCATAACAACTTGTTCCAATAGACATCCTGCCAAAACAACGTTGTAAGTCATTCTTTTCAGGTATCTTCTTAGTTATTAGGGACACCCTAGGACACTACATGACGCTGTAGCTGGCTTTCCATTTCCAAGACTACTGGGCCAGAATATTTATAAGAGAATAATATAGAGTTTCATGCATTCAAATTGTCTGCTTCAATGAAATTCACTAGCAACTTGATGCACAATAATACAATGAAGAAAGAACCAGGAAGGAAGTGAAATTAAGGGTCCGTCAGGCGAAAAAAAACAAGTGGATAATACTAAACTTGAGAGGAAGGTACCTACTTTTTAATACATTTAAGAGTACACCATCCCTTAGATCCAGTAAAAGCCAGATTTGATCATAACAATCATCTACTTAAGTAGCAAAAATCACCTGATTAATTTTATGGGGATTGCCAATTATGATCATAAGAAGTTGTATCTCGAACATTGATCCATGTATACGTCTACATACAGTCTAAGATTTAGAATGTTAGTTTATTGAATTTGAGTTAATAAGATAGAAATAACTAAATATTCAATAACTCTTTATTGAAATTTAAATAATAACTCTTTATTAATAACAGTCAATGAATTGATTTACTATCTACGACTTTTAGAACATAAAATCCAACAAATATGAATTACCTAATCATATTTTTTATTGATTTAAGTGCGTTTAGTTTCCAACTTTTAAAAATACGTTTATAACGTTCTTGAAGTATTTTTTTTATTGATCTTTTAAAAAGTAATTATATAATATTTAAAATTAGAAAATCTAGTTGTAGAGAGTATATGATTTTTTAAAAATGATTCTAATTTAAAATGTCATATAATTATTTTAAAGCTACAACCAAACACACATGTGAAAACATGAAATAATTATGTTTTTGTTTAACCTCGGGTCTCAAATTTCTATTTTTAAATCCTCTAACAAAAGAGTTTTCATTTTTAATTGTATCATTTTTGTTGTTTCTTTTTTGTTTTCTTCTTTTGCCTTCTATTTTCATGTGTTATTCCTCTCTCATGTTTGTTGAGGTATGATTGAGATATTCTAGGTTTGTTACGGTTGGAGTTGTTGAATCACTTAGGAATGATTATGATGCCATATCTTTTATCTACAACGTGTGGTGTAGAGGACGATTATTGATTGGAAAAGAACAAAAAAGGTGTTTTTTTTTAAAGTTAATTAGAATGATCAGAGCTGTGTAATTGTGTATGAAAAGTTGTTAGTGTATATGCATATGGATGCATAGAGTTAATCTCTTGAGGGGAAATACAATTCAACATATATCTTGAAGAGTTCACATAGGGAGAGCCTGTGGTTAAATGAGATCACAAAAAGATACAGTAAAGATCATATAACGGAGGAACTTGTAGACTTGAGAGTCTCAAATTCGTTGTGGAGACATTACTCTTGTATCTGTGTGACTGTAGTTATTATCTAAAATTATAACATATATTGTAACTCTGGAAGCTGTGTGAAGTTTCTGTGATAATAATAAAGTTGATCTCATCAGGGTGAAGACCCCCGAGATGTAAGCTAGATTGCCGAACTGGGTTAACAACGTCTTGGTGTCTGTCTCTCTTTATTTGACTATTATTATATCGCATCTATACTTATATTATCAGTGTAACTACTGATTGCATAATCCTAATCAGTTTTTCAATATATATTATTGAATGCACCAAATACAGCAAAATGAGTCGTCAAATTATTTACAAATATAACTAAATTCAACTATCTATTTACCATAGACAATGTCGTGATAGGCTTTAATATGATAATATTTTGCTATGAAATATTTTCAACATCTTTACTATTTAAAAATTATCCAAAAAATGATTATTAATTTAATTATTTTTTAAAATAAACATCTTTTTTATAGAAAAATATCAATTTTACTAATACCCTAGCGTTACCATTTTTCTTATTTCATTTTGTTTATGATCAAGATTTTTTTTTTTGTTTAAAAGTAATAAATACATAGAGACCAACTTCCAAATATTCCCATTTTTATCTAATAGAAGAAACAAAATTGAGTCTAAAATTTAGATGCACTTAAACATTACTTCCTAAAGAACTAGTTATTCTTGATTTTTTTTTTTTCTTCTGAAATCAGAAGGGGCCCAAAAAATAGAAACCTTGCAGATCCATGGTAGGAGATGAATCATAAATTCAAAATTTCAAATCAATTTTCCTAAATTAAACCAAACTCAAATGGCAACAGCACAATCACTTCCAAATGAACACTAATGAACTAGGCCACAACAGGGCATAACATTTGTATACAAAATAGAGAAGAGAAAAAAATGTAAAAATATATAAAAGGCATGTTCTTGCAACAATGTCAAACTGGAAGAGCTCCAGTGTCTTTATTGGATTGACGCCATGCAACCTCTGTTGCCACATCCTAGTCTACAATCTTGATCACAAAGTTTGGGGGAGCCACTGTTAGTCTTGAACAATGTAC
This sequence comes from Cucumis cinereus, assembly GCA_037974625.1. Classification (NCBI taxonomy): domain Eukaryota; kingdom Viridiplantae; phylum Streptophyta; class Magnoliopsida; order Cucurbitales; family Cucurbitaceae; genus Cucumis; species Cucumis cinereus. Next base: position 11,007,175 of record JBBPDJ010000001.1, read on the forward strand.
TTACTGACCACACGTCGATTGCTTCCTCGATTGACATGACGCTATAGTAATGTCTATCCATCATAGAGTGTGAAAAGTAGGATCCGTAACCAAAAGCACCTTTCTCAACCTCGTTAAGCGTCGGGATGTAATCAATGTCGTAAAGTGATACTACTGTAGTTTTGTATACCATAAAAACTCAGTTCTTACAATTTGGATCAAAGTAGCATTAATTTGATTTCGTAATTGGGCTTGAATTTTGAAGGACCCCGAATTCATTTTTGTGTAACTAGTTTGCTCGAAATTAGTTGAGATATAGTTGTAGACCAAGTATTTTGTCACCTTTGGCATTGTGATTAGTTGAGATACCATTCTATTTTCATTGCTCATTGATTTCATTGGATTAACTTATTGATTGTCTCTCAAATGGGTCGGGCAAGAAGAAGGTCTTGTTTTTTTTTTTTTTTTTTAGTCAATAAGCTATTTGTTTTAGAGACAACCAAAGCATGAGAATGAGAAGGTAAAGTACTGATATGGATATATATCTTGATCTTTTAACATGTGATTTTCAACCAATAATCAATGCCAATAAATTTGTTTTTTTTTTCAAACGCAAAAGAGATAGAAATGGGTGATGATTAATTTGAGTTGCAAATAGGGCGAGTTGTAATTATGGTTCAACTTCTAGCATTACTTGGGTCATCGGTAGTGAAATAAGGAATAGAAAATAAGTATTAGGTTAGATTAGGCTAGTTTAACCTAATATCTTAATCAATCCAAGGCCTTAATGTGATGAACTAAGTAGATATGTTTGTGTGGTACCTACTTAGTTAGTTTAGGAAATGACATCAAAGTATGTACAACATTATTTGACGATCAATTAAACTTGATAATTAGATAACCAAGTAACTCAATTTATATGATAAATTGATGAATTAAACTTTAAACATGAGAGGAAACTGAATTCAACATGCATTCAACTTTCTATCAATTATCTTTAGGAGTCTAAGTCATTAAACCTACATGTCTATGGCCCCTACAAGCTTAGAAAGTAAGAACACAATCTAAGGACCTAGCGGACTTACCCTATGTTTAGAGTAAGAAACAAAGTCATGTTTCTAAGCTCGTTTCCTAGATTTCTTTTACGAAAACCAAGTTTAATTCAAAACGCTTTTAATATGAAACTCAACTTTTGTACACTAATCTATGTGATCAATCTAGACTAATAATGTAAAAATACTATATCAAAAGTAATGTAATTAAGATATATCATATCAAAACTAGACTAAAAATGTCAAAACCTAAATTAGACCATTGAAATCAAACTAATTGAATTGAATACAACTTCATATGAAAACAAAACAAAAGACAAAAAAAAAAAAGAAAAAAAAAAAACAAAGGCACTTCCAACTAAGATATTATTAAAATTATGATATATCAGTTGCATAAAATATATTAACACACTAATTATCAAATATACTTTGAAATGAGGGTAAAATTAGAATAATAATAATAATAAAAAAAGAAAGAAAAACATCTCTAAGGGTTGGGAATAATGTTCCCAATCTTCTAACGTCACTGATTCTTTAGTGGCACTGATTCGATCCTCAAGCACACACATGTTCTAAGGAGGAACACATGTTCTATGGAACAAGAGCTCCCACTAAATGCTGTTCGAATACATTTTTCACAAAATAAAGTTAGTCAAAATAAAGTGTACATATTCTCGCAGTGAAGGCATTGTCTTTTATGTTAGTAAAATACAATTATAGGTTGTTCATAAACCTAAACTAGTTGAATTGGAAGTTCATTTTCAGAATCTAACCCAATCATTTAGGTAACATATACAAATATTAATTTCAGTTTATTTAGTTTACATGAACTTGTCAACGTGCGCATAGTACGGTTCAGTTTTGACTAAATATTAGAAGTATAATTGTTCCACCTTAGAAAAGTTCAAAGAACTTATATGGACTCAAACCATTGATAAAAGTTTTAAAGAACACATGAATTCAAAGCATCGATAAAAAGAGCCTTTTTCGCTTGGGGGTAAAGTTTTCACATATAGAAAAAGTTTAAGTTTGGGTGTGTGGGTTTTGGTTTTTTTTTTTTTTTTTTTTTTTTTTTTTTTTTTTGTATTCTCTAGCTTGAGAGTTAGAAAGAAATGATATCAATATTTAGAAGCTTTGAGAGAGAGTATTTTCGTAACTGAGATCGAGGAGAGATTTATATGTGATTGTAATAATTTTTCACATAGTAGATTTTTAGTTTGTGGTTTTTTTCTTCGGTTTCAAGTTTTTCCATGTTAATTCTTGTGTCTCCAGTTTTATAACTTTTTTTTTATTTCTTTATTATTTTTCTTTTTATTCTTACCAACTAGGTGTGAGATTTTTCCCAACAAGTGGTATCAAAACTTTTGGTAAAAGATTCTTTAATTTTGACTATTTGCAACATATTGTTTGTATAAACTTCCACGTCATAAAAGAATTCTTGAAACGGGTTGCCCTATTGTAAATAATGTGAATTATTCACTATTGTTGATTTACTAGGAGTGAAGCAGATGTGTCAAGTTTTATGAGTTCAATAAACTTTGAAGTGGAGAAATTTTATGGAAGAATCAACTTCAGCTTGTGGGTAAGTGCAAGTCAAGTATGTGTTTGTACAACCTGGGTTGAGATGGATGAATGCCAATGAAGATAATAGATGGTAGTAGAAGGTGTGGACTCTTGAAAATACCTTGCCAAGGTGAAATTTATAGAGTTTTGGAAAAATATAAGAAATACAGTTATCCTACACTAGAACAGTTGAAGGAAGTCATGAACTCCAAGCATTATAAAAGGAGTCAAAGAATTTTGTTTTAAATTGTCCCAATTAGAAACACTTTAAGCTTAATTGTGCTAACTCTTGTAAAATTCATATTATATATTCTCCAGTTTGAGAGTGGAAAAATGTATGTGAGTAGTCAAAAGCTTTGAGAGAGAGCTTTGCTATAATTAGGGACATCGAGGAGAGATTTCTATATGATTGTAATAATTTTTCACACTATTGAATTTTTCAAATTCATGGTTTTTTCTCTCATTTGGAGTTTTTCCACGTAGATTCTTGTGTCTGAAATTTTATTTTTTTCTTTTAATTTTTCTGTTATGTTTTTGCTTATTTATCATTAGAAAGTATTCAAAATATTTCAGCAACTTCAACTGACATAGAGTTTGTACTATCAACCTCGAGATCAAATGTTCAATTCTCTACCTCTTCACATATCCCCACATGTCACATTTTCATTTTACTGTAAGGGAAAACAAGTTATTTGAACCCCTTTTACAAAATTTTGTAAAGAAATAGAACATATTAGAACTTTTCAAATTTATATATTTACTTATAATTCAAACTAGTTGTTAAATGTCAAACTTTATTGCATAAAAGCAATATACTCCAAGAAGTTGGGAATTACTTTTTAATTCTCAGAAAAGATTATGCAGAAAAAAAATCTAAAAGAAACCACTGAGTTGAAGAGATATTTTTTAATTTATAAAAATATTTATATTCATACCCCCAAGAAGAACTCATAAAACAAACAAATACATAAAGAAGAGAATCTCTTACCAAAATAATCTTACAAAATCCAATATTTTTAGAACTACCAACACATAGTAAACTAATTACTCATATCTAATTTAATAATTTTTCTCCGCTTCCTAATCATTTCGTTTTCTGTTTTAAATTTTTAAAATTAATCTTATAAATACTTATTTCACTTCTTTTAGCTTTAGGTCTTAAATTTCTTTTTGCTTTGTTATCTAATTTTTACTCATGTTTTCAAAATCCAAGTCACATTTTAAATTATAACTAAGAATCCAAAGTTTTCTCGAGGAAAGTAAAACCTAGAAGAAAACATAAATTAAAAAAGAAACAAAATAGTTATGAAACGGAACTTAAATGGTTACTAAAGAAAGCTTAAATAGTTATCAAACGAGATGTGAGAGAAGAATATGTTAGAGAAATTCTTAGAAAAGCCTAAGAATTAGGTATGGATCAAGAGGTGGCCCTAGGAAAAGAATGGCAGCCATGAAATCTTCCAGCACAAAGATTCAAAAAGGTGAGGATTGCAAGGATATGTGGAATAAATTGACGAAGGTTTTTGTAGAATCCATTGCTTTTGTTGAATCTTCGTATGTTTTTTTTATCATGTAATTCCACAAGATCCCTTCGAAAGTAAAACCAATCTCATTCTCAAAAGATACTCCTCCTTTATCTCTCTCTCTCTCTCTCTCTCTCTCTCTCTTCTTCATGGGAAAAAAGTATTCAAACACTTCCAACTTGTTCTATATCTACTTTCCCTCCTTTTTTTCTTCACCATGTGTTTGCCTAATTCTTTTGTTCGTTTGGAAAGAACTAATAAGATTGTTTGAAGAATATATTTTGCTTGTATTATTTCTTGATACAAAGGTGGTATTATACAGTACATGAGATCATATATGGAAAATATTACAATATAATCAAATGTACAATTTAGGCAAAATCAAAGGACAGAGACAATGGAGAGGATTGATTTTTGAATATCCCTAATATCCTCCCTCAAACTGATGACTTAGGAGAAGTCAGAAGTTTTACGCGAAGTTGCAAAAATGTTGGAGACGACATGAGCTTTGTTAGCAAATCTGCAAGTTGATCACTAGAAGAGATGTAACGAATAGAGATGTCTTTGCGAAGTACCTTTGTCCGAAAAAAGTGGTAATCAATCTCAATGTGTTTAGTGTGGACATGAAAAACAAGATTATGAGCTAGAGATATTGCAGAAACAGTCACACCATAAAGTTAGTGATTAATGTAGCAAAACATGAAGGTCACATAGGAGTTGCCATATCTAATAAAGAGCCACAGTTGTAGTGGTGAGAGAGCGATATTCTGCTTCGGTTGAAGAACGAGAGACTGTAGGTTGCTTTTTTGAAGACCAAGAGATTGAAATTTTAAAAACGATTGCATGACTCTTGTGTTTGTGCTATGTTTTAAATGTTTGCTTATTTATTGTCAAAACAAAGCAATTGCAATCTTTCAGTCACAAAAGAACATTTAGAAAAGCCGAAAACAAATTTTATGGCGTACAGTAAAGACAAGTATAAACATTACTACATATTCATTGTATTTTGTAGACATTTAGCAATTAGGATTACTTAATTATTATAATTTACTGTTTTTTTAGTGTCCTCTATAAGTAGGGAGCACCGAGTGTGGATACTATGTCATGAGATTTATGAGGAAAATTTTGACTAGAGGAAACATTATCATCTCGGATTCGTTATGTAATCAAAATATTTCAAAAATTCATATAGTGTAGGAAAAAACAACTTTCATTTTAATATTATGTTTCATTGGTATATAGGTTGACACACAGAGATTCATACTCACAAATCGAGTTGGACGGAGTTGAGTTAGCAGATTTTGTGGGTTCGTACATGTGATTGTATTTTATGTTGTTTTCATTAAACATTTTTATTCAATTTAACAGTAAATTTTGTTCATATTTTGAAACTGTCCATATTGGGGGGTGTGGTTGTACAGTTTGGAGGGAAGGGGGTTATTCATTGTAAATTTTGGAAATAATACAATATTGTTGGTTTTTGTCCATAGTGGAAAAGTTAGAGTTATGGTTGGATTAGAGAGATTAGATTTATAATAGTTTTGGCTACAAGTATATGTATTTGTTCACTTCCACATTGTGGCTGATTTATGTTTTACAAAATGATATTCTTTTTTGTAAATCTTCAAATTTGGGGTTGTAGGGTTTTGTATGTAGTTATATGTTGAACAAATGTAAAGTTTTGGAATAGGTTAATATGATGAAATGTTTGAATATGTTCAAGTTTTGGAATTGTATGTTGATGAATATCAGGCATATTTATGTGATTGTTGGACCACACTACAAGTACTATAGGGTAAATACAGAGAACAAAAATAAAATCAAATTGTTGGAAAAACATACAATTGCAATTTTAAAAAATTTCAAAACAGACTTGACAGTTTTTAAGTGTCATAAATAAATACATTCTTGACATTTTTTAAATGTAAAAAACAACAACATTCTTGGTGCTTTTTAAATGTCATAAATGTCAACATTCTTGATGTTTTAAAAATGTTAAAAAAAATCAAAATCTTGACGATTTCAACATATCAAGTAATCAAAAGTTTTTGATGATTTTAACCTGTCATAAAGTACCAAATTCTTGACAGTTTTTACGTGTCAAGTAAACAAAGAGTTCTTGACGTTTTTTACATGTCGTGAACAATCACATTGTTGATGTTTTTTACCTTTCGTCAATATGAACAAACTTCATGGATTTAAACTGCCATGAATATCAAAATTCTTGACGTTTCTTAATTGTCAAAGTTTATTTTTATTGACATTTTTCAACTGTAGTAAACTTCGACATTCTTGACACTGGCTTCAAGGACGATTTTAAAATCGTTAAGAATATGAATTCTTGACAGTTTAAAACTTCAAGAGAGTGTTTTTGTAGTAGTGTACTGGGATCTATTTATAAACATTGGAGGTGACATTTTCACATGGAATCTAACATTAACAATAATTTCTCTACCTCATTACACTTCTTCCTTGCATCATTCTAATTGTCGTCTGACATCTTTGCTAACATTTCACCAACTCATTTATCTCGTAGTGATTCGCATCGCATGGTACATTTTTCTATCATTGGTTGGATGCAAGCAAGATTTGATCAACTGACGTAGCTTACACTCCGCATTCTTTTTCTTTTTCTATCATCATGCGTAAAAAATATGAAAACTTCATAATAAACATGCGTTTTGACTTTTGTAACTCAATGATCAGATAGTTTATCTTTTTCTTTGAATCCATTACGTTTTATCTCACTTTTCTCTAAATTCTTCTTCATTATTCTAAAATAAAAGGTCATTATAACTTGTATTTCTGCAAGTTATCACACGTCATCAAATTTTCGACCAAGATTTGATCCAATAATTCTACTCTAGGTTGCTAGCCTACCATTGAATTGCCCTATCGGAGGCTGGTGCAACTCTTGCCAACAATACCCTATCGGAGGCTAGTAAATTGATATCAACCATGGGATAGAACTCCCAAAATTTTGGGACAAGAGCATCCGACATAGACTATTCGTGTGCTAAGGAGGTAGGTAAATTTAGATCTCAACTTTGTAATTTGACTACTTTTGCGACTCAAATACCTAAAGGATCAATCCAACAAATCATGGTTTATTGAGCATGTGAAGTGCTTGGGCACCCGTTCGACAAATGCTCCGAAGTCAATCAAGAATTCAATGCCATTGGAGGTTTCTCAAGGAAGTATGACCCCATAGCAACACCTACAATTTTGAGTTGCAAGACCATCCTCACTTCAAATGGAAAAGTTAAAGGCATTAAGACCGTAGGCCTCCCAATCAACCTTCTTCTTTCTTCAGGTATATCTTTAGAAGACATAGTTAAAACTCTTACTAACAATTCTCTAAAATTTCAACAGTAAGTTCATCAACTGCAAAAAGAATTGATCCAACTTTCACAAGAAACTAAATCCCTCCAACAAGAGACAAGGACAGGATTCAACAACTTAGGCAATAAAATCACACAATTGGCAACCATGGTGAGTAGGCTCGAGAACAAATGAAAGTTGTCAGCTCAATCCGATCATGCCGATGTGAGTGCCATCACTTTGAGAAGTGGTAAGAAGCTCGTTTTTTAAAGAGATTTGCGCTAAAAAGAGAATTTGATAGTGATCTTTTTTGTTGCTTGAGGGTAATTAGTTTTCTGGAACTAATTATTGGTGGATTATGATCATTTACAATTCTTAATTTCATTCCATGATAGAAAGTTGATTAAAACATCCTATTCCCATCTTTAATCCATTGAGAGTTAATTCTTGTTTTCTTTAGTATTCTAATTCCCAATAGAATTTCATTACAAATTCCATTACATTTTCTTGTTACTTGTTACCCCCCATTTTTCATTGAGTTCTTGAATTTGATCTCTAATCGAAACTTAACAAATCTTTCTTGCATTCGATCCCTAAGCTATCACTATAATGCGTTGTTTTTACACATTTTCATTGTGCAAGTTCGGTGTTTATAGATAAATATTCTTGTGGTGAGGGAGTCGATTTACGGCAGTTAGCTCTTTGGCCTCAACATAGATGTATATGTAGTATACATCCATAGTCATTAAAAATTCATTTTATCTACCATTTTAGTATATCAATAGTATATCACTCATCACCAAACTCATTCTAAGTATTGCATATTGATGTATTTGTAGTAATCAATACTCATTAAAAATTCAATTTCAAGTACATATATTATTAGTGCATTAGTAGTTTTATTTACACACTTATTCAATCGTTCTAAGTACAAATTTAGTTTATCACAATATTATACCAATGCTAAAAAAAACTAAGTTTAAGTATATCATCAGTGTAACAATAGTATACCAACATTTGGTATATCAGTATTATATCAACATTAATTCAAAATTTATTTTAAGTATAAAATGCCAATATATCAATACATACTTCTTAAAGGTACATTTGTTCAAGTATGTCAATTATATGTCTAACACAATGTTCAAAATTCAATTTCAAGTAAAACATTGACAATCTCAAGTGTAATATTGGTGTGCCAGTAGTTTATCAAAATTAATCATTCAAAATGGTTGCTAACACAACAGATTAAACAATTATAGCCTAATTAACTACTAGAAAACTAATATTCTGTAACAGACGAATAAGGAATTGAAATTAAGTCCATGGATTATAGTAAATGAGCAAATACTTCTTGACTAATAAATATGATTTATGAATGATAAATTGGGTATATCCACTGTACAACTTATATAATCTGTGTTTGAAATATTAGTCAACTGATGTACCCAATATAAAGTATATATCAGATGTTGATATACCAAATATACTGCTGGTATACATTTTGATACACCAAAAAGTGTAAACTTGGAATAATAAAAATGAAAATATACTTTTATATGTTGCAAATTTTGAAAAACCACTGCTAAAGTTATAAATTTAAGAATGCTTTTTACTATTCTTGCAAATGCCCCATATCTATTTTGGGTACCAGAAATAGATCTTATTCTATCAATCTTAATGAAACTAAGATAAAATATAATTAAAAACTTTGGCTAAAAATAATTGTTAAAAAATATTCAAAATTATATTTTTGTATATGTATTTGATTTTTAAGTATTTGGGTTGCAGCCCTCATCTGTAACACAATAGAAAAATAACAATTCAATTTAGAGTAACATAAACAAATACAAAAACAAAATTTCATATCACGAAGGGGACTTACACTCCTTATAAGATAGTTGGTTTACTTCTCTCATTATCAATTGGTTTTGAGATAGAATTATGTACTATCAAATATGATATTAGAATCCATAAAGCTCAAACGGATACTCAGTCCAATAAAACATGAACCCAAAAGATGCACCATCTTGAGGGGCCTCGTAAATATTTTTCAACAGCATACTATACAACTTTGAATATTTTTTTCTAGAAACCCAACAAAACCCCCCTTCTACTTGCAAGATACTTTACTAGTTTAGATTCTGAAAAAGAAACGAAAAAAAAAAGCATCCTCTTTTTCAACGATCCATCATTTTCAAATTCAGTAAATAGCAGCCCTTTTATACATCATCCCCTCTATATAAAAACCAAAACGCCCCTCTTTTATTGAAAAAATAAAATTTAAACTTATAAAACCCTTCCGTAGATAGTATTATTGCTTTGAGATATATATTCATCTCAACCCACCACCAAATAGTGTGAGAGACTTTCAAAGTGCAGTACACACGTTTGAAGGGCAATAAAGGGGGAAAAAAGGAATTCTTTTTTTATATAGTTTAGAGTTAGTGAATGGAAAAGGTGAATAGATTAGCAGCTGAAAATGAAGTGCTAATAATAAGCAAGAGTTCTTGCTGCCTTTGTTATGCTGTGAGTGTTCTTCTAAGGGATCTTGGAGTTAGTCCCATGGTGTACGAGCTTGATCAAGACCCTGAAGGAAGAGACATGGAGAAGGCTCTTGTAAGGCTCCAAGGCTGCAACACGCCACCTGTTCCCGCCGTCTTCATCGCCGGAGACCTCGTCGGGTCAACCAATGAACTGATGTCTCTTCACCTTAGTGGAGATCTCAATCGAATGTTGAAACCCTACAAGGCGGTTCAAGAGAACTAGTGATGACGATGATGAAGAATGATATATAACCTCGTATTTGCCAAAAAAAGTTTTATCAGTTTTATATGTTATGTGTAATGAATAAAACCAAACTGTATGTCAACAAGGGGTTTGAAAGTTGATATGGGCTTTTATAGCTTAGAAACTTTTTTTCTTTTCTATATTTTAAATCCTTCTTTAGTATGATCAGATTTATTTTGTTGTTGAAAACTTGAAGTATTGTTATTATATCCATGCAGAATATCATGACGTTGCTATATATTGTTAGCCTAATGTTGTTTTAATAATGGAACTACCTTTAGTTATGACTGAAAACTCCACAACAATAACAAGAATAATTCGAAGAACAAAACGATAAATAACTCAAAGAAAAGTTAAGCAAGTTGGGATTAGAGAAAAACGATCGAGGAGAACACGACTCTTTCTCAGTCTAGTCCAGATAAAACCTCTTACCCCTTTGTTATGATTTTAGTTTATGGTATATTGTGAGGTTGGTTGATCATATTATCTTTCGTTTTTTGGTTGCAGATTTTATGTTATTCTTTTCATTTCTATTGGCTCTATATTTGTTCTTGCCAATTTTCTATCTGACCTTTGGTGGGTAAGATATATATTCTCTGTTTTTTCACTGTTAATGGATATAATTTAGTATTGCATATTTAATTAATTTAATTAATAAACCAATTAATTATGAGGGTTTAAGGCATAAAACCTAAGAGAGTAATCTTTCGTGGGTGGGATCGAAATTGTCTCCTCCGTCCATTGGTTTGATTGTGTTTGGTTGTATATTCTCTCATTTGTGATTGGTTAAAGCAAAGCAGGGTTTTCTTTACTACATATTTCATTTAGATTTTACGTGTATTATTTAGGTATGACCTTCTAAAATTTTGTATTAATTAGGGTAGGGTCCAGAGCTTGGTATTAGGAAATTTAGTCTAAGTGATAGAATACTTTGGAACGCGAAAGAGCACCCAAATAACTCAATCTTTTTTAAGAGATCTAAGAACGGTGTCATCATTTTGTGATTATTGGTGATGATGTTTTAAGTATTCAGTCCTTGAGAACCTTTCTTCATGGCCAATTCTATATGAAAGATTTGGGGATGTGGACTAATCCTTCTTTTAGAGTTAAGGTAATAAGAAACAAGAAAGGAATATTGCTTTCATAAAGAAAATATGTCGTTTTGTTGGTTGAAATAGGAAATTTAAGAGATAAGTAACGTGATACCCCAATGATCCGCAACTTACAACTCACAAAAGAATGAGAATTGCTAAAGAATACTAAAACATTGAGTAGGTTGTGTACCAATATATGCATATCCTACAATTGATCATTGGATTTGCATCAGAATAAATTATGTGTTATTTGAAGGTTGTTTCTCGGCTTGGATTAATATTTAAAGATTATGGTCATACTAATATTGAATGCCTCTTAGATGCTGACTAGGTAGGATCTAAAGAAGATAGAAGATTAACTTCAATATATATTAGTGTCTTTGTTGATGATAATTTGATTTCTTGGTGTTGGAGATTTGAGGCGCTGGCTTTTATCTTTTAAAAGGAAGTGGTTCTGCAGTTGTCTCAAACAAAGTTTTAACATCCACTTTTGAGACCATAAGATTTTCTTGCATAATATTTCTTTATCTAGAAATATTCGGCTGTAATATTTTTGTACAATATTTGCTATATTGAAACATGACTTTTCTATTCTAAATGGGAGTTATTTTCGTTCTTGAATTGGATTATTAAAGTGCTTTATGAAGCCCTTTTAGTATTGTCGATTCAAGCCAATTTTGATTACTAAGTAAGTCACATTTGATTATCGAGCAAGAGTTTTTTTTATAGTACGACCATTGTGTTCTACATTGTGTCCTTGCTCATTGCTCATTGTATTTTGTTGTGTAAGTTCTGTTGGGTTTTATGTTCTAAAACTCGTGGTTTATAAATGTTAAATATTTTCAATTATTTAATAAAGTTGTTATTGAGGTTCTGTTCAATAATTTGTTATTGAATTTATGAGTTTCTCATTATAATTTTGAATCTAATGAACTAAGGTTCTTTGACTATAGTATGAAAACTTAAATTTTATGTAGTGACATAAAATTGGATCAAGTTCGAGTTTATAGTCTAAATGGCCTATAGTATAAGAATGAAGGTACAAAAAATTTCTTAAAGAACATTGCACTAAAAAAATGAAGGCTAAGAACAAAGAGAGGGTAACAGTTAGTAAGAATGTGTTAACTTTATTAAATTAAAATGTGCTTGAAAAATGTGGAGACCGAGGTATGTTCACCTTGGCTTGTATTATTGGAGATAGAAAAGTATTACATGTGGTGCTAGACTTAGGTGCTTCTATTAATCTCATGTCATACCATGTCTAGAAGGATTTGAAATTAAATGACTTGCAAAAGACGAATGCATGCATGCCGATAGATCTTTCATACAACTTTTAAAGATTGTAGAGGATGTATTGATTAAAGTAGGGTATTTAATTTCTTCGACAGATTTCTATATTTTTGAATATGAGTGAAGCATTATATCCCGTTATCTTCTACTATAATGTTAGAGAGACCATTTTTTAAGAATGCTAAGACTAAGATTGACGTCGATCAAGATTTCCTCAGTGTAGAATTTGATGATGATGTTCTTTCCTTCATATATATATATATAATGCAATCAAATTTCTTGAAGAGCATTTGTTTTTGAGTTTGGTTGAAACTTATGATTTAGTTGATGAGATTTTGATGGTTGTTGATGAGGATTGTGATGAGATTATAACACTTCTATTGATTTTTACTTTGATAATGAGATTGTACGATGGATTCTTCTTCTCAGGAACAAGGGATCGAGCTCAAAGCTCCCCCACGTATGTGTACTTAAGTGAGAAGAATACTTTTGTAAGCTCTTATTCATTTTTTGTTCTATTTACACAAATATTTCTTAGTTGTGAAAAATCAAGTTTGAAATATATTTTATCCTTTAAAGATTGAATTATTTTAATGAGAAAGTTTTAATTTTATTTTATTTGAAAGAAGGATTATGAAATTTGTTAGGTATTGAAAAGAATAAAGCGGGCATAAAAAATATTAAAAATAAAGTGAAAGGCATTTCTTTTATATTATTATTCAATAAAAAAGTTAAAAACTTCTTCTTCCTCTTTGGAGACCAACGGGCAGACCCTCTTCCCTCCCTTTCGAAGATTCTCAAGCCAAGTTCCTCTCTCGCACCATTCTCCAATCGACCGCCGTGGAACACTGTCGAAACTTGACCATCGTTGCATCGCCCGACTCACAACGAGATATCCAACCGACGCCACCACCACATGAAATTCATCCTGCACAAACCACATGTCATCCTTGTGGTCGTGGATCAGAACCTCGCCAGTGAGTGTGGCTTTTACTCTCGCTTAATCTTGAATTTGGAGTAAGTTTTCATAGTTTCAATTGGGTATTTTGAGTTTTACAAGGGCCTTTGAAATTAGGCTTAATTACAATGTTCGTTCGAGATAAATAGCAAAATTTAATGTTTTCTACAAAAAAAATTAAAATTATAAAAATGACAAAATGTATTTAAAATTATAAAAATGACAAAATGTATTTAAAATTATTAATTACGAATTAACGACGGACCAAAATACTTCTAACTAATTTAAAGATTCTAATATTCAAATCCCAACAACTTAGTAAAATTCAAAAAGCAAATATTTTTAAATTATACCATTTCTAAAATTCAAATTATAACCATCAAATCTTAACTATATTCCTAAACAATTATTATATCAAAATCTTAAATTTCGAAAAACATAATATTTTCAAAATTGAACTTAAATTACGTTTAACAATTATTATGATCAAAATCTTAAATTTCGAAAAACATAATATTTTCAAAATTGAACTTAAATTACGTTTAAAAAAAACCTATCAACTATGCCATCCTAATGACAACCAATTTTCAATATGATCAGACAACATAGATTTAGACTCACAAATATCTAATATTTAAAAATCTAAATATTTTCAAATTTTTTAACTTAAAATTGGTATATGTCAGACTAAACAAATACTTTGTATACAAATACCTTGTATTTGTTCATAGAACACATAACATTTGACTTTGTTGATATAACACACATACCTTGTATTTGCTCCTCACAATCCCACCATTTTTGTTCCATCTCTTCCTCACATTCCTTCATCTATTCCATTTATCTTCTCCAAAACTCGAGGTCTCAATGCCACTGTCATTTCCAATCCTCCCATTCCCTTCATTCTCCCAATTAAAATGAACCTTAGCCATATGGTTTACAATGTGGGAGCCCAAAGACCCAAGTTGAAACTGAAGGAAGTACATGGTTCAATAGGTTTGTATTCCTAGAGGAAGAAGAAAAGTAAGAAACAAAGAAAAAAATAGAGTAATACGTGCTAGGGTTACCATGCTATTCTCACCACAGAAGTTGTGGGCATGTTTAATTGATTCTTGGTTCAAAAGAAAAAGAGAAGCTTGTACTCGTAATCATGTTTCATGATTGAAAGTGTGTGGTTTTTGGAGAAAAAAAAAGGAGTTTTTTTTCTTCTTTTTTTTTTTTTTTTTTTTTTTTTTTTTTTTTTTAAATTTTAATGTAGTGGGGGTTGAAATGGCAACACAGAAGTAATCATATTTCTTCACTTTAGGCAAATCCTTATAGATCCATAATCTCCAAATCTCAATTCCTCTGCTCTTCACCAACAAATTCTTCATCCTCCATAGCCAACAAAGAAACTTGAAGCTTATCAACAATGGGAGATCCATCTCCATGGAAATCATGGTCCCTGAAGCGAAGCGGAGGAGGCAGTGAAGACGTGAAGGCGGCAATGGCGGAGGATGAAGAAGGGTTATTGTTTTCAATTTTTAAAATATTAATAGAATATTTAAAAATATAATATTTTCTTCAATGCCCATGGAATCATCCTCTTCTCGAGTTGGCAAGTCCGGTTTTCATGCTTACAAGCAAGAACCAATGACTTCAATTTGATCAAATTATGAGAATTTTCTTGTGTTTCATAAGTGGATCCAAATGGTAAAATAATGGAAGATTATCCTAGATTGGCTGAATTTATTTGGGGAGGGGGCGTTAGAGGAAATATATAAAGAGAATAAGTATTTAAAAATACTCTAATTTTGTTTGTTTTAAATAAAACGTAATCTTTTGAATAAAATCTTAATTGAGGGCAAATCAGGAATTTGGAAAAAAAATTATTACGTGATCTGCACATGATTTATGAAAAAAAAAACTTATTAAATTTCATATTTTGCCAAAAATCCTTTCATCCCTATAGATTTTGCCATTTGTATGGATATTTCTACGTTTTAATATTAGATTTGAATTTGAAAGAGATTGGGCCGTTGTCTGGCCTTATCTTAAAATGCTTCCACTTACGGAGCTCTCCCAAGGGAAAAATAAATAATTATACAAGTGATTGAATAATAGTTCAGAACCGTCGATGCAATTACTAGCTCAATAAAAAGATACCAAACTAAATTCAATAAACTCAAAGGCCTTTAAATTTAATAGGATGTAGTATGGTTTTCTCATAATGCCAATAAAATTCATACTAGTACTTCAAAACTGATGAGTAAGATCATAGATAATTTCTTCAAGAAAAGAGAATAAAAGTGAACCAGCTGGCACACAAAAGTGATAAATATGATCATTGGTCGTTTCTACAAGAGAATCAAAGTTCAAAGATCATCAGGGACTCTTCAAATCAGAATTCAAACAATTTTCGTATATGCTGCCCTGAAGCACTGCCTTCTTGCTGGCCTCTAGCGAAAGCTGCAAGAGGTACTCATGAACGCCCTTTTTTTTCCTAGTATTAACCTATGTGAGTGCATCTGTCAATTCAAATACAATTTAACTCAAACATTTAGAGCTCAAAGGACACAGTTCTGCTGCTTGAAAAAATTCTTGAGGATTGTATATCCTGGAGCCAAGGGTGTTAGTGATTGCTCAACTCTACTCAAATACACACATGGCTTATCTGACAACGCAGGCTAACAATCAACTATATGCATATCAAGGGAGTCTCTTAGCTTCTTCACTCATCATGAAACATATCTCTATATCCCTCATCAATCATTTGTTCAAAATAAGCCTGAATCCAGTTGAAAAGTGGAATGATAGCATCCTATTATTTGCGGGGCCTCCTACTCTTCTCCGAACAATTTATTAGAGCATATTTGTATCAACTTTTCAAGTGTGAAAAAAAATTATTTTACACCTAGAAACGTGTTCTTAAATACTTAAAAGCTCCTTGGCTTCTTTAAAATATCATGAACAGTTTATTAGAGCATGTTTCTGCCAACTTTTCAAGCGTGAGAAAAAAATTATTTTGCACCTAAAATCACTTTCTTAAATACTTAAAAAGTCAATTCAAACATACATTTATTTGAACTTAATATAAAATTCAATCAATCATTATAATATGAGATCCTTCTGTTTTTGTTACCTTCACTAAGATCTTCCATTCGACCATATCTAAAATCTTTAAAATCCTAATCATCTACTCCTTAAACAATTTCCACTCTATTATTGTCTGTCTACTGACAATGGTATCTATATTACTGTGTTGAAAATCTATTAAATTATTTACTAATATTCGGTATCACAATACTTAAATATGAGAGTACTTTAACATTCCACTTGTGTCTAATTAGGTACCTCAGTTAGTCATTCAATCTTTATAAGTAGATTGACTAAATATGTTAAACAATTTAATACCTTTAATTCATAACTCATAATTTATCATCTTTTTAAACTTTTGTTGCAGATTCTCAACATTCATGCACTCGACCGTGCCTATTAAGAAATTCATAAACAAAAGAAGAAAGATAAATGGAAAAGAGAAGTGATATCTTTGAGAGGAAAAAAAAAAAAAAAAAAAAACTTCTATTTCAAACAACAAACCAGACTTTTGAAGTCGGTCAAGAAACTAGATGCTGATGTACAATGTCAGGAAGAGTAAACAAAAAAACGAATCTTTAATGTTGGTTTTCAACTTACAATGCATTTGATGAGGCCTCAAGGCTCAAACCCCCTTTCTGTCCGCTATTGCTCTTAGGCACTTTTCCGTTTCCACATTTTCTCATTTTCTCTCACCACATCTTTTCCGCAGTCTCACACCCACGAGTGATGTCGTCGACCGCCATGCTCCGCCCCGCTGGTGGTTGAGCTCAACCACCAAAAGATTTGCACTCCGCCCCGCTAGCAGAAGATTTGTGATTCCAATTGTCTTCTCTTCGATTCTCTCGAGTATAATTGCTCCATTGTTGGCCTCTCTCTCTCTTTCTCTCTCTCTCCATGAGATGATTGGTTGTTCCTTCTCACAATTGATAAGAAATTTCCAAGCCATATGGCTTCTAATAAGTCTATCAATAGGTGTCTTATAATCAAGATCGATGCTTTTGGACAGGAAACCTTTGAAGCAAGTCTAACCATTCTTGATATTTTTCATCTTTGCAAACCATGTCTACAACTATAGTATAAATGCTAGCATCTAGTGGCACATCCTTTTGAATCATCTTATGGAGGAGCTGAACCACCTCCTCTAATTTATTACTTTTGCAAAAACCACGCATAAGAATACTATAAGTAAGTAAGTTGGGAGTGCAACCATTTTCTTCCATCTTCTGAAACAAAATATTTGCGATATCTACGTGTCCATTTTTACAAAGCCCATGGATCATAATGGAATAAGTCACAACATCTGGTTGAAGCCCTTCATGGAATAGTTTTTCAAATAGCTCCCAAGCACTTTCAAGTTTCCTTGCTTTGCATAGACCATCAATTAGACAATTGAAGCTTTCAATGCCCAATTTCATGTTGTATGATTTGAGCTCATTGAAAAGTTCCATCGCTTCAAATAAGCAACCATTCTTACACAACCCATCTAAGAAAACACCACATATAAATGAATTTTCAGGAATAGCATAAGGTTTAATGACACCAAATAGTTTCTTTGCATCACCAACCTTGCCGGCAAGAAAAAGTCCTTTTAACAATACACTAAAAGTTTTCATATCTGGCCACTTTCCCACATGAAGCATTTTATTGTAAAGCTTCATTGCTTCTTCCACCTTCAAAGTTTTACAATACCCATGGATTAGCACAGTGTAACTAATCACATCAGGTTCATATCCCTTACTTAGCATACTAACGAACACCTCCTTGGCACTATGTAGGTCACCAACCAAACAATACCCCTCAATCAGTGAAGTATAAGTAAACAAATCAGGAACAATACCTCTTAGCATCATCATCTCTAGCAACTTCTTGGCTTCGATAACCATCCCTTCCTTGCAAAGCATATCAATCAACGCACTAAATGTGAATAAATCTGGTTGAACACCTTGATGCCCCATCTCATTGAACATACGTTTAGCCTCCTCCCACTTTCCAATCTTACAAAGCTCATCTATGATAATATTATATGAAAAAACATTTGGCTTACAATGAATCGCGTATGGACTAGTGCCATTGAGCATCTCTTGATGCAGCTTAAGTGCAATGTTAATATTCCCTGTTCGACATAGGCCCTTGATTAAAGTCCCATAAGTAACCGTATTAGGCCTACAACCTAACTTTTGCATTCTCATAAATAGCTTTGTGGCTTCACTAATCCTATGCTCCATACACAAGCCCTTAATCAAGGAAGTATACGTCACTACATCAGGAATGTAACCTCTCCTCATAATCCCCGCCATGGCCGAAAGACCTTCCCTAACCCGATTCACATTACAAAGGCAATTAATCAATATACTGAGTGTGAAAAAATTAGGCGAAAGTCCAGCAAGGTGCATTTCTTTATAGAGAGAAAACACTAGAGAGTAATGCTTAATCTTAGCAAGTGCACCAAGTAAAAGATTGAAAGAAATGATTGAACGCACCACTTGGTCAAAGAATTGGAGTGCTTGAGTTGCAGTAATGTTACCTTTCTTGCAATTGTGTAGGAACATTGGAAGCCCGTGTTGAAACGAAATCCGTTCCGGCGATGCATGTAGGGATTTAGGATGATTTGCATAGGAAATTTGGGTATTTGATGATGGAATGGTGGGAGAGTGAGTAAATAGAGAGGAAAAGGGCTTAACTTTGGAAGAAATTGCAACAAATGAAGAAGCGGAGGCAACGGCGTTGGTCTTGAAAGCCATGTTTGTTGAGAATTTTGGAGAGTAATCATAATCGGAATGGTTGAAGGCTGAAGCTGTCGTCTCCAATTGCGTGACCGGACTTAAGATAAACCCTAAATTTTAAATTTCTGCACCACAGATTTGAAGTTCTTGGTACGTTCTCACAAATGTTTGCCCAAAATTAACAAGGCCCAATATTTTTTTTTTAGTTTACAAAAAGAATACATTTTTTTAGGACCAATTTAAAATTTGTTTAATTTTAATATTTATACTTTCAAATGCAGTTCTTATATTTTAAGTAAATCTTAATTTAATTTAGTTACCTGAAGTTAATCTTATTGAAATTTATTAAATAGTCCTAACAGCTCTCATGCAAAAAAAAACACATGTGAATATATTTTTAAAGTTTTTTAGTGAAAATATTAATAAAAAATAAAAAGCATCGAAAAAAATCTATAATAAACTATTAGTAAAGACTTAGTTTAAAATTTATTAAAAGTCTATGGACTAAAATTGGACATTAAAAAGTATAACGACTAAAATTAAACAAACTTTAAAGTATAGAGACCAAAATGAAATTTTAACTTTTTTTTTCAGAGAATAGAAATATTATATTTTTTTCCATTATTTTATTTACAAAAGAATACATTTTTTATCTCTGTATTTTGGGATTTAGTTTTCACGAGGCATGCAAATTTTAAAATATTACATTTTTAATACCTAAGTTTTGAGTATGATTTCAATTTAGATCATAAATTTTAAAATGTTACAATTTTAACATACTTATGATCAGAAAGTATAACAACTAAGCTTTTTTATATCTTAAAAAACGAATAAAAAACGAAGACCTTCCAAGTCAATGTTTTTTATATCTTTGCCTTTTCTTCTCTTTTCTTTCATTGTTTTCAATTGTGATTTTAATATAACACGACATTTAATAAACTTATTCTAAGTACTAACTTAAAGCATTAGCATTGGAGCTATTTTTAAATACAGTAAAATTAATCAAAATATTTTACTAAAATATTTATAAATATTAAAAAAGTTTAGAATCTATCGCTATGTATGTATCTGTATTTATAATCGATAGATTCTGAAATTTTACTAAATTTATAAATACTTTTAGAATTCTTTTCATTTATATGATAATTTTCCTTTTCATTGTCTAAAACTTGTATAAAGATTTACAAACATCAAAATAAACCTTCAATACCATTCAATTTTTTTACTCTATTGATTTTTATGACAATAATGTAAAAACAAGAATTTTAACATTCAATAACAATAAGAAAATGTATTTTAAAAATTATTATTTTGATTAAATCAAATGCATATTTAGAATGACTAAAAAAAAGGTTTTTTAAAAAATCACTTTTATTAATTTTTTCAAGATAGGCGACGATCGACAGGGTTGGTGGCCGGAAGTTCGCCCATGGAGTTGCCGAAAATGGTACCCAATGGTCAACCAACAATGGTCACTATGGATGGTTTTGGGAGTTGGTCGACGAACTTTCTAGATTGAATTAGAAAAAAAAAAAAAAAAAAAAAAAAAAAAGAAGAAGAAGAAGAAGAAGAAAGTAATCTATAGGCTTAAATAGTGTTGACTATTCAAACCCATGGCTTCCTAAACCCTTTTTCCAAACAATGGTTAGACTTGGGATGCCTAACTCATCCAATCCCGAACCTTGAAATAAACACACGATCTTGTGGATGCTTGTAATAGTTATTGTTAATGTTCCTTTCTACTTGGAACAAGAAAATCTCCAATACCCATATCTTTTTCTTAAAATGATCTTTCTTAAGAGAAGAACACCCTCCCAAAGAAATAAGCTAAGAAAATACAAGCCTAGAACTTTAGGTTCAAGTCCATACTACAAATCATGTTCCATAAACAAACAATCTTTTCACTGCTACTTTAGCACTCATTTGTTTTGACTTTAGAGCAGTTTTTCATTGAACTGAACAATAGTGTCCCTCTTTGGAATCTACAGCTACGAGAGACAACACACCGACAACCTAATCAATGAATAAATCACCCAACAAATCCTAAACCCAGTTCAATGTTAAATTCAAACTGAAACCACATTACAATAACCATTCCTAGTTCAAAATTTCAAAACAATACAGACAGATCACAATCAATGAGGAAACCGTAAGTCCAAAACTCAAATACGACCGACGCTAACAATTACCCACAAAACCAACAAAACGATCACGAGAATAAGGGACTAGAGCTGAAAGAGTCCTTTGAAGATGCTACATTGTTGAGAAGAAGAGCCCTTCAAAAGGAAAGAAAAGATCTTGATGGGCAATTTTGGTATTTTTACATCAGGAATATGGCAAAGCTTATCAATAGACTACTATTAGCAATTTAGTCTATCACTAATAAACTCTAAGATAAATTTTACTATATTTGCAAGCTCTTTTGCATTGTGTTATACTTACAAATACTTTGAGTCTAACTACTATACTTGCAACTAACAACCTATTTATTTTAGAATGATTTTAGATTCTTTTTTTGAAATGACAATTATTTCCAATACAAACATCATTTTAGAGAAAAATTATCTGGAGAATGGCAAAATTACTCTCGAAAAGAGAACCACATGAGCTTTGATCATTTGATATCAAGAGAAAGAATGAGAGCACAATACAGACACGCTAATTTTCCCAATTGTAATAACTCAAGTATGTATCAGTCTCTTGAAGTGAAAACCTTTTTCTCTGTCCCTACAAAATTCCTACAACAATCATTACTCAGTGATCCCAGGACCTGCATTCTCAACATCGACTTCTCCCATCCCTGTGTCTTCCTCTTCCTCACTATCCTCATCTCCACTGATTTCTTCATTGTCTTGTCGTAGCTTCGCCATGTGCTCAGCAAGTAATTTGTCATCTCTTTCACTCACCTATAGTAGTAATTGGAGAAGATAAGATGTGAGCTGACACAAAGGATGTAATTGTTGATAATGAAGTGTGCATAAATGACAATACTCACCGCTCTGGGTGTCTCCTTCACCACAAGCTTTCCCTTGTGATGCTCAATTGCCTCAGTGCAAGCAGCGATTGCTTTCTCAAGAACAGTGATTCCTTGCTCCTATTCCACAAGAAATAGCAAATGGAAACCCCAGACCAAAGATGTCATTTGAAAAGCATAAACACGGTAATCCTAGAACTTCAATTCAACAGCCTACTGGAAGAGGTGGATTACACCAAAATAGATCTGCATATTCCTATTTGGAACTGAAGTGTGCTTTTTTACGACCACTGTTTCTAACTCAAACTCTTTGTAGTTACTATGAGGTCTTAAGACGATTCTAGAATAAGGTTGTCTGTGGAGTTTTGTTATAGTCCACTGTATTTACGGACTAATAGGTGTCAAGTGGGTAAATGTGCTATTCATTATTATTCCAGATATATAGTTCTATTAAAACATGCTTTCAATCTTACAGATAAAAGACCAATCAAGTCACTTCCCTCCTACTTTATTTTCATTTTCTCTCGCTGGATGCTTCTTTCTCATCACCTATCTCATCCCATAAAAGGAAAGGAGATCCTTTTGATCAGAGATGTAAGAAATTAAATGGTAGACAGGTAACCACCTTACCAAAACTGAAGATGAATGGAGATGTTCGAAATTAAAATTCACTAAACATGTTTATTAAGATTGTCTCCTTTTTTCTCTATATAAATCTGTTAGAGGGTGTTAGGCCACCTATTATATTGCAGTATAGTAGGAGGGGAAGCAAAGGAAGCGCACATGTAATGGGAAGTATGCTGCTAAGGCTGGGACCCACAGTTAGTTAGAAAAGGGAGAAGGTTTAAATAGTGAGGGAGTTGGGGAGTGAAGGTAGGCAAATTGTGTGAGGGGAATGTCTATTCCTTGAGAGTGAGAAAAGACAGCATTTTCTAGGGTTTTCATATGTTCTTTCGTAAATGTCTTTGTTTTTGTTCTGTTCTTGGTGATAGACAAAATCCTTGTAATAGTCTTTGGTTATTTCAATTGAATAAGATTCATTTAAGTTGGTGTTCTATCAGAGGGTTCACATCATGAGGGAGACTGCGCTAACCTTGTCAAGTGTCTGGGTAGTAAGGACGTAGAGTGGAGGAGCAACCAATTTAATTTTAACAGGACAATCATCATTTCCAGCCGCTTCAGCTTTACGCATTGCTTCCTGGAAAGTCAGATAGGTCAGTGTTTACATCTTTAATGAAACAACTTCAACAAGAAAAACAAATGTTGAAGGAGTCAAACAAGCACCTTTATGTGAAGAACACCATCAAATTGGAAACACTTCATCTCAATATCAGCTCGGACCTTCAAGGGTTGGGGAGTCATTCTTCTTCTAATATTCTTTATTAGTGCATCTTTTACATCCTCAGACATTGCAGGAACTATCTTAGTTTCCTAAAATACAATATATAATCAGATTTTAGTCCAAATTTGAGAGAATAACACCTCAATTTGCATGGACCAAGGCTACCTCCTGTCCATCAGGACCAGCTTCCTTGACTTCACGGGTGAGAGAATTCAACACCGAGTCAGGGTCAGTTACAATGATCTTGAATGCCTGCACAAAAGATGGTTCAAGTCCCTAAGATCTTCTAGAAGATACATTATTCTTTTAGGAAGCAAAACAGAATTTGTACCTCAAAAGCATGACCATATTTCCGGTACAAAGGCCAGCCAACATGGATATATAAGTCCTATAAGAAAAACAATACCACCATAGAATTATAATTTAGTACTTTCGACAACGACAACCTTGATCCCCCTCACAAAAACACAGCAGAGTATTAAGGTCCCACTCTATTTTTTAATAATGACGACAACTTGCATTGAGATGAAAATGAAAGAACAAAACCAGCCAACAAAACAAGAGCCCAACTATACAAAGGGAACTATACAAAATAAACATACAGAATATAGTTACAGACGAGAGAGGTAGTGAGTTGTGTAAAAGGAAGAGTTCAACCCACTTTGACTAGTGGCAAGCAATGTTGTGTTGATTTAAAAAAACTATCAAGACTAAACACTTTTTTTATTCATAGGAGGCTAACACCTACATGAAAATGCACGCAACAAAAATCTTTGTGCCATGTGCATCAAAATCATAATATCAACTTAGTAACTTTTCATTAA
Source organism: Cucumis cinereus (assembly GCA_037974625.1). NCBI lineage: Eukaryota > Viridiplantae > Streptophyta > Magnoliopsida > Cucurbitales > Cucurbitaceae > Cucumis > Cucumis cinereus. The sequence continues at coordinate 11,031,686 of JBBPDJ010000001.1, forward strand.
AATATAAAACTCCAAATATGAATTTGAGAGACATATAAAAAGATTTCTGGTTATTGGGTCTTTACCATTTACCAGTACCACCTAGGCATAATAAACTAATGAATGCAAATATTAAAGAAATAGAACATTCCATTTGTTCTAATTCAAGAAAGTGATTGTTGATGGGCATGTTTACTAGTACTTGGCTTATGATTTCATGTTTACTAGTACTTGACTTTCTTGTTCAATGAAGGGCACTTGCTTGTTCGTTAGAAGAGAACAAAAAACATAGGGACTACGACTTGGATAAAAGATGGGTTATCCAATGGAGGTATTTTATTTTTTCTTTGGTAGTATTATTAAATACCCTACAAAGTCCCTCTTTTAGAAGGAAGTAACAAAACCTAGTCTATATCAAGGAAACTAGCCATAAGTGTCCTACTTCAAATCCAATAAAATGGTGATTGCCATGTCATAATGACTATGGCGTGCCCCATTGCACAAGGAATATGCACACTGACCACCCCTCACCCATCCACTGTATCCAAGTACTTGATGTCATCAACACAATTTAAGTAAGACAACCTTGGCTAGATTTAACCCCCTTCACCAGATCCAAACATTCTCACTTTTGTTACAAAGGAACCGGATCCAACTAAGTAAACCAATTTGAAACAAAGAAAAGGGGAAAACTCCTATGAACATTAAGGAACCTCTTTTCAATCTAACTTACACACCTGGTAAACAACATGAACCTCCAATATTTGGTTGTTATCAAGAAACTCGTCGACTTCTTAAACCCAAAGGTGGCTAGCATAGGTTTGAACCACACCCTAAAAGTGCTTCAACTGTTTCCCTCACCCTATCCCAATAATCACTAGGCCAATTCAAGGTTATTCGTATAATACCCGATCACTTAAACGAAAAGAATACACGAAAACAACTTCAAACACCAACCAAGAAACTACAACTTACGGGAAAAACGCCTAAAACAGCCATGATAGTTCACAAAGAAGCCACATAATTAAAAGGAAAAAAAAAAAAAGGGTACCTCTAAATCAATGTTCATAGTTTCAGCAACATGGCGCATTATAGAGTGAACGAGCTTGCTTTTGTTATACCTCTCCTCACAGGCCTGAATATCCTCCTCAGACACCCTTCTCTTACTCAAATCAATATATCCCTTCTCCTTGTCGACCCTAAGGACCATAACGGGCTCGATACGGCCGACCTTAATTAAGCTGCTGACACTACGAATTCGACGGCGAGAGAGCTCGGAGAAAAGAATCATACCCTCGATATTGTTGTATTCAAGAAGGGAGACGTAGGCGCCCATGTCGGCGATGTTCTTGACCTGAATCATGACGGCCATATCGACCTCTGGGTACTTTGCTTCGTACATCCGACACTCGAGGTTAGGGGAATGGGAAGCCATGGTTGAAAGGCTCTGAGAGAGTTCAGAAATCGAGAAATGAGATTAACAAAAGAAATCGAGAAATGAGATTAACAAAAGAAAAAAAAGAGTGAAAAGTTACCTGTGGTGTTTGAACTCACTACCACCGGAAATCGATGAACTGCAATGAGAGAACTGCCGTGAGAGAGATCGACGGTCAGCGAACGGTGAGGTGAGGGAGATGAGAAGGTCGACACAAGGGAAAAAGGGAGAATCGGCGAACGAAGAAACGCTCTCACAAAGCTAGTGGAACTCGAGGGGAAAACGAGAAACGAAAACCTAAAAATCCTGGGAGAAATGTACGGTTACCAAGGAGTGAAAACCCAACAATCGATCGGTTTGGTTCAACTTTATTAACCGATTCGGTTCTATTCATCTGAATATTAATGAGGTCAAATTATATATATATAAAAAAAATGTCTCCAAACTTTATAAGTCAACTTTCACAACTTTTATAAAATATTAAAAAAATATTCTTACCATTAATTTTAGATGAAAACGTTGAAATTTTGTTTAAAAAATATTTCTAAACTATTGAAAAGTTTTCTAAATACCATTGAACTTAAAAAAGTTATCCAAATTTTACAGTAATTTTCCCACCAAACAAAATAAAATCTAAATTTTAAATTAAAAAATAAAATTTCACAAAATCTCACAAAATATTAAAATAAAATTTCTCTTTAAAACATGTTAAAACTGTAAATAGTCAAACAAAAAAATGTTTTTAAATTTTAACACACACTAAACTTCTGAAACTACCTTCAAACTTTCAAAAGTTTAAAAATGCTCTTATATTTTTTTAAAAAACTATATATCTGGTTGTTATATAGCACAAGCCTTTAATATTATTTTATATTCTCTATTTTTTCTTTTTCTCTCCTCTCTTCTTTAATAAAAGTAAATAGATAAATAAAACTGCACAATTTAGTAAGGTATATTGATTAAAATAAGAATAATAGAAGCACCAAGAGATTTTTAACTCTAAATATTTTAACGAAGTTGTATGGTAATAGTTTAGTCTGTGTTAATAGTCGAATACATTCTTTTTATTTGACTAATTATTGTTTTAGTATGTTTAAAGTAGAAATTTTTATCTTGGAATTTTTGTGAGATTTTGTAGAATTTTATGTTTTAACGTCAAATTTTGGTTTTTATTTTGCTTGTTGAGAAATTTGATGTAAAAATTGGATCAAATAAGAGTTTTTTTTTATTTTATTTTTTACATTTTTTAAGTTTAAGGGTACTAACGAAACTTTTCAATAGTTTAGGTGTATTTTTTAAACAAAATTTTGATTGTTTCTATCCAAAACTAACGATAGGTATTTATGAACCCTTTTTAACAGTAAATGTGCAATAAATTCGTAATTCTAAGTAAACGTGGTCAAAAGCAATCTAGTTACATTTGTGATTCAGTTCCATTATGATTGATTCATCAATGAAATCCTATTACGATTATAATAATTTCTGTTATGGACTAGTAAACATGGCCACAAAAACAAGGAGCGGGAGTAAAATACCATGAGCAAAACTATAAAAGGAAGGAAATGATTGAGGAGGGAAGTTAAGACTAAAGGTGGAGAGTGAAAGAGATACAATATTAATATTAGATATGTTGAGACTATACTTCTAAAGTGAAAGCTAAGAGCAAAGAGCAAAGAGCAAAGAGCAAAGAGTGAGGCTGAGAAAGAGACTCTCATAGCTAGGCTTCAACAACTTGTTTTATTTCTTTTGTGTTAGTCAGTAAGACAAACTAATGTTGGTTTAAGATGTCAATGGGTTCAAAAATATTCAAGGTAATTGCTTTGTTGACCAAGCAACAAGTTTTTTCTCACATCGGAACTTCAAAAAAGAATGTCAAGATAAGCTTATGGGAATGGAGTTTGACAGGTTTTGAAGAACAGGTAGCCAGTTTGTAGATATTAACCTAGGTCTTCAATATCCCCATTGCCACAACATATTGTTTAAGGAAGTTAAGGCCTAGAGAGCAAATGTTGATTCCCCATAAAGGGAATGGTCATTGCATTTTTTTGAAGAAGGAGTTTTTGTTGATGACTTGTTTGTGGCAGACCTCTACTCCGATGGTTCGTAACAAGGAAGTTTGTAAAGAATTAGATATGAACTACCTCATTAATAGGTTTATGTCAGACCCATTTCCAAATCAATGCTCTGGAAGAAAAGTACAAGCAGTTGGGAGTTTTAGAATGTTGACGATGTTGTGAAGATTACACCTTGGTGTATTTGTTACATTCCCTCCCTAGCACCTTCTCTAGCTTAACAAAGAGGTGTGAAGCTAGCACACTTGACTCTCACTTTCACTTCATTGACTTGCTTGGAAGATATGCTATAAAAGTTTATAACATACTTCAATTTAACACAGTGGAAAACTTATATTAAGTACAGTACTTTGAAAATAAACATAACTTTACTCGAGAAATTTGCATAAATGGCCTAAAATAAAAAGCCCAAATGAAAAATTGGTACTTTTTAAAAACCAATGAAAAATAGTCTTTTGCTGTAAAATTATCACTTTAACCTTAAATGCTTTTTTTTTCTTTGTTTAACAACTTTTTCATGTTCTTTTTTCTTTCTTTCTTTCTTCTTCTTCTTCTTTTGTTCTTCTTCTTCTCTTAATTATTCTTTTCTTTGCAAAATATCCTTTTGTTCTTCTTTGTTGTAAAATATCATTGATAATATGTAGAAATACGTGTTATTATGCGTCTTTATTCAAGATTATTATGATAAACATATAGGAAACAGATCAAATACACTTAGAAATTATACTTTTTGCTTGCAATGCGTTCAATGTTTACAATGTGGTGTTATTAGAAAACTGCGATATCTTGGTGTTGTTCATGACATGATTTTTATGAAAGATGGATTAAATTACTCGAAGACTTCTCAATGCATAATTAGAAGCAATGTCAAGAATAATTGATAAATGAAAGACATCATTTGAAGCATAGCGACTTTCAAGAGGCGTTGAGAATACATATGCACCGAGAATTCAATACGACGCATGACTTTGGAAATGTGTCTGAGACCCACTAAGCGAGAAATTTTCGCCAAAGAACATGGAACGTGCTTAGTGGATAACGAGTGGCAAAAGATTATAAATATTGCCTTCAAGAGATCATGAACACACTGAGAATATCATATAGAGCAGCCCTGCCCCCTTATACATTAGAGACAAAACTTCTGCTCAGATTCTTCTTCCATCTTCCATTATCCATTCAATCCACAACCGAAAAGCTTTGCATAGATTATTTCACTCTAAAAAAGCAGGAAATTGTGAATGGGAGTTCTTTATTTCTGTTTTGTGATTATTTCACTACGTAAATCTCAATTTTTAAAAAGAAAGAAAAGAGATTTTTCAAAATAGAATCTCTCAATGATATTTTAGGTTGATTATTTGATCCCAATGTGGGCGAATTCGGAATATAAAAAAGATAGGATTATCAACCATTTGCTAAAATTCTTATTGATTTCGTAGCCAAAATTTCAACTACACTCGATTTTGTCATTCTTCCGAATATTTTTAATATTCCACAAAAAAAATTAGGATTCAAACTCAGCCCAGACTTCCATGATCCATCCATGAGAGGTTTCTCCACCGATTTGCCAACCCAGTTTTTTTTAACAAAATAAAAACGAAATTTAAGGAACAAGAAATACTACATTCTGTAGTTCCTCAAATTTGCCTCCAATTTAAAAAATGTTGCTAATTTAGAAATAAGAAACGAAAACAGTAATCCAACAAGCCAATTTTTGAAAAAAATGAGAAACAAAAACAAAAAACGTTATCAAACACGACCCCTTAATAACCATTAAGTTTTTTAGATTTCAATTCTTAAAAATTAAACATATTTTCTTCCAATTTTTTACACTAATTGAATTCTAAACCAAATTAAAAAAGTAAAAGTACTTTTTTTAGTTTTCAAAATTTGACTTATTTTTTAAATAATCAGTAAAAATTAGATTAAAAAAAAAAACATTTGAAACTGAAAGAAAAAAAAAATCAAAGGGTAACTGAACTTAATTTTGAAATAGAGCATAAACCTAAAGGTCAATGAGTGAATAATATACCAATTTCATAACTTTAGTACGCAAGACAATTGACATGGGGAAAAACACTCATAAACAAACAAGATGGAATAAATAATACACCTGTAGGAAAAAAATTGACCTATAAACCAAATAAGAAAGATAAAATTAAGATTATACTAGAACTTTAAAAAATACATCGTGCATTAGCTAATTCTGATGAAAAACACAAAATATCAAAACTTTAAAAAGCCTAAAAAACAAGTAGATATGAACTGTCCCAACAAGGAAACCAAAATAGATTCTTACACTTTAGCGTTGTTCACTAGAAGAATGTGGCCATACACAAGAAAAGAACATAAAACTCTTGCTACGCCACGTAAAAACGAACCCTGAAATATAACCTCAACGATTAGCCTTTGCAACTCTCTCAATTTCATCCTTTTTCTTGATTGCATAACTGTTTGACGAACCCTTTGCTGCATTAATAAGTTCATCAGCTAAGCATTCTGCAATCGTCTTGATATTCCTGAAGGCGGCCTCACGAGCACCAGTTGTAAGAAGGTAGATTGCTTGGTTAACACGACGCAAAGGCGATATATCCACAGCTTGACGCCTAACAACACCAGCTGAACCAATTCGAGTAGCATCTTCACGTGGCCCACTGTTAACAACGGCATCAACAATGACTTGGATTGGGTTGAGATCGGTTAGAAGATGAATAATCTCCATTGCGTGTTTGATAATCCTAACAGCCATAAGTTTCTTTCCATTGTTCCTCCCATGCATCATAAGTGAATTTGTGAGCCTCTCCACAATTGGGCACTGAGCTTTTCGAAACCGCTTGACAGAGTACCTCCCAGCAGTGTGGGGGACATAGGTGGCATGCTTGGCAGGTGCAACCCCAATGTAATCAACCAGAGAGATGTCATTCACCTGGACATCATCGAAGGTCCACCGGTTGAACAGCTTCACATCGTGATGAGGCTGGGTCAGTTCCTGGTTTACCACATCGATTTCAACAGCCATGATTCCTGAAGATCAATTATTTACACTAAAAAAGTGAGAACTAGTTGGCTTAAACGTGTTATGCATATCAGGATACCTAAACATTTTGCCTTTTCCAGAGACAAAATTACAAAGGCAAGGAAACCGAGCAACACCAATCCACATGTTCTCTCAAAAGCAACTAACCAGATTGCTCATTCCTAATAGAGAACTTTTTTAAAAGAAAAGAAAAAAAAATTGTAATCACACAGCTCTGTAAATCTATTGCAAAATAACAAATTCCTATCAAGATTTGAAAGGCTTGTTTTTGGTTCAATCGTAGCTTCGTGGGTCACTGCCTTTAGCTATCGACAACGTGGCATTGAATCGAACATTCCTAATAGAGTACTTAATTAGTTAAAAAAAGAGAGAAGAAAACTCGATATATGTTAACCCAAAATTCTTAGGATTCCATTGCTGTAAATTGTAATCAAACTTTTCCACAAAAGTAATAAATCTGAACTTCAAAATTAGACAAATAAAACTCTACTTATTATTCAACTCACTTTATTATTCAATTCACTAATAATAGATAACATGTGGATCAAATAGTACAATTTCAAAAAACAGGGCTTCCTAAAAAAGAAAAAAAAAGGTGTGAAGATTGGTTGGAAGTATTATTATTCGTCTTCCTCTTTCATTGAATTTAAAAGAAGGAGAAGTATTATGTTGACCACATTTAGAACAAAAACTCCCCAAGCTTCAGTAGGAGAGAGGGTCTTCTCAATAAAAAATTGACATCCCTAAATGCTAACCATCCTCTCCATAAACAAAAGTATGCAACTATAATAAAGTGGCAAAAGTGATGCGTACTGAAAAATGAAGCATACTCACTAGCTAGAAATAAATTAGATACAAATGCACACAAGTGCAATAATTAGAACACATACAGAACTTTCCTGAATACGTATCTTAATCCGAACAACATATCTTTACACCCTGAATGAGAAAGGACTTATCAACAATTAAAGGATAAAACTTTCACATGAGTCAAAATTGACGAGTAAAAGATATCATATGTGAATAATTAGTCATAAAAGGTATTTTAATAAAATTAAAAAAAAACGGGGAGAACACCCCTTAATTCATAGCAGTGTAGAAGGGTTCCCAACCAAATACCCAGAAGACCATTCTCAAATACAATCCTAAAAAAATTCATTTTGAATAACAACCAAGTAGGCAAAAATCACATGAGCAAGTGTAATATTAACACAACAGATCAAGAGTATTATCCAAGGCATGAAGTACATAGATTTCAACCAATTACTGCAAGTATTAAAAAATAAAAATAAAACTCGAAAAACCCACTACTTACAGGCGAAACAAAAACACGAGGCGACAACGTGAAAAAATTAACCTACAGTGCTGAAGAACTCCAAAGGAAAAGAATAACAAGAGCAAAAACTAGAAGCTGGAAGCATGAAGGTTGCCTTACCGTAGAAGGGAGTCCAAGGATTATTGAGCCGCTCCAGTGGCTGACTGTCTGGCCTCAGAGAGGTGGAAATGCGGTGAAATCTTGAGAGAAAATAAAAACCCTAAAGACATGTATTTATATAGATACTAAACCGGTCGGTTCGGGTTGCGTTTTTGCTCCCGAACCGGACGGTCTTGACAATTTATCTTTTTAGAATTAGAAATTATTTTACAATTTATCTCTCTTATTGAATGTTTACATTCTTTTGATTTTTTTCTCTACTTCTCTTCTTCTTTCTACCCAATAGGCTTCCAACCTGTGACCAGAGTTTGATTAGGCCTGACTGACGCTATGTTTGATACTATGTACAGTAGTGTTTAAATGATCCAACAACTCAAATTATGCGTACTATCTAACTCAAAATGTAAGAGTTGTTGAGTTGAGTTAGTTATTAGATCATGTTGGGTCTCGAGTTAACTATAAAATTTTTAAAATATCTTCCTAGTTCATGGATGTTTCAAACTAGCTATTATAGTTCTAAGTTTTTAGTAATAGTTTTAAAAAGTCCTTCTAATAAAATCCTTAAATTTAATTAGCTAATAAAATCCTTAAATTTAATTAGCTATGTGCTCACCTGCCAAGATGACTTAAAAAACAATATATATTAATTTAATTGAAAAAAAAATCCATAAACCTCTCTCCATCCCCCTAAAACCTTCCTCTAATCGGCAACTTCTACATCCTCCCTCATGCAACTCAACAATAGGCATAAATAAAATCTCTTATTTTCGAGAAAAGCTATCACTTTTGTCATTTCCTTTCAAAATGGAAGAATACCCAGAAGATCTTTACGATAGAATATCATCAAAGAATTGCAGACAACAACAAAAGATATAACCATGAAGTTCATTAGTGTTTTCTTATATCTTCTGCCTCCTCGACCATGACGTGAAGAGAGTGCAGATTTTTAATTTGGAACAAATTCCCAAAAATAGAAGAGGAATCCTCAATAACAGAGTACGTTGAAAGCTGATCTTGTGGCTGTCATTAGACTTGTTACCATATATGCATATTATGAGTTTTCAATTAGCTAAGCTAATTTAAAGGCCAGTCTTAAAATTTTCGTATATTCACATTTTTGCGTATATTTACCTATGTATTTTTCCATTGTAAACTATCTCATCATCAGTAAAATATCAATACACTATGGTATCAAACAGGTAATCTCCTCCAAATTCCTTGCCCTAGTGGTTTCATCGGGTAATTCTTGGCTTTTTTATTCTGCTTGTTGTAATCACGTGACTTATGACTATTCACTTGTATCATCATCAACTCCTACATACCTTCCCTACGTTCATGCTGCTAATGGAAATTGTATGTCTATATCTCATATTGGTGCTGTAGTGACATTCACCATAACACCGTCCCACAACCCAAAGTGGTAAAATAGAGACCAACTTGAGTTTGTGAAGCAACTAAGTGAAACCTCCATGACACCCTCTATGGCTAAAAAAGGAGGCGTGAAGCCAACAAACATCGACTCTCTTATGACACTTAATGACAACCTTGACTTGAACTAACTTACTTAGCAAATGCATAGAAGAGCTTAAAACATAATTTAAACATTCATTGCAGAAAAATGTTTAGAAAACACATACATAAAATCATTACAACAGTGAGGTTATAAGAAGGTTTGAAACTATAACAAACTTTTACAAAGTTCAACTCCAAATTCGACACAACAATGCATGAGTCCATCACATTGGACTGAGACAAAATAGCAACCAACCTAGTAGACCAAATGGCAAACTGGCAACTATAAGTCAAGCTCGAGGATCACGATCAGTACCTGAAAAATGAAAATATTTGAAAACGTGAGCGGAAAGGCTCAATGAGTGACTATTTTTTAAAAAATATAACCTAAGCTTGAAATGTTACACTCATGCTTTGAAATATAAGTAAGCTTTATTTGATAGTTTTTGCAAACAACTTATCAAATCAAGCTTAAACAAAATCATGTATGAAGCAATTATAAGTTCAACTTGAAAGTTCACAAACATCATTAAAACATCTCATCCCTCTAGTACCCATTTAGCTTTGTCGTACTAGAGCATGCCTAGTACTCCCGACATCTACGTTGTAGTATGGTACACCCAGTACTGATCCCAACATCTTCGTTGTGTGGACATTCTCAACATCACGACAAAACTTTCCTATATGCACATGGTAACTACTCCCAAAGAGTCATAATACTCATCAATAGAACTCTCACTTACGATGTATTACTTTAAAACAATATCTTCTAGTTCATAAATAACTTTAGCTCGAAATAACATATAACTCAAACTTTGTTGGTAAACTTTCATGTAACTCATGCTTTTCTCAAATACTTGCTAAATCTCATGCTTTAAATACTTAGAAAGAAATCACACTTTAATAAAATCGTGCTAAGTATCATGGAAACATACTTAAATACTTATACTTGGAAATCATGCTTTTAAATTACTTAAAGAAACTTAAAATCATTTTGCCACTCATGACTTTAATCTAAACTCCTCTTGGCTTGTAAACTTCTTCAATTTCTTCTTGATCTGAAATTTGAAAAATTGATCCTTAATTAACCTCCTTAAACTTAAATTATACTTAAAATAGCTTAAGAACTCCAAAGACATCAATCTAGGTCAATGTCAACGCATAGGTAAATATTGGCTGCATAGAACATAGTGGCCACATGGATTGGGCACTCAACAAGCTCATATAACCTCGTAGGACAACTTCCCACATGCACTTGCATTGTCGTGACACTTGCCCTACACGCGCCCATCTCCTTTGTTGCCTTATGATGACCTCCTTGCTAACCTCGCAAGAAGTCTCCTCGCGACTCAAAGCCTCTCCACGTGCTGGCCTCTTAGCTATGCACGCTATCCTTTTTAGTCGCATGTCTTAGACGCACACAAGCCTACAATTCTTTCTTTGTCGTGCACCCTCAGATCGTCATGCCTACACTACCGCGCATGTGCTTGGGTTTGGATGCGAGTTCAAAGCACCTTGCTGCCTGATTTATGCCCAAAGTTTCAGATTTGACTTTAGACTCAAATAACATAAAATCTACTTAAATTGAAAAACTTCCTTCTACAAACTTGTTTCAAATTCTCTTAACTTACTTACCTCAAAATTTTAGCTTTCAAACTCCTCGTGATTCTCTAGATATGTCTAATTGCTTTGAATCTTGCTCGAATTGCTCCAAAAACTGCACAATCATGAAATTTCTTCAAGTTTCCAGCATTAAACTTCAAAGACTACTTTTCAGCAACCCTCAATCATCATCTAGACTGATTTAGCTCTAATTTTCTTTATTATGAATTTTGGTCTTTGCATGGGAGAAAAATGGTAAAGTTCTTTCTCTTTCAATCCCTATTTACAGGATCCGAAAACGTGTGTTTCCCCTAACATTCTTTCTCATTTTCAGACCATTTAACTTAATTTTTTATTCTTAGTGCCCAATTTGTCTTCCACTATCTTGGAAAGCTCCATACACAATGCCTAACTCATTTAAAAAATACCTCAAGGTCACATAGTCTTCTTTGCACATACATGCATGACTGCCAAGCTCTCAACACATGTTCATCGCGTGGCTACACATTCAAGAAAAATCACTCGGCCACCCAACTATTGCTTAGAATTCACCTCACCACATAGTTTAACAGTCTTAATCCTTATGGCCGCATAGCCTTCACACATGCTTAACGCACGACCTTCGAACTTAAGCATACTCCCAACTTCTTGGCCACAAGGTTCTAGTGAGTTTCTAGGCACGTGATAACATAATATAATCAATGCTACAGTACCATTACTACAACGAGAGACTTAAACTGATCTTTGAATGTCTAGGATATAAAGTATTATAAAGCATGCTTGTAAAACTTATAATAAGTTTATAAAGAAATTAATGGAAATCTTACTTAGCTTAAATTAGACTTTTAACTTAGTAAAATCATGCTTTGTTCTTAAACTTACTCAATTAAACCATACTTAAATAAATCACATGCTTGTATCAAACTCGCGCTTGTTCTAATTCATGTTTTTCTTAAATACTTGCTAAATCTCAAGTTTAGGCATTAAATCTCATGCTTAAATGCTTCAGCTAAAACTCATGCTCAGGAATAGTTAAGAAATCTTATGCTTAGAATAACAATATGCTTCCTTATCATTAATGAAAACATGTTAAGTGACTTATGTTTTGATAATAACTCATGCTAGGCTTAATACTTTGATAAAACCTCATTTTTTACTTTGGTGCTTTTTTAATTAGTTTTATGTTTAAAAGCTTTGGCTAAAACACAACTTATGAATTCAACTCATCTTTGAATTACAAAGAAATTATGCTACATAAATCAATAGCTTGTTTAAACAATTACTTGGAAATCATGCTTAGCTTGAAAAACTTAAAACCATTTTGTCACTCACATGTTTAAGCTAAATCTCTTAAGTCTTGTAGGCTTGCTCTATATCTTCTTGGTCTGAAATAAGAGAATTAACTTCCAAATTAATCCCCTTAATCCTTGAAAATTTCATACTTAGCTTAAAAATCACAAAACATAAAAAATGGCCTTCCAATGTCATTGCATTGCCCATGCACACGACTGGCTGGTGGCACAGGGCACCCACACACATAGGCCATGGCATTGGCCTGGCACCATGCCACTACCCCCCACTCTGCCTGCTCATGATGTCTGCCCATGCCCTGCACTCCACGCCTACTAACAATGCCCAAAATGCCTAAACAAGCCCAAACTAACCTCACAGTGAGCGTGTTCCAAGCTCAGTGTGCGTCTAATGGATAACTCACCTTGCCTTGCAATGCGCCTACCACAACTCAAGCTAATCTCACTTAACAACCATGCTTCCTAGCACAGAACACCTGACACACAACCCATATGTTTGCATAAGCCTTAAAGTTGTCTGTTTGATTCAAAATTCCTAGATTCAGCTTAAAAAATTCATAACTTGAAATTCATTCGTCAAAATGGAAAGCTTCCTTCTACAAACTTGTTTCTTAACCCCTTAACTAACCTACCTAAAAAATGCCAATTTTTTCTTTTGCTGGCCTCAAATATTTGAAGACTCTTCAATGTTCCTTCGTAAACTAACCTTATGAGGTTTCCTTCAACAATTAAACTCCTTCCTCAAATTCTCTCTTTCCTACAACCCTCACCAGAAAACTAGACTCTATTAACTTTCTTTTAAGACTAAAATCATGTAATTTACACGAGAGAATTGAACGCACGCCTCTTCTGAAGTTGGCCTTAAATACTACTTGAATGAATAAATGATTGCATAACTCATTAAGTTAGGTGAAGAGGTTTAGACATAAACAAACTCTTCATTTCTGGACTAACCTTTACATGCGTCCTAGAAATATGACATATATGACTAACTCAACGAATGATGAATACGGTGCAAGGCTACAGATATAAACATGACACTACGCTGTCTTCAGGAACTAATTCACACTCATCTCATCCTCTGATCTTATTCATCTCTTTTTCAGTGTTGACACTTAGTTCACACTCTCTAAATTAGAACACGTACTTTTTCATAATTTAATAGATAACCAAACCTCACATATCTGATAAACATTCACTTGCACATAGAATATTTTTCAATCTTTTTAACCATTTGTTGTTTATTCCTCCTGTTCGATCTCAGATAATCTTCGAGAAACCTTCGCTTAACTTACACTTGGGTAAGGTATAGGAAAACTTGTGGCAGAGCATTACCAACGCATCTAAAGACACATTACTCATATTCACACCTCTCATCAATCACACGTACACACCACATCACCCATCACATATCACGCCATCAAGAAAACACCAACACCCATATCATTAGAGCTTTTAATCTGTAGGTTCATTAGATCTCTTGACTAAGGGTAATATTGGAAAATAATTGAAAGTGTTCAAATTATTTATGAGAATTTTATATCAACTTGTTTGATAAAGTATAATGTATTTTGATACATTGTAAGGTATGGTTAATTATTAATATGATTTGTAATTAAAACTATATTAAAAAGAGAAATATATTAGAATAAGATTCATATATAAAACTATATGGTAAAATTAATATGAATGAGATTCATATTAATAATATAGTGTAGAGAGTTATATGCATGTAAATATATGATATTTAACATTAATTAAATATGATTAAATTATTAATTAATTAGTTGTTAATTAATTAAACTAACAAATAGGAAAATGATCACTCATTCCCTGTAAATACACCATTATACCCCCTTAGTGTTAAAGGGTTAGTTTAACCTACAAAACCTAGCAATTTTTAATTCTTTTTTTCCTCTCCAAAGGAATTCTCCTCACCAAAGTCTTGGAGCGCACACATCCAATTCTTTGGATCCTAGAGAATAATAAGAAAGCCCTTGGTGGTAGTGTTCTTGTTGATCAAGTTCGATCAAGGAGTAAGAGAAGAAATTGAAATTACGTGAAAGACAAAAAATCTTCAAGGGTAAGTTCCTTCGTATTTTTTCAATTCTTTTTAAAATTTGCATGTTTATCCTAGAACAAAATGCATGTTTGGTTCCTTCGATTTTATTGTTTCTTTAAACGAATTCTGAGTTGCACGACGATCACACGCTTCTACGAAAATTTAATTTCCTTCACAATGACCATTTTTCAGTGACGGTCGCTGGCCAACCTTTGACGACCGATTTTCGACAACCATCACAGGACAACTTCCAACCACGTCTCTGTCGATTGTTTTCCAAATGCCCGCGAACAGCCAACTTCTGGTGACAGTTTTCTCAACAACCACTCCCAACCAACCTCCAATAACTACTTTCCAGCAACTGTCCTCGACCAACTTCCGACGAATATTTTTTGACAATCGTCGTTGACCAACTTCCAGTTTCCATTTTTCGACGATTATTGACGACCAACCTCTGACCACTGTTTCTCGACAACTATCAATGGCTACCTTCAACCATGGTCTCCAACGACTGATTTTTTGTGACCAACTTTGGGTGACCATTTTTTTAACAACTGCTGTCGCCCTCCTACCAGCGACCATTTTTTTGTGATCATCGTCAACAAACTTTTAACGACCACTGCTGCTAATTTCAATCACCGTTTTTCAACGACCATCACCAACCACCTTTAACAATAATCTCAGTTACTGAAAAAAAATGCTTTTGACCAACTTTTATACAAAACATTTTTTTAGAACAAATGAAAAGATAAATTAATTTAAAAAGACCATATTTATTATAATTAATTAGTTAAATAAATTTTCCAATATAAGATATAATTTTAAAATTTTAAAATCACTTTTAGAACCAAACATAATTATTCAAAATCACTTTTAAGTATTTGAAAATCACTTAAATAATTTTGGAACAAAACATATGATTGTTTAAACATCACTTTTACAAATTGAACCTCTTCTTCTAAAATCACTGTTCCAACTATCACTTCCAAACAAACCTATTCCCCCTTGTCGAGGGGCGTAAGTGAATTCTTGACTATTGGTTATATGTTCTTATCGTCTAAAATTCATGGATGGAATTACAATTTCATGGTCTTCCTTATAAATTTCATATCCAGAGCATTATTAAAAATTTCTCCAATTTTAATTAGTAAAAAGGAATTTTTATTTGGGCCACTTTCTAGGAAAACTGCCCACTGAATCTATTGAAGTGTATCAGAATTTAGATGTGAATCATGAAATCCAATTGGAGCAGTATATTCAAAAAGGAAGGTTGCCCCTTTGTCGTTTTTTTTTCAAAAAAAAAAAAAAAAAAAAAAAGAAAGTAAAAGAAAAGAAAAAAAACTATCAAACATAAAAATCTCTTTGGAAAGGCAAATTGGCCTCTTTTCCACTGTCACAATGATTGGAAAACTTTGAGCACCAGCAGGCAGCATTAAGGATAACAACTTTACAAGCAAAATTAGACAAAATATGTAAATAATATCGGTTAAATAATGTATTTACAGAATTTCGACTTACTTAGTCGAGATAGAAAAGAGTGACAATTTTCCGGAGATTTTTTGCCTCTTGACATGTTTCCATGAGCAACCTACTATCATGAAATGCAAAGCAAATGACTTGCTGTACGTGCGAAATGATGTCCATATTACATAACCTGCAACGTTCAATAAACCCATGAGATGGAACAATGCAATGATACATAATTTTATTTTAAAATTTATGAACTATAAATTAAACACAAAATTCAACTTTATATCTACGACTTTGAACTTATAGGTAAAGATTTATTGGACACAAATGAAGTTTAGGAATCTATGAGAAGTTTTGAAGTAAGTACTATTAGACACAAAATTGAAGCTTTAACGACCTATTTAAAGTTCAAATACCTATTGGACAATTACTTGTATTTTAACTAGAATTTTGTTATATATAAACATATATGTATATACATCACAATAGGTAGCGGATAGAACACCTAGATATGAGTATAGACATAATGATAGTAGCCGAACTTATGTATTTAATATTTAGGCAAAAAGCTAGGTGAGTTCGAGACAGCCTTCACATATCACTGGAGAACAAGGAGGACAATTGTTTTCTATATTATCTATTAAAACACTAAACAGGCCCTTTCAATTGTTTTCTATATTATCTATTAAAACCCTAAACAGGCCCTCATACAGGCGTCTAAGTTTACTGCTTAATGGTTAAAACTGCTTCTGTGATCCCTTTACTTCCCACTGTGGATAGTAGGGTTGTTAACTTTTAGATGAATTTCCCAATTTAACCCGAGTCCCAGATAGCCTTCCAACATTGCAAGGAGGTGAGGAGGTAGACCATGGTTGATCGGGTTTTGAAAATTCAAGCTGAGGTCCTTGGGCATTTGACGGCTGCAAACTCTAAACAGTGCACAAGCTGATATCCATCACCGCAAATCAACTTTTAAACCTAGTGATCTGATGACGGTTTATATTAAGAAGAATTGTTTACCTGCTAGATCTTATTCTAAACTCTCCAACAAGAAATACGGGTCATTCACTCTTCTGGAAAGATTTGGGGACAATGCATATCGAGTGGACTTTCCTACATCTATGAACATTGACACTACCAGGTCCTTAGCTAGACCATGGTTGATCAGGTTTAGAAGATTCATGCCAAGGTCCTACCCAAACTCTAAACGCGCAAGTTGATATTCGTCACCGCAAATCCACTTTTAAACATAGTGATCTGGTGATGGTTTATATTAGGAACCGCTTACCTCCTAGATCTCATTCCAAACACTCCAATAAGAAATACGAGCCATTCACTATTCTAGAAAGATCTGGGACAACACATATCGAGTGGACCTTCCTACATCTATAAACATCAGCACTACCTTCAATGTGGCCAACACTTTCCCTATTTGGAACCGGACGACTTTTCTGTCCATTTAGACTCGTGGATGAGTTTCTTTTGTGTGGTAAAGGATTGATGTAGGGGTAGTTTTACGGATTTTAGAATATTGTTAATGTTTGTAACTTTCTCGGATCAGATTGATTTTGGTTTGGTAGTTGTACTTAATCTCTTTGGTATGCCTTTTAACAACTCCATTATGGCCCCTCATCGGGTTATAATTATAAAAGAATCCAAATTCCGATGCAACACCTATCTCTGTTTATAAAATAACAAATCATTCCTCACTGTAGAATAATGCGAATAAGAGCGCGATAAGCCAGCATAAAACCTCCAACTTTCATCTTTCTTTTTAATTAATAACACCGTATTTGAGAAAGGACTTGCGCTTGGTTGGATTATCCCTGCCAACATTTCTTTCATCAAACGTTCATTCCCATCCTTTTCAAATTGTGGGTATCAGTATGGGCAAACATCTACCAGTCCCCTCCTCAGAATTAATTCAATTGGATGATCTTTTACTTCTAGTCGGTGGCAATTCATCTAGAGGCTTAAACACAAAAGCAAATGTTGAAGGATTGGTCAAATTTCAAGGATGATGGAATTGCTTACAGAAGCCTCAATACTCAAGAGAAGCTCCACAGAAAGTTTCCTAATTGGTCTCTGATCCCTTCTATGTGCTGCCTTTGCTTTAGAGAGATGGAGACAGTTGATCA
The DNA here is from genome assembly GCA_037974625.1 of Cucumis cinereus. Lineage (NCBI taxonomy): Eukaryota > Viridiplantae > Streptophyta > Magnoliopsida > Cucurbitales > Cucurbitaceae > Cucumis > Cucumis cinereus. Next base: position 11,049,735 of record JBBPDJ010000001.1, read on the forward strand.
CTTGTTTTTACATTGTGATTTCGCTGCTAGAGGTTGGAGTTTTCTCCTTAATACTCTTGGGTTGAATAGCTGCCTTCCTAAGGTCGATGACTAGATGATGGATAGTCTAAATGGTATAAGCTTTCATGGAAAGGAAAAATCCTTTTGAGTTGCACTTCCCATGCGCTTTTATGGCATCTTTTCTTTTTTATTTTTTTTTTATTTTTATATATAAGAAACGATTTCATTGAGATATGAAATATAAAGAGGGGCTGTGGCCCAAGACCAATCGAGTTACATAAGATTTCTCCAGTTGGTTAGAGGGAGGAAAGATCATAAGAATGGAAAAGGGAGTTGCTTTTACACCAGCTCATGGCATGGTAAATAATAAGGTTAAAAAAAAGTCATAGGAGCTTTTCTTCTCAGTGAATAGACGTTTGTTTCTTTCCTTCCAAATGATCCATAGAAAAGCTCGGATCAGATGCATCCACACGATTTTCTTCTGTTCAGTGAAAGGGTGATCAGTGAGTGTGTATGTCAGGGCGCCAGTGGATTCATGCGGAAAGGTGACATTCCATTAAAAAATATGTATGATTTCCTTCCAAAATCTCTCAGCAAAGTGACATTGGAGGAAGATGTGGTCACTGAGTCTGGTCCATTTTTGCAGATGTGACAATAATGTGGAAATATTGCCATGTATGGGCTGCATTTCGGCATTCTGACACCAGTGTTGATAGCATTGTGACTGACTACCCAAATAAAGAATTTCATCTTTCTTGGGTAAGAATCCTTCCATATTGCTTTGTGTAGTGGGTGATCCATGGAAACCGTTCTACTTCCCATAAATTGGAAGAGCGATTTCGTAGCGAAAAATGCTTTAACATCCAGTTTCCAAATCCATTTGTATTTATTGTTAGTGTGTTTTTTCTTTTTCATTTTTTTAATAAAACAACTTTCATTGAGATAAAATGAAAGGTACAAGGGCAAAGGAGCCCCATAAAGACGACACTCCAATTACGAAAGGGGTCCAATTAAGCAAAATATGACCAATCATATTGTTACAGAATTGCTTCGAAATTGAAGCCCAAAGAGAACTATGAAATCTAACCAAGGACCAAACATCACTAGGATCCCACTCTCTTCTTCTAAAAATTCTATCATTCCTCTCGCCCAAAGTATCTCACAAAAACGCTCACACCCCTGCTAACCACAAAAAACGGCCTTTTTCTTTGAAACGCGAATTGAAAAGAAATTCACTAATTGTTGATTGATTGTCATGACGTCCCGCATAATAAATACCAAAATCTTGTAGAAATAAGCTCCACACAGCTATCGTTTAATGGGACTCCCAAAAAGGTGATTAAGGTCTTCCTCCACCTTCAAAGAATAAAGCAAAATGGTCCCATAAGCATAGTTCTTTTCCTCACCAGCCAATGTAAAGTATTAACACGGCCCAGTAACACTTGCCACATAAAAAATCTCACTTTCTTAGGAATCTTGAGCTTCCAAACAATCTCAAACACACTCTCTAATGGGAGAAGGATCCAACAAAGATTTGAAATAAGATTTACAAGAAAAGCCTTCTTAGGACTAGGATGCCAAATTCTGATATCCTTTCTCCCCACTCTAAAAGAATAACTTTCAACGAGAGACAAAAAAGAAACAACCTCAGTCGTTTCTCTATCGGTCAAAACGATGGAACCCAAAGGAAAAAGACAAAAAATTTTCGGGCCTCACCAAAAGATCCAAAATAGGACGATTTTTAAGGGTAGATAAGTGATAACACACGTGGAAAAGACAGAAAGAATATTTTCCCCCACCCACTGATCCTCCCAAAAATAAGTATCCTTACCATCCCACAATACAACGAGTAAATAAAGAGAACAAAGGTAATTCAAAAGCAAGGCTAATCCAAGGGTTTTTTTTAGTATCAACAACCCTTTTTCGATATCGATTCAAAGGGATGGTACCATATTTACTCACAATGATTTTGTGCCAAACAGCATCTGGTTCATGATAAAAGGGCCATAGCCACTTTGCCAACAAAGCTCTATTGCAATTCCTTAAGTTACCAATCTCCAAACTCTTTTGATGCAACGAACGCCCTAACGCCTCACAACTAACAAGATGAGAACCCGTTCCTTCATCAATACCCTTTCACAGAAAGTCTCTCATGTGCTTTACTAAACTTTACAAACCAAACTGGGAATAGAGAGATAGTACACTAGAATACCCAAAAGCACAACTTTGATAAGTTAATATTCTCGTTCAAGAAAAGAAGCATTGTTTCCCAAGACGCAAGCCTTTGAGAATCGAAGCTGAGAGACCATCCACGTCCGAGTTGGACACCTTGTAAGCAATTCATGATAGAAAGGCACATCAAACTCATCATCCCTTAGATTTCTTCTGAAGCTGAGAGACCACCCATGTCTAGGGTCCCATGAGTCATGGATTGGAGAAGTCTTTTGAGTGGATAGTTGGAAGAGTCTTGGATAGTTGGATCTGAGAGTCTTCGGTATGATCCATTTATTGTCCCAAAATGACGTGTAAACACCATTTCCAACTTTAATTCTGACCTGATCCTTAACAAGATTTATATGCTCAAGAACATTTCTCCATGGACCTCTAGTGTGTGGTGGAAAATTGGTATTCGACCAAAAGTTTAGGTGAGATTCGCCGTATTTAGCTTCAATAATCTCTTTCCATAGAGCTAATTCTCATGGTAGAATCTCCAAACCCATTTAGCAAGGAGCTTTGTTCTTATCTGTCAAATTTTGAATTCCAAGACCCCCACTGAAGAGTGGTTTAATGATTTTGTCCCAGCAAACCAGATGAGATCCATTTTGTGGCAACCCCAATCTAGAGGAAATTTCAATACATCTTCTCAATTTTATTGGCCACCATGATAGGAAACTTAAGTAAGGACATGTAATATCTAGGAAAATTGGATAGGGTCGCCTGAAGAAGAGTTACTCGACTGCCTTTGGAGATACATTGATTGTTCCATGATGATAATCTTTTCTCAATCTTTTCCACGATGGGGTCCCAAAAATGATTTTGGTTTGCCAAACAATAGGAGGCCAACGTAGGAACAAGGCCATTGACTGATTTGGCAATTCTATCTAGTGGCAAGCCGACACAAATCCTCAGGAGGCATGCAAATGCACAGAATTTCCAAGTTGTTGAGGTTAATGTTGAAACCCGTTGCCTTTTCGAAGGAATCGATGATAGTGAATAGATTATCAATAGCATCCTCTTTCAGTTAAGAGAAAAGAATGGTATCATCAACAAAAAAAGAATGGTATCATCAACAAAGAGGAGGTGGTGAACCTAGATGGAATTGGACCCCATTTGAAAACCTCTGATCTGACTAATGATCTTATTAGTGGAGCTAGCTTCAATACAGAGGCAATCCATGACAATGATGAATAGGAAAGGTGATAAATAGTCCCCCTGTCTAAGACCCCTTGAGGCATGAATCTTTCCTCTAGGGCGACCATTAATTAAGTTGAAGAAGTTAGCTATGGAGATGCAACCTCTGATCCACTTACACCAAGTTGATCCAAACCCTTTTACCCTAAGGACAGGATCAAGGAAATCCCAACCAACATGCCAAATGCATTTTCAATATCAATCTTAACCACCCAACTCCAATTTTTTGGTCCCTCTTTGTAATCAAATTCTGGGTGAGGAGTTGAGATATTGATTGAGGTCAGGAGTTGTAGTTGCTCCGTCTTCAACCATAGCTTGTCAAATGATAGTGTCCTGTAACATGAGGGGTGTGGGAGGAGGAGAGGTTGGCAGAGCAACGTTGAGAGGTATGGGACTCGAAAGGTAATCGTCCAAGTTGATTTCCTCAGTGCTCTGAATGTTGGTTGAATATTTGTTGCCAGGCACAAAACAGGTTTGTTTATTATTGACGACGATGATTTTGTAACTTGAAGATGTGGTAGCGGTTGGTAGTTTGCGGAGAGTTATGTCGAGCTGGGTTGAAATCGGCGCGAGGTCAGTGTTCGGCATTGGTTTGGGTCTTTGTGGTGGGTTGATGGTTTGGTTTTCTAGTGGGGCAGTTGGGCAATTTGTTGAGTTGGGCTTTTGGTTATTTGTGGTTAATGGTGGGTCTATTGAAGAGGCTTGAGGAGATAGACCTTGTGGGGTTGTAGGCGTGGAGTTGGATGGAGGTAGGCCATGCTAAGATGTAAGCGTGGAGGTGGGTGGAGCTCGAGTAAGTGGAGGGGTGGGTGAAGAACAAGGAGGTGGTGGCAGAGGAATTTTGGGTGGAGAAGTGGGGTTTTTTACTAGTGGGGCCAAAGGTATGGGTGCAACAATGATAACTTCAAATTCATTTGTCATTTTGTGCTTGGACTTGGTTCGATTTGGGTTGAATCTGGGCATCATCTCTGATCGACGGGGTACAATTTAGTTGACGATATGGTTCCGTGGATGTTGACCAAGTAGCCAATATAGTTCTCCGTTGAGAAGAAAGGGTGGTCAATATGGATGGAGAAAGATGATGAGGAAGATGATGGGATCCATTCCTCAACTAGAATAAATCCATTGATTTTTGTCTTGATGCATATGGTAGCATCCATCAAGTCAAGACGAGATAATGTCTTTTTACTATACAGTCACCACACTGATTGCCTGTAGATTTGAAAGTATCATCGTCCCACCTGTTGAGAGGAAGGTTTCTGATTTTTATCCAACCGCCATAAAAAGGCGCAACTTGATTTTTGTATGCAAGAATCAGATCCCATTGGTCAAATTTCAGATGAAAAGGACCAACTTTACCAATCCTTAATTTTACATAAGGTGGTTGCCTGTTCCTCACTTTCACATCTTAATAGAGCAACACATCAACCCACCACAAAGATCCACCAATGCATTTAACAACAAATTCGCAACCTCATATAGTTTGGGTTCAATATCAAGCGTTTCTAACGAAGTTGCGGCTTCATCCACCACCCCAATTTCCTGTTTCACCAATTCATCATCATGGTGGACCATAACGTCAGCTCTCTCTTCTTGCATCGATGATTTGGAATTTAATTTTTATTATAACAGAAGCATAACCTGTTATCCAACTTGTTCTGAATATACAGGGATTTGAGCGACGGACCTCTCGATCTTTAACACATACAGATGCCAATTAAGTTGAACTCTTGTTGGCAAGCTTGTTCTGATATACACTAAATTGAACCAAACTATTTATTTGGTCCAAACCCATCTGCAAAATATTCAACTTGGTTCAGTTCAATTTTTTATTTTATATTTAATATAGACGAGCTGGTTCAATTGTGAATTCCGCTTTCAAATCCAAAAATAAAACTTTACTGAAAATCGAATTTTCAGTTTGGTTCACTTTGGATTTGTCATTTGTTGGTTAAGTCGATTTTAATGTTCACTCCTACTTGTTTTTCAATTCACTATATGATAGATGCTTATACCTACCGTTGGTGACTACTTTTCCTTGTGCATCTTTTAGGGTTATCAAATTCAAAGATGTAGTGTGTTAGGGCATTTTGACCCATTTGGGTCATCTGAATCGTGGCATTTGTAGCTTTCAAAGTTTGACCCATTTGGGTCATCTGAATTGTGGCATTTGTAGCTTTCAAAGTTTGACCCATATCTATGCTTCCCCTTCTGTCGAGTTATCTCACTATCTTCAATGAGTTGGTCCATCTTCATCTTTCTTTTTAAGGCCCCCCACTTCTCATCCACCGTTTGAATCTCCTCCTTGAGCACACTCACAAACTCTCTCTCTAAGGCAGTCCATCTTCATTTTTCTTTTTAAGGCCCCCCACTTCTCATTTCCCATTTGAATCTCCTCTTCAGCACACTCACAAACTTGCTCTCTCAGACAAGGTTGAAGACCTACAACGACCCCAAGAGTTGCTCAAACTGCTAATCTTCCCTCACTATACCTATCATGTTTGTTTGTCCTTGCATCTTTGTTACTTTGTAAGGGCTGAGTAAGCCTTGAATTTATGAATATTGAGTTTAGTTTGTTTGAAAATGATGGGGCTCATTTCATTTTATAAATGAAGAGGCTTGTTTCCGTTTCAAAAAACATAATAACTATAGGTACGTCAAAGTCAAATTTTATTAATCAACTATAATCATTGATTGACTAATTCTTTTTCTTTACCATCAAACTATTATTAAAAATCAATATCTGTAATAATACTTTCACTACACACACGCATGCCTGCTAGCTTCTATTAAGAAAAAAACTACACGCATACCTGCTAGCTTCTATTAAAGATAGATGATCATTGTGGGGCTTCTCTATCACATTCTTAACCTACAAATTCCAAGATAAACAAAATAGATAAAGAATTTAATAAAAAGACTTATCCAGATGAAGTCATCAACAATAAAATTAGATCACCTAAGCAGCTAGAAACAACATATTAAGTAAATAACTGCTGACTAACCGGACAATTTTTTTTTTTTAAAAGAAAAGGAACAGTTGAGTGAAGGGACACTTACAATTCATTCTCTATTGTATTAACCAGTAGACAACTTACATTTTAGACAATGAAAAGTTGGGGAAGATTTAGAAATGGTGTTTAAAACTATTTTCTGACTCTAAATGCACACTGTAAAAACTCTTAACAAAATAACTTATGATATTTTCATGTGCATCGGAACTACATTTGATTTCCGGAGTTTTCTGTTAGGAATCCAACTCAGTAGCACCTGGAAAATACCAGAACAGCACACAAACACAAAACAGAATAAGAACAAACACTGTTCTATTAAAATATCTCCAATGAAGAGTCAGACCAGTGATTTTGCAACAGTTGAGAGCCTCTCCTAACCGTACTCTTACTACACACTCCTACCATCAACGTAATGAGATTCCTCTCTTTCGTACAGGCTCCTCACGTCTCACTTCCCACTAACCAACTGTCAGATACTCAATTCCATTTACGTCTTTTACAATTTGGGGTCTTAAATTTACATTCTTATGGTTTTAAATAATGGAAGCAAAAGAGTAAAATGAAACCAAAAACATAATTTCTCCAAAACATTTTTAACTGTAGCCTACAAAAATTGCTCCAAATGGTTTTAAATAATGGAAGCAAAAGAGTAAAATGAAACCAAAAACATAATTTCGTTTCCCAAACTTCCTAAGGGGGCTTTTGTCCCCTGGTTTGAGTTAGGTTGAGTGGGCAAAAAAAAAAAACCCCACTCAACGTGTGACCCACCGTTTCTAAAAAGTGGTGGATTTGTTCCAATTGTGTTTTAATCTCCCTAATTTCCCACCCACCTTTTCACTTCCCCGTGAATCTCTCACCAGCTTCTACAGTGCACGTGGTACGTCTCATCATCTCTCTGCCATTTGCAACCTCTCATCTCCCTCGTCTTCTCTCGTCTCCTTTAGTATTTTTTTCTTTGCATGTATCTCCCTAATTTTTGTGTGCATCTCCTCCCCCTGTTTTCCCTTGTGTTGGTCTTTTCCAGATCCTCCCCTCGCCGCTTCACAAATAAATTATGCCTCTTTCCATTGTACTTTTTTTCCTTTTTCCTCATGTTTGATTGATACGTGGTGGGGTTGTGGACCATGTTATTGGAGGTAGGTGGGAAGAACCAATTGCACTCAACCACAAGTGTCGTTTGAGGGATTGACTTGAAGAAGTAAACGATTCTAAAACTGGTGTGTTGTTTGAAATGGAGGATTTAAAACAAAAGATGTTTGCGCTATGTCAAAACTAGTAATTTGACGTAAAAGTAAACAAAACTGTTTTGAACTAAAAACTTTTTGAAAATGAACAAAATTATTTAAAATCAGCTAAATTGTTTAGAAGTAAAAAAAGAAAAAAAAAACGTTTTGAAAATCATAATTTCAGTATCATGGCAAAAAAAATAAAAACCTAAATAGCCCTAAAATAGAAAAAAAAAATGTACCATATTTTTTTGGTGTTCGAGTATGAATGAAATTGTTAGGTATTTGAGTGTGAATAAATTTTGGTGTAATGTGACTTTAGTTTGCATTAAATTTCATCTGAACATGACATACAATAACGAACCAGTGTTAAAGTAATTGAGCGATGAAAATTTGTGTTCAGAATATGCTAAGTTTTCAAGAACGTGTTGAGTTTTAAGAATGGAAAAAAAAATATCCTAAGTTTTTAAGTAATTGAGTGTTCAAAATTAGTGTTTACGATATCTTAAGTTTTTTAAGAATTGAGCAAAAATATGTCAAGTAATTGAGTGTTCAAAATTTGGGTTCAAAATAACTTTTTAAGAATGGAAAAGATTATGTTAAGGTAATTGTGTACTGAAAATTTTAGAAAAATATGCAAGCAATTGAATACTTGCACAAAAAAGTTTATCTATCAGAAAAAAACAAAAAATCAGAATCCTTCAGAAATACTACAACAGATACCATAACTCAATTTTGCACTCCAAACACATACCTCCTACCCAACTCAACTTAACTCTACACTCTAAATACCGATTTATAAATTCCACACAATAATTTAATTACCAACTCAACTTTGTGCAACAAATGCCCCCTAAGCCATTTTAAATAACTCAAAACGGAAACTTGACTAAACCAATCAAACAATACACATATACAAGCTCTAACTCTTGAGTAAATACTTTTATAACCAATCAAACTTACTTTGGATAACAATTCCTGGCTTTCAGGAGGTTGTTTTTTCAAACTTTGTGGCAAAATGACAGTAAGCAGTTCTGGTTTTTCAGCCCTCAATGCACCTCTGATAACTGCTGCATTGGTTCCAGATGCTCCTGAAGTATAGATGTGGTTCTTCTGGATACAGAAGATACTAAGCAATATCAATTTTTTGAAGTCATCAAAGACTAAATAGCACTTCAATAATGCAGCGACAATAAATCAAATATTCTACCGTTATAACCATTGCATAGCTAAGAATCTCAATGAGTTCTTGATGCAAGAAACCCATGTTTCGCGTTCCAAAGAAACCAATCGCTCTAGGACCTTGTTGTTGAATGGCCAATAACTCCTGCAAATTAAAAAAATAATAATAATTAATAAAAAAATTGTAATTTGGAAGGAGCTGAGCTTCACACCAAGCACTATAATCGAGAAATTGTGTGCACTGGCTAAGTAAGAGATGTGACGGAAAGGTTAACAAAATATTTGTTTCCTCAGGTAAGAATGGGTTTTTTTGTAAGTTTGTGGGACTGCAACCCATTCTTGTAGATAGTTGAGGGCTTTTTGAGAACGGCCTTTATTTGTATGTCCCTGTATAAACTTTTATCAACGAAAATTTGATTCCTTACCCCCCCCTCCCCCCCCAAAAAAAAAATAAATAAATAAATAAACAAATAAATTGTTTCCTTGAAAATTTTGCAAATCTAAAAGTTATCTAGATTAAACATTTTTTTTAAAATGGAAACGAATAGCTTTATTAATATTCATGATAGAGGCAAAAAGTTTAATGTACAAAAGAGTTATACAAGAGCTTACAAGATAACTAGTAGGAGAAGAAAGAGATTCCAAAACAAAGGAGGAAAGCTACAAAGATTACGTATGGCAAAAAAAAAAAAAAAAAAAAAAAAAAAAAACCGAAGCACAAACACATTGGGGAATAGTCAAGCTGGAGACATGAAGGCACTTCAATTTAAGTTGCACCCTTAGATGCTGCAGCTGCTGAAGATCTTTGAGGCCGAACACCATGAGGAGGCATTTTGATGCGCGGTTTCAAAGCGATCCTTCCAATCAAGAGATTTATCATGGAACACCCATTCGATTCCTTTCAAACCAGATTTCTCCCAATATAGCTTTCACCGCGTTAACCCAAAGTAAAGAAGCTTCTCTATTCAGTCGGGAGCCAATTAACAGAGGCATCACATTATCACGAAAAGTTGCACCAAACGCCCAGGACATATTAAAGATGTTGAGCAGCCTTTCCCAACAATTGGCTGAAAACTTGCAGAGGCAACTCTTAGGTAATTATGTTGCAAAGCTGAGGACACATTTAGTTGCTATCAAGGTGATCCAAACGAAGATATTAACCCTTCTTGGGCTATTAGACTTCCAAAGGGCAAGGGAGAAAGGAGAGAGGTGAAGAGTAAGGGACTTTACTGTAAATTTTCCGCTGCCGCCAAGAGACCATATTTGTCTGTGTTGAACTTCAGAAATATTTTTTGATGCTAATGTTCCAAGCAGTACTTGGAAGTCTGAAATCTCTTCATCTTTAAGCAAACGGCAGAAGATTAGGGACGAAGATGATAATGCAGTCCCAGTGATCAGCAACATAACCATTTGGGAGTAAAGCTATTCTGAACAACCGTCGAAAGCCTAGATGAAATGGTGTCACTCCCTCCCAGAGATATAACCAAAAAGCTATCCTTCTCCCATTTCCCAAGCTAAAGATGGCTAAAGCTTCCATTTTTAACCAAGTTCTGGAAATACTAACCCAGGGTTTCTCAAGCATTTGCCTTCTTTTCCAGCGGTGTGCCATTACAAGGAATCTTTGTCGTGGACACTCCTAATAACCTTGCACCACAGAGAGTCTTCTTCCATGTATCTCCACCCCCATTTGACTAGAAGAGCCAAGTTTTTAGATTTGAAGCCACCAAGGCCGAGGGCCACCATCCATCAAGGATTTGTTGACCACTTTCTAATTAACAAGGTGGTGTAATTTGCTGCCCTTATGACCTCCCAAAAGAAATTCCTCAGGATTCTTTGCAATTTTGAGGTGACTTCTTCTAGCATTAGGAATATAGTCATGTAATAAGTGGAAAGGTTGGAAAGAATGGAATAACAAAGAGTAGAGGTTAAACCTCTTCCATTTATATAAACTTGAGTTGGATTTTACCAAGCACTAGTTGCCAAAAAGAGGATAGTTTGGGGTACCCCTAACAGCAAACCGAGGTAGATCAAAGGGAGGTGTTCTGCTTTGCAACCCAAAGAGGCCGCGGTGGACAACGATTCCATCTCTTCCACGTTTATCCCAAGAAAAGGGCTGGCTTGTCCCAGTTCACTTTTTGGCCGGAGTACCATTCAAAAAGCTCTATTGTCTGTTTCAAATTTACTAACATGTTGCTGTCATATTTGAAAAAAAGTAGGGTGTCATTTTCAAATTGAAGGATTGGAACATGAATCTTGTCCTTTCCCACTACAAAACCTTCATAAAGGCCATTCTTATGTAAATTTCCAATCAGAGCACCAAGGACTTCACTTAGAAGTATGAAATGAAAGAGGAAGAGTGAAAGGGGGTCACCTTGCCTGATTCCTCTTGTGGCCAACACTCTTTCTCTCGGTCTTCTATTGATGAATATTGAGTATCTCGGGTTCTTAACAAGCCCAAGATCCATTCAATCCACTAGTGGTCAAACTTTTTACTCATGATTGTTTCAAAGAAGTCCCAGTCAACCCTGTCAAAAGCTTTTTCTTGATCAAGCTTGAGAAGCCATCCTTTCTTTTTTTCTTTGCCCTGTGTTCCTCATCAATTTCATTAGCAACAAGGATCGAATTGAGTATTTGCCTTTCTTCTATGAAAGCACTTTGCGAGGGGGCAATGATACACAACATTACCTTTTTAAGTCACTCGTCTAGCACTTGGCAATAACCTTGTAGGTTAAGGATGTAAGACTGATTGGCCTGAAGTCTTTGATATCCACTACATTTTCTTTTTTTTGGATCAAGCAAACGAAATTCTCCTGAACACAAGCATTTAGTTTTCCATTTCTATGAAAATCCTCGAAAACCAAATGAAGTTTAACTTGACTAAATTCCAATATTTAATTAGGAATTCAGCCGTGCAACTGTCCAGACCTGGGGCTTACATTTTCCAAGGTAGTTAACAGCTGCTTTAATTTCCAATTCGAATAACTTTGCTTTGAGCATAACATTCTTAGAGGGAATTACACAAGGCCCGTCGATGTTTGTGGGGAAACATCTCAGACCCAGGCTTTTGGAGAAGAGCCTAGTATAAAACACCAGACTTAAGCTTTCAATTTCTCTAAAGGAGTTGGTTGGCTGGTTGGCTCCCCAACGTCATGAACTAACTCATGAATCAAGTTCTTCCATTTTTGATCTACAAGAAATCTGTGGAAGAAGCTAGTGTTTTCATCCTCTAAACGGATCCAGTTCAACTTGCTTTTCTGAATTAGATTAATCTCCTTTATTTTGTATAAGAACATCAACTCCGCCTTCAATGAAGATTTGGATTCTAGTTCAAGTTCTGGAAGAGGGAGCGAGTCTGCCAAAGCATCTCATCTTTCAATTTCTTGAGTCAGCTCTTCTTCTCTTCTTATTTGATTTTTCTGGAATTCGGCCACTCAAGCTTTAACTGCAAGTTTAACCCTTCTCAACTTGGCATTAACAACAAAACCTGTCCAGCCTTCTCAACCACTGTTAATCCATGCTCTTTCAACTGCCAAATGGCACTCTTTGTCGAACAACCAGCTGTTGCGAAATCTGAAAGGGAAGGGCCCCCAAGTAAATGATCCGGCCTTAAGCAATAAGAGGAAATGATCGGAAATAAACGAGCTTGCATGGAAGCTCTGGTGTTTTCCAATTCATCAACCCAAGCTTTGTTAATGACAAATCTGTCCAAGACTAATCTTGCAATTGAAGCCCCTTCTCGTGACCAAGTAAACCTGCCATTTCCAAGGGGAATTTCCAACGGTTTAGATTTTTCAAGGAAGTTATTAAACAGCCGCATGCCTCTAGTTGTTCTTCCTCGTGGAAATCTTTCATAAGCCCATCTTGTGATGTTGAAGTCACCTCCAAAACACCAAGCTTCCATAAAATAATCCAAGAGAATTAGTAGTTTGGGCCATACAAATATCCTCTCCTTATAATCAATAGGACCATACACATTAGTAACCCAGAAGGTTTTTCAAAAAAAAAAAAAAAACTAAAAAACCCTAAATCCATTACAGCCCACCGCCGTCGGTCGCTCTACTCCGACCGATCACAGCCACCGCCTCAGCACGCTAGACATCACCGCAACCGTTTTTTCTTGCGTTTTCTTGTTGTAAGTTGATGGGTTTTTGTGGTTTCTTGTTTGTCTTTGCCGGTCACCCGTGTCTGAGACGTTCGCCGCCGACGCCACCGTCCGTCGCTAATGACAAGTTTGGTTTGTTTTTTCACATCTATTCTATTCGTTTTCTGAACTTAGTTGCTTCAACAATGTTAGATACTAAGTCACCTATGGCTAAAGTCGACAATCGTATCCATTCCAATAGCCCCACTATCCAAATAACCACGATCCGACTTAATGAAGACAACTTTCTTCGTTGGTCACAATGTGTTAGGTTGTATATTCGTGGACAAGAGAAATTTGGCTACAATACCGGAAAGAATTCCCAACTAGACGATCCTTTGTTTGCTACATGGGCTGCTGAAAACTCCATGGTTATGACTTGACTTGTAAACTCCATGGTTGAAGACATCAGCTGTGATTACATGTGTTACTCTATGGCAAAAAAATTGTGGGATAGTGTGACACAAATGTACTCTGATTTGGGCAATCAATCACAAGTATTTGAATTGAATCTCAAATTAAGAGATATACGCCAAGGAGGTAACTCGGTGACACAATACTTTCAATCCCTAAAAAGGATTTGGCAAGACCCGGATCTCTTTGATTCATACGAGGGGAAGTCTGCAGATGATCAAAAGCATTACAGAAAAACTGTAGAAGACGATTGTATTTAAAAGTTTCTTCCTGAGCCTCAATATTGAATTTGATGAGGTTAGAGGTCGAATACTTGGGGAAACCTCTCTTCCATCTATTAATGATGTGTTTTATGAAGTTCATTTGAAAGAAAGTCGCATGAATGTTATGATTGAAAAAAGCCTATTGATTCAGTAGAAAGTTCTGCATTGGTAACTGAACAAACAGCCATGAATGCCTCTGATCACTCCAACAAGACACATGAAAAGCCTCGAGTCTGGTATGACCATTGCAATAAACCCCAACATACACGTGAAACCTGCTGGAAGCTTCATGAAAAACCTGCAAATTGGAAAAGTTCTAAGCAAGGGCAAAGAAATTCCCTCCTACACACCTCGAATGCAAATGTTGGTGATTCTAACCTATTTAGCAAGAAACAGATTGATCAAATCCTAGTGTTTCCTTGGCACAATCAGGTAATTTTCCTTAACTCTCTTGCATAAACTCATTTCCATGGATTATTGATTCTGAAGTCTCTGATCGTGACCAATTCCTCTTCCTTATTTGCATCCTACTCCCCTATATATTGCAATGAAAAAATTCGCATCGGCGATGTTAGTTTCACCCCTATTGTAGGAAAATGAATTGTTCCTCTGACTACGAAACTTACGTTCCATTATGTCCTTCATGTTCAAAAATAAGCTTGCAACTTGTTATCTGTTAGTAAAATTTCTAAGGATACTAACTGTCGTGTTGTCTTCTATGACACTCACTGTACCCTTCAGGATCAGGACTCGGGGGAGACGATTGGATGTGCTACGATGATTGGTGATCTCTATTACATTGATGAAGTTTCAGCTAGTTATTAACAAGTTCAGGACTTGAGTAGTGTCTGTTCTCCTTCTGTTAAAGAAACTAGAATGCTTTGACATCGTAGATTAGCATCCTAATTTCTTTTACTTAAAGTATTTGTTTCTAGATTTATTTAAAGGTCTTGACTGTTCATTTTTTCAATGTGAAAGTTACATTTTTGCCAAACATTATCGATCCACTTATTTACCCAAACCTTAAAAGGCTTTTTCACCTTTTCCTTAGTTCACACAAATGTTTAGGGTCTGTCAAAAGTTTTAACTCATAAGGTAAGCGTTGGTTCATTACCTTCATAGATGATCATACTCGTTTAACCTGGCTTTATTTGTTGACTAACAAGTCAGAGGTAAAAGAGGTTTTTGTTACATTTTACAATATGATTGAGACTCTATTCCAAACTAAAATCCGCATCCTTCACTCTAATAATGGTACTGAATATTTCAATGAACAATTAACCAGGTTCTTATACAAAAAGGGTATTTTTCATCAAGCTACATGTTTTGATACTCCTGAGCAAAATGGAATTATTGAACGAAAGAATACATTTACTTGAGGTGGCTCATGCCCTGATGTTTTCTATGAATGTCCCAAGATATTTGTGGGGTGACACAGTCCTGACAGCTACATACATGTTCAATCGAATGCCAACTAAGGTTTTGAATTATAAAAATCCTCTGAATCATCTAAAAACTTATTTTCCTACTGTTTGGTTATTGTTTGGTTATTCTCTGACTTATCAATTAAATTATTTGGTTGACTTATCAATTTCTTGGAAGTATGTGAACTTGAATAAAATGAGTCCCAAAATACAAAAATCAAAATCTTATTTTAACCTTATTTTTATCCCACAGTTAAATTTAAATTTATTGCAGGAATAAAAATCATTTTTTCTTAAGATAATCATGATAAAAAGTTCAATGAAAACATAAGAGTCTACTTTTTTCATTATAAAATGTCTAAATTAGTTAGAATGGAAGATTCAACCACAATCCTTTTGTCATTAAGCTAAAGTGTAAATTTAATTAGTTTGAAAAAATATAATAAGTTTTCAAGTCGAGATGGCCCCTTAGTAAATCCACATAGCCTACTTCTCTAGAAATTGGGACATTGTCATATTGTATGGCGTGTTGCGACTTCCGTCTCTGTACATCTTAGGTTCTTTCAAGCCTTCTTCTAGTTTTATAACTATTAACCAATCTGGATAGAACTTTAAACTTTTTCCTTTTTGAGTAAGGATTGGAGTAGGACTTCACTTATTATTAATTTCATAGTCATTAAAAAGAAAACTAAAAGATTAGATCCCAGAACACTCACCTGTAGATAATCAACATCCGGAACCGGTTTGAATTCAGAAACCATAACTGATCCTGATCCTTCCACAATTGATTGAGCTTGGGTTGGAATTTGAGTGCCTGTCTCATCATTAGATCCAAATCCAAACATCCGCGTTGTATTCTTCTTTTGAGGCACACTACTATCTCCATTTGTATCTCCTCTTATATGCCCTCGAATCCACTATAACCAGTACATAAAAAAGATCCCCTGATAGTAAATCATTAGTGAAAACCAACTGCCCACAAATGTGGTGATGCAAAAACTCGCAATTTTCATGCCAACATCCAAATAGTCTCAATACACACAAAAATAAATAAATAAATAAATTAGTAGGTTTGAAGAGCATCAAGTCAACTGGGAATCAAAAGCTGGTCAATTAACAAAACAAGATAAGAACATCAAATTTTTTTATAAAGGAATCAATGATTGCCATTGCATATAGAAAGATCCAAAACATAGGAATCAAGCTAACTAATCACCATAAGTAATCGAAGATAAGTTCAGAAAATACCAAGTTAATCATGTCAACATAGATACCTAAATGGTGCCCCGAAAAATAAGGATGGGATGCCTAGAAGCCCAAGAGAGTAGTGTGTTGGGTTGTAGTGAGAGATGAATAGATACTACAAGGATGGGATTGGGAGGGTATGACTTTGCTAGTATCTTGTTAGAGAGAGTTTTGTACATGGGTGAGAGGGGAAGTTCTACAATTCTTCCTTGGTTCAGCATCCTTATTGATAAATAAATATTCCCAGAGGTCACCTGCCATATATCTATCTACTTATCCAACCTTTCACATACACCTCAGTATCTCTTCACCAAATTTGCATTGGATTCCATGATCATAACTAAACTGCTCCGTTAGTAATTTGATAGATCACAAACAAAACTGAAATAGTATATTTTTTTTTTAAATGGAAACGGATCTCTTTTAATAGATAAAAAGAGCCAACAGCTCAACGTAAAAGAGGGTTATACAAGAGCTACAAAAATTAGGGATCAGTAGTCGCACCCGGACATCTCAACTAGTTTGACACCCCATAGCGACCTCATCAAATTCAAAAGAACAAAAAAAAAAAAAAGGAGAAAACAAACTCAATACTAAGCCATGATAATGTATCTTTACTAGGTTGACTAATAAAGAGTTTAGTACAGTAGAAAGAAACCAAAAGAAATAAAGAGAGGAGAAACTAATAACAGAATAAAAAGTAGCAGCAGAATTATGTTTGGAAAAATAAAAGCTCTCCAATTTAAGTTCATATCTTGGATTTTGTAGCTTCCAAAAAGAATTGAGAGGGTGCACTGGGAGGAGGCATTTCTGTGTGCTATATCAAAACGATCCAAACAGCCCATTGATTTATCATGAAAGACTCTTTCGTTTCCTTTCGAACCCAATTGGCTCTACCTCCATTTCTAGAGTTTAAAAGAAAAAACCAACTATACAAGTGGTTAGTGATGATGATGCAGACGACAATGAAGAGAAATTAGACATCGAGGACAACGGCCAAGGCCAAGAGGAGCGACGGATGAAACCTTAGCTTTAGATGGAGAGGATGATGAATTTGACATTTGATCGTGTTTTAAATTTTACTTTTGAAGTTTTGTTCATTTTTATTGATTAGATTACTATTATTGATCTTTGAGGCTTACATTGGTGTATAAACTTATGTTCCGCTTATACATATATTATTTATTTATTTATTTATTCATTGTGCATCGCTTCGCTCAGGCGTCGCCTTTTTTTGCATCTCGCATTGCGGCGATCAAGGGACCTGTCGCCGTAAGGTGCACCCTGCGCTTTGAAAACACTAGTGTGGAGAAGGTCCTAAATGAGATATGGCTACTTTGTCGTTATCATGTTTCTTTGTGGGCTTCAAATTCTAAGGTTTTTTGTAACGATACTATAGGTATTATTTTGCATAGTTGGAGTCCTTTTCTTTAGAGGGTGCTCCTCCTTTTTTTCAGCCGGTATTTTTAGGATACCCTTATATTCTTTCTTTTTTTTTCCTCAATGAAAACGGATTTTTATATATCCGTGAGTGTTTAGGCCAGCTTATGTACACCTTGACTAATCTCACGGGCTAACCCACCTAATCCTACAACATTTGGGTGTCAAAAACTCGTAATAAATTAACTTCTGGGTAGGTGGCCACCATGGATTGAATCCATGACCTCTTTGTCATTTATTAAGACTGTGCCTTTTTTTTACTAATAGGCCAACCCATGATGGTTCAGTTAAAGTGAATTCTCATAAAAAGAATTGGAAATTAATAAAGTTCCTTGCATTCCATTTGTAATTGGCACTTGACCATTCCCAAGAGCACCTATTATTATCGTAAACCAACTTTACAATGACTTTATGGTGCAAAACGAAGAAAATTATTTTTTATGAAAAGAAAATCAATGCCTTAAACCATCAAACTCCAGATTATCTGCCCACCACTAAAAGTTCATGTCTCTAGTTTTTTTAACAACAGTTCTCTCGTCCATATAATCATCTCTTTATCTCAAGAATCACGTCTCTCTCGGTTATAAATTTAGGATATAAAAGATTCAATAAATCTTTACACATAAACACACAAAAAGAGTGGGTGCCATACAGTCAATAAAGAACAAATCAAGAAGCAGAAAAATACAAGGGTTGTAAAGGAACAGCAATTTATTTCAACAAGAGATTTAGAAATTTAACCAATCCGAATCCCATTCCGCCCAACACCACAACAAGAAAAAACGAGAGAGAAAAAAGAGAAATGAAGAGCTGGAAGAGAGAAGAAAAGGAAAGAGAGAGAGAAGTTACCAGAGATGTATTGAGAGAAGAGCGGCGCCTGGAAGAAACAAAAAGTGGGAAATTAGGGCTAGGGGAGAAGAAGGGATTGGGAATGTTAATGAATCTAAGAGAAGAGGAGGAGGAAGAAGAAGAAGAAGAAGAAGAAGAAGAAGAAGAAGAAGAAGGAAAAGGGAAGAAGAGGCAGAGAGATAAAGAAGAAGAAGAAGAAGAAGTCATCCTCTGGACCTCTCTCTCTCTCTCTCTTTCTAGTTTTAAGGTGAAGAAAAGTTATTGCGCTTTGCAGCACCCTTCTTATTTTCTCTCCTCTTTTCTATCTTCATACTCCTTTTTTATTTTTTCTTTTATTGGGAATAAATACCTCTTAGTACTATCATACTTTATTATTTTAAAAAAAAAATGCCACTCCATATTAAAATAGTACCATTTGCATGCATAAAAGTTGATGTGCAATTTTTTTTTTTATTATTACTTTTAGGTTAATGTTGATGTGACGATAATTTTGTTTTTTATAACCAAATTAATATCATATTTTCTATTAAAAAAAATGGGTTCAATGGATAATTACGATGGTTTTTGAAAAATAAATAAATATTTGAAAAAATGTAGACAAAAGGGTAAATTTGTTGTCTTTGTTAAGATGGGCCTCCTCTAGAGATAAATGAATTGGTGCAAACGGCAATGTTATTGAATGCATCTTGATTGGATTTTTTTTTTTATGATTTTTTTTCTTATTTTTTTATATTATTTTGATTTCTTTCCTATTTTTTATTTCTTTTTTTAATTTTTCAACCAAGATTATTTATATTTAAAGTTTCAATATCAAATTTATAAATATCCATTATTTTTTAACATTTTGATTTGGTTGTTTTCTATATTTTTTTATTCTTTTTGTACTTTTTCTCGAAAAATACTTTTATTACATTCAAGTTTTTTTTCTTAACCTTTTCGTTTTTCTTTCCTTATTTTGTGTCTCTTAGATGTTGAATACATTTTATTTAGTGAAAAATTGATAAACATTTTGAAAACGTTTTCTTTCTTTCTTTTTTTTTTTTAATAAGATATTTCGTTTTTCATTACTATTATGAATTTATTAAGTTTATGTTAGTTTAATTAGTCAATTTTTTTTTTTTGGTTTAATAGCTAAAATCACTAATAATCATACATTCAAATATATGGTACATAATGTCACAATTACCTAATATATATTTCTCAACTACAATGTTCTTATTTCTGCCTAGAAGAAAATTATCTATTTGAAAGAATTGAATTCTTTGTGGAAGCGAATGATCGTCATGCAATTGAAATTCAATTTCAAAATCATAAAATGCAAGACAAGTACAAGAAAGAACAAGTGAAAGGTGAAAGGTCAAGAAGAACTAACACTTAAAGATCTATTGGAAAGTGTCTTTCACGAAAACTCAGTTTCGTGATATTCCCAGGAACAAGTACTAAGGATTTATGGGAACCTTAATTTTGAAAAGGTAGAGAGTATTTTTTAGAGAGAAAGTTCATTAGAAGAAAAATCCAGAGGGTGTTTTTCTTTCTATCTCTTCTATCTTTTTCGTTTTAATGACATGAGATCTCTACTTCTGTTTCTCCCTTTTACGTGAGATATGAGAGTGGAAGGGGAAGGTTATTCACAATATCTCCCTCACTTGATTGGGAGTTGTTCTTAGAGATGTCCAATTTTATTTCATTTGTTACATGACCCGTTTCTCAAGGAGTTTTGAGTTTAATTGTTTTGAAGATATTATTCGGGAGGAGAGACGGCTACGAAGGAAAAGAAGAGAAAAAAGATCCCGTCAAAATAAAGATCAAGAAGAAGAGTTAGAAGAGCTTGAAGTTCCAAGGAGAGAAGAAAATCCAAGAAGATAAGAAATGGGCAAAGTACAAGAAAGAACATTGAGAGAACTTGCAGAGTCGAATCTTACACAAAGACCTCTTTTCTTCGTCTATCCGGAGACCACCATTCCATTTTAGTTGAAATTGGGGCTAATATATCTTTTGCCAATCTTCAAGGGGATTTCAGGAGAGGATCCACACAAGCACTTGAATGATTTTGATATGGTGTGCGATTCCATGAGTGTCACACCCTCTTCCAGACTCTTCTTTCTGAGTCTAAGAGATGGCGTGAAGTCAGCTAGCACTGTCCTTATCTTAACGACACTCGCTGACAGCTTACCTGACTACTATTTCTAACTCATTAAAATATCTCAAGAAAACATATATAATACTTATATATACAACTTAACACAACCGCCCAGCCTATAGAAATTTAACATAATGAAATTTAGAACTTAAGACAACATATACATATCTCTACATACATTTAACTGATGTCTCAACCTTCACATGTTACTAAATACAGACAAAATGCATGTTCAGAGTTCACGACATACAACAAAATTATAAAACTGGACAGCAGACTAGCAGCAGTAGGTCAGATTTTGGAATCACGATCTCTACTTGAAAAGTGAAAAACATTTTGAAAGGGTGAGTTAAAGCTCAGGGAGTGACTAACTTAAATAAACATACAATGGAAACAATGTAGTGAGAAATCTTAGCAAAGCAATACACATTTAAAACTACTTGCATGACTTATCTTTACTCATCTCTTATCTACGTTGTAGTAGGACACGCCCGGTACTCCCAACGTCTTTGTCGTAATGGGGCACGCCCGACACTCCCGACAACATCGTTGTCGTGGAGTAAACTCAACACCAACAACGAAATACTTTTGTGTGCACACATAATATACTAGCATCGGGCTCAAATAACTCAATCATGCTTTTAATGAAATTCTCATGGATGATAGAAACTTTCAAACATGTTTTGCTTAACTTTTCTCAAACTTTGTAAAGAGCTCAATGCTTAACTTTTCTTAAACTTTTCTCATGCTTACTAAATATGTATCAAATCTCATATTTGAAAATAGTTAAAGAACTCATTAGTAAACATGCTTTGTTTCTCAAAACTTGCTTTAAGAATTTTATTTAAACTTTCATGCTTGAAATAAGAACTTAAATTCATTTGTCACTTCACAAATACGACTTTGATCATTTGATTTCTAGGCTTCTCTTATCGTTGTTTGTCTTCAAAGAACTCAAAATTGGGTCAATGGGGTATAACAAATGGTAGTTGGCACATGCTTGGGCTTTAAGAGTGTTATTGACATGTTGTATAAGCAGCAACTCATGCACATAGGTGTGCTGATATGCTTAGATGGGCGTTCACGGGCGTGTTCTTGGTTTGGACATCCCCTGCACCAAGAAATATGTCAACTTAATCAATTCTTAACCAAATCACTTCAAATTGATTTCATAAAACTCATAAGAAACATCTTAACAAACTAACCTGAGAATTTGGAACTTAGAAATTCCTTGGATTGATCAAAATTTAACTCAAAAGCATCCTTACTTAGATTCAACAATCTCCTGCACAACATAAAGTTTCCTTTAATTCTGAACATTTCCACAGCGAATTAGCTCTAACATCCTTCATGAAAGTTGTAGATAGGCCTTTTATCTTACTAACCTCAAAATGTTAGCTTTTAATTCATTTTCTACAATTCGAGAGCTTCAAAACTAGACTGCTTCAGATTTGCCCGAGTTCCTGACCAACTTTCATGTTTCTTTTACCTCCTCAAGCCCTCTCTCTCTCTCTCTCTCTCTCTCTCTCTTCTTCCCCTTTATTTTTTTCTTTCCTTCTTTCCCAACTACTCGGGTGTTTCTCTTCTTCTACCCTAAAACCCCCATTTAGTCCTCTTAAAAATAAGAATTTATTTAAACTTTCAAGAAAATGAATTCCAGCCCACTTCTTTATACTTATGCACACCTCCTGCTTGAAGACTAAAACGTTGAGACTTAACCCCAAGATTGCTTGAAGTAATTGATTTTCTTTTCTTTCCTGTATCCTTGTGCTCCAGCACGTACTTAACAGAGCACAAACAAAGTAGCCTACTTACTCAATTTAATTCACCAATTAAATTTCTTCCCACTTCCTTTGATTTCAACTTATCTCTTAATTAACTTTTACTTAGTTGTCCCTTTACAACTTAAATGCTCAGTCATTCCTTAACAATACTATCTTTGGCTCCAATTAATTCTTTGTTACCTATATTAACTTTTATTATATAGGTAAACTCCAAATAGTGTCACCATTAATCCACATTTGTAGCCATAATTTCACAAATTCCCTTCAAGAAAACTTCATGATCGAAGTGCAACAATAAATTATAACATACCTTGAAAAATAAAACGAAAGTTTAGGGCTTACAATGAGACCTCATGGAATAACCGAAGATCAACTCAACTTGAGAGTGTTCCCATTTTCCTTGATGGATAGTGCGTAACAATGACTCTATTATCTTCCACCCGGATCCATCACAACTTGGAATCGTCTCAAGAAGAAGTTTCTCAAGAAGTTCTTCCTCAACTCATGTGCCCACAATTTAAGGAAGGAGATCTAAAGCATTCATCAAGCTGTTGGAGAATCCTTATCAAAATATTGGAAGAGATACAAGGAGATGTTCACAAGCTTCTGGCACCACCAAATCTCGAACCAATATTTCTACTTCATTTGTTGGCCTCGGATTGCAACACAATTGATGCGACCGTCGATGGTGTTCCAGATGACAAAACTTTGTCCGAAGTAAGTGATATTATCTCTACTATGGCAGAGAACTCTCAAAACTTTGGGTGTACACTACTACAAAATAGGGTTTACTTGACAGTTTTTCACTGTCAAGTATGAGATTACTTGACGATTTTAAATCCGTCAAGTAATCCAGTGTTAAGAATAAGGAACTTTTTCTTGACAGTGTATAATCGTCAAACATAACACTTTACTTGACAGTTTTTCACCGTCAAGTAATCCAATGTCAAGAATGATGTAATTTCTTGACACTTGACAACTGTCAAGTTTTAGACTATATTTGACATTGTTTCACCGTCAAGTAAATTTTGTAAACTTTTTTTTAAAAAAATTAAAATTTATTATACTATGTGTATACTTGTATTTGCAGTTCAAAAACAGTATATACAATGTTGCAGATAAGAACCAAGAACATCCCAAGTTTTGATTATCCACCTTGACACAAAAAATCATCAGACATTCATTACATTTTACATATCCAACGGTTGAATAAAATTGAGAAAGTAATAACAATAACTAAACTTTAAACTTCAAATATACTCTACTTAACATCAAATATATTCTACAACTTCAAACTTCAAACCAACCTTCCCACCACCACCAACCCAAAACATAAATTAAATTAAACGTTATAACATCGTTAAAAATCAACAAATATACACAAATAAAGCAACTTACAAATTTTACATGCTAGAAGCTTGAAACAAATTGACAAAGTAATAACCTTCTTTTGGTGATTTATTATACACCGTCAAGAAATGAGAGGTATTTGCAAAAATAAAGAGATGAATATAAGCAATTAACAACGTACACCTCTGGAAAGTATGTTACAGACGATCATTATTTACAAGAATCGTTCTCCACTCCAAGTTGATTTTTGAATCTTCGCAATGCAATTGAATAGACAGTTTTCCTACTGGCTGATGTTTTGCTAGCAACCAATTTGACAGACTACATGAAAATAAGGTTTTGTTAGATTTCAGGAACTATTTTTATGGTTGAAGACTTATTTTCATCTTTAAAATTCTAAAGATTTATTCTACTTTCTTTCGTGAACTTCCAAACTTTCTATTTAATCTTTGAATTCAACAAAAAAAAAAAAAAAAACATTTTGTTCACTACTATCTAATATCTGCCTCTCAATATCGACCCTCAACCAATTTATACATCTTCAAAACAGTTATCATTTAAATGTTTAGAGACTAAACTAGAAGGAACCTGAAGCTTCAGGCCAAGACACTCCTCTTTGTTCAGTAATGAGAGAATGATAACAAGCCTATGAAAATGCATTACTATAAAAATATTTTTTTATCCTATAATCCAATACAAGCCATTACCTTTGAAAGTCTATGCCCAGTGGTGATCAATTCTTCCAACTTCTTTTTCAACTGTGATACTGATGGAGTTTCAACTTAAGGACTTAGTTTTTCTTCAATCAGCAATGTAATTTCACCCTTGGTTTGGTTCCACAAGAAGAATTCTTTAGCTTCAGCTAGGGTACCCCGCCAAAACTGTTGCAACATCACACTTATTGCTAAATGACACGTCAAGTCAACATCATGAAATCTATTATTGGAAACCCTTGAAATTGCATTCGTACATAGAGCAACTGATGCAGACTTCTCATCTTCAAAAGAGGTGAACGAATTACGATCTCAATTATCTAATCTAACTTCTCTTCTGACACATTCGGATAAAAGGGCTAATCAACAAGTGATGGTTTAAGATGTATGCGGAGTGCTCGGACACTCAACTGACAAGTGCCTTGAGGTCATAAACGAGGTTAATGCATTAGGAAGCTTTAATAGAAAGTATGATCCTTACAGTAACATTGACATCGCTAGATGGAGACACAATCCTCACTTAAAATGGGAAAATCAAGGACAATACGAGCAAAGACCTTCCAACCCGACTTCTTCTCCTTCAGATATTTCTCTTGAGGATATAGTTAAATGTTAGCTGACAACTCTTTTAAATTCCAAAAGGAAGTACACAAACTATAAGAGGATTCTATACAACTCTCTCAAGAAACCAAATCTTTGCAACACGAGATGAGGATTGGCTTCACAAATCTTGGCAACCAAATTACGTAATTGACAACAGTTGTGAGAAAGCTTTAAAAAAATGTAAACTTTCCGCTCAACCAAAACACCCCAACGTAAGTGCCTTAACGCTTAGAAGTAGAAAGAATCTTCCTTCCTCCACTCTAGTGTTGGATGTAAACCTCAATCCTCCTCCTTCCCAAATCCAAATTAAGGTTAAGAATGATGAGAAAAGATGATGATAACTAAGCTGACACATCGGAGTTGTAAGACACAATACCAACCGTCCTCTACAAATGTATGCACAAATCCCTTGTCTACTATCCCTCATTATATTTCTAAAGTCCTTTTTCCTAGTAGATTGACACCCAAGAAAAAGGA
The DNA here is from genome assembly GCA_037974625.1 of Cucumis cinereus. NCBI lineage: Eukaryota > Viridiplantae > Streptophyta > Magnoliopsida > Cucurbitales > Cucurbitaceae > Cucumis > Cucumis cinereus. Next base: position 11,075,411 of record JBBPDJ010000001.1, read on the forward strand.
GGCTAGCAAGGATGAAGGGCTCTTGGAGGTGTTCAAAAAAGTAGAAATCAACATACCCTCCTAAATGTTATTCAACAACTTTCGAGGTACGCAAAATTTCTTAAAGAACTTTGTACTAACAAGAGGAAGACTAAGGATAAAGAAAGGGACGGTAGGTGGGAAGGTTTTATGTCCTATCGTAGATAGTAAATTTAATTCGTTGACCGTTATTAATAAAGAGTTATTATTCTAATTTCAATAAATAGTTATTGATTATTTTATTAGTTTTGTCTTATAAATCCAAATCCAATAAACTAACATCCTAAGCTGGTTTATGAGTCTTGAACTAAATGTGAAGACATATAGGGATGTTTGAGATACAACTCAAAGGGTCTATAAGATAGGGATAAGGTTGGGTACCTATCCTGGTAACACTACCCACTTTGCATTTGATACAAACACAATGATTCAACGCGTTCATATAGGACATGCGAGTGGGGGTGTCCTATGCAAAGAGTTTGCATAAGACTGGACTATGAAATAGTAACTACTAGATGTAACTTCGTTGACTAGTTAGGTTCTATTTCAATAAAATGACCTAGGCAACTTAGTCTTAATCTTGAGTGATTCCTTTGAATTGTATGAGTGGGAGTGGCTAGATTTATGACTCGATATAGCCAACCATTTTGAGGAAAAGATCGAGTGGGTTGCTGGAAAAATAATCACACAAGATAAAATTCAGTCATTTTCGACTTTAGGGTAAGTAGATGAGTGTTTCCTCAAATGGTGTCTCTGAGACTTGAACAAAGGGCTCTGTCCTTTCTATGACACGAGAGGTATTTCTGTTTATTGGTTGGACCCTAAACAAGTTGTTCACTAGAGGAATAGTGGTATTTAAGAACTCAGAAGTAACCTAGGGGTAAAACGGTAATTTGACCCAACTGGTGTTACAGACACTTGTGAAGGACTAACTTGTTTTATTTGTCTATATCTGTGGACACAGAAATATATCTGCAGTGATAAGAGTTCAGTTGTGAGTCTTTAGTGGAGTGCACACACAGTTAACGAATATTAATTAATGTGGTTAATGAGTTTAGCCAATTAATCTCATATCGTTGTAGCTTTAGATCTGTAAGTTCATTAGGTCCATTTCCTAGCTCGTAAAGGGCAATAAGGTTAATATATCTTGGATATAATTTAAAATGTTCAGATTGACTTAGGGAATTAATATATAATGTATGGTGATACATTATAATATGAACTCTTGTTCACATGAGATTATCCTTAGATTATGCAAACGTGATTTGCATGTAATGACTATATAATGCACGCATTAGTTGGGTAAATAGATGATGAATCTTGTTGAATTTTGGAGAAAATTCTCAAATGTTCACAAACTCATTTCTCTTCTTGATCTCACGATAAAGTTCTAAGCCTTGAGAATAGTAGAGATCTCTTGCATTAGACAACAAACAATTGAAGTTTTGGTACATTAATAACACTAGCCAAAATAAGCAAAATGTGTTTAATACTAATGAGTAAACTAAAAATATCTTATCAACCCAAGTTTGAAAGCTTATCCAAGCAAAGATAAAATACTAATGCAATTTAATTCAACACTTTACACAAACTAAATTTTCAAGTTTATATATATGTAGTTTATTTATGCTATGACTATCATGGAATTACAATGCAATTCAAATAAACCAAACAAACTTATCAACTCAAGTTTGTATAAGTTTGTAAGCTTATCAAAACTAAGAGGAAAAAACTAAAAGAAAGTGTTTAAGTCAATCTTTAATTATCAAAGACAACTTATGAAACAACTACAACATTTGTCAAAGTAATAAAACCTAATACTAAACGCATATAAACATATCAACCAAACACTAGAAAATGTTTTAGGGCATATTTTTCTCTATACATCATCAAAGTTTAAAATATCACCATTCATTTTTCCTTCTCTTTTTTTCTCAAAGTTTTCTCCCGCAGCCATGAAATCTCCCTTGACCTTGATTTTTTAATTCAAACAAACAAAAATCAATCAAATGCTTCATTGAGGCATTTCACCAGAAAAATCAAGCTTTTTCTCTCTCAAAATCTCACAAATTTGGACACCAATTTGATCCCAAATCAAGTTAAGCCTTTAGGATAATAGGAAAGATCCATGTGGTTGTCTATAACTTGATTATGTTGAATTCCATCAACTAAAGGGAGAATTTTGAGCTACGAAGGTAAGTTTCTTGAAATTTATTTTCCTCAACACTACAATCATGCTTAAATCCTCAAAATTCATGAAATCTAGAGTGTTTTAATTTGATTCAGTTCTGCTAGCATGCCATTTTAATTTTCAAAAGCATGTCGTGTAAAAGACTAATGCATGAGCCAAATCACATTTTTCTGCAAAATAAAAGAATAAACCCCTCAGTCAATCAAATTACCCTAAAAAAAATAAAGACAATAATACCATAAAGTTCAACGCATGGCTGCCTCCAAAAAGTGCAAATTTTAGCGTCAGCGACTCGACGGTTGGTGATGAAGAGCTCAAGAGTATGAGGGAAGCAAGAGGCACATTCTTGAGTAAGCAGGGTCAACCTCCCCTTCATGTAAATCTTCATACGGAGCCCATTCACATTCAACATTCTTCCAAATTCAATACTTTTAATCTCCATTGCACCATAAAGAAAGACATCAGTAATAAAACGAACCTAAACATTTGGATTTCAACTTGCCTGGCATCAGCTGGAGGCGTGAGTTGTAGAGGACTTTTTGTCCAATCTTAAAGTCCTTTGCTATGAGTTTGTTGTCATGTAGAAGTATGGTTTTCTCTTTGTAGATCTGAGCATTCTTATAAGCCTCTAATCTCAACCTCCTCAACTCTTGAGGCTCTAAAAGTTTTTCCACTTCAGCAAGTTCCAAGTTCATATTACACTGCTTAACAACCTAGAAAGCCTTGTGCTCAATCTCCACAGATAACTGACATGCTTTACCATATATCAGCTTAAATGGTGTAGTCCCAGTATGAGTTTTGAAAGCAGTCCTATACGCCCATAAAGCATCGTGCAAATCCAAACTCCAAACCTTAGGTCCAACAATTTTCTCCATAATACTCTTAACCTCTCTACTTAATTGAAGGAGGAAAATCAACAGTTGGTCTTTAGGCGAGGCCTAGACAAGCTCAAAACCAACAAAATTGGTTGAATATATATTTCGTCTCCTCTGCTTCCTTCCTCCTTTAATTCTCTATTTCTTCTTTCTAATCCTCTGCCTTTCTTCCTTCTTACTTTTCTTTTTCTTCATTTCCTTTTTCTTCTCGGGTCTTTTCTCCTCTCTTCTCCCTTACTTTTCTCCATTTCTTCTGACCTTTCTTTTTCTTCATTTCTTCCTTCTTCCTTCTTCCTTCTTCCTTCTTCTCCTATTCTCTTCTCTTCTCTCCTCTCTTTGCAAAGCTCAGTCAGTCGACATAACTAACCTCCAACTGAGATGACAATAGCCAACATCAAACACCTGATGTCGATCGATCAATGATCAACCCTATCCACCATACCTGGATAACCTCCTTCACTTACCTAAACCAAATAAGCTTGCTTACATCTTCCATTTGTCTATTTAGGAGGTATGCTCAACCATCTGCTATAGATGTACCTACTATTCTCCTTAGTTCCTATTGCAGCTTTATCCTAAAGTGCCTCTTAGTGCATGAAATTTTCATCCGCCCAGGTAAGCTAGTAAGGTTTCCACAAACATGTCACCTGAAGCATTGCTAGTTCAAGGAGGGATTGCAATCTCCTATATCTTATTAGTTAGTCTGGTTTTCTCCAATTTCTTTACAAAGCTCTCCCCACCAAATTTGACTTAGCCAAATTCCAACCCGTTATTATCCACCAATCACCTTCCATCTTCCTAACCTAATGTTTTCATAAGGGAAACTTCTCTTATCCTTCAAAAAATTATGTTCCAAACGACTTCTTCATCCAGTAATTTGTATAAATCCACCCCTTGTGGAAGAAAAATCATCAGCAAAACAATCCACACCCGAATAAAACTAACAAACTACAAGGAACAACCAATGCAAACATCTGCATATAATACCATACATTGTGAGAATGCTGCCAAATCATCAGCCCCGAAGAATTAGTACTTATGATCAAAACTTAACATCTAATCAACCCCAACTAAGAAACCATCAAATATAACGAGCAAATTAACAATATATCTAAGAATTCGAAGGATTAGGCAAAATTGGAACAACACAAACAGAAAAGTGGGGCGACAAATACAAGAAGGATTGAGATTTACCAAGCTTCGCAACAAGGCTTTAAACTTCAGTTACGAATTCCAATCCAAGTCCATTTCGAGCGTTAAGAGAAACGAATTGTTTCCTTGATAATTGATGGAGTCGAAATGCCCCTAGAAAATCATAGGTTGAAAAATGAAATCAACCCTCCTAATTGATCACAGAATTTCCATTAAAACCTAAGCTGAGTGATACATCAACTAGGGGAGAAAAAAAAGTTATACAAATTAACAAATAAAAAGAAAATTTCGAAAAGTCTCGAGTAAACTCCTCCGTAGCACGGCACGTAAGGGTCTATACACCCACAAGGATTACGGATTTACAGGACCGCCGCCACAATCTACCCCCCTTTACTTCCTTCCTCTTTTCGCCGGAGCCCTTTTCGCCGGCGATTCCACTTTCTTAGCTTTCACACTTCTTGGCAGAGCCTTCTTGGCCGCCGGTGCCTTCTTCACTACCGGTTTTGGAGCTGGTGCCTTCCTTCCTGGTGAGGTTCTCGTCGAAGTCCTTGCAACCTTCGCAGGCTTTTCCTTGGCTTTCGGCTTGAGAGCGGCTTTTGTCTTTGTCGCAGCTTTGGGCTTCGCCACAGCACTGCTCTTTGACTTGGCTGGAGCAGGTTTAGGTTTAGGAGCAGCTTTTGGTTTGGCAGCCGTCTTAGGCTTCGGCTTTGCAGCAGCTTTCGGCTTCGCAGGAGCTTTAGCCACAGCTTTCGGCTTAGCTACGGCTTTAGACTTCGGCTTAGCAGCTACAGGCTTCTTCTTCGCAGGAGAAGCCGGTTTCACAACTGCCGGCTTCGCCGATTTAAGCTTGAACGAACTCTTAACCTTCACCAACTTCCCGGAAGCCACAAGTTTCTTCAAATGGAACAACAAAAGCTTCTTAAAGTTCGATGGAAGTTGCTTTTGCTTCTCTTCAATAAACTTAGTGATCGCATACTGACTCGAACCAGTCCTTTCCTTCAACGTAACAATCGCATCTTTAATCATCTGAAATCAAAACATCAAACCAAATCAACAAAACAGATCTATTACACCAAACATTAAATTCAAAACAAAATTCAAATTCGATTCAGTAACACACCTCTTCATATGGAGGATGAGTCGGAGGATTTCTAGGTTTTCTAGGAGCAACAGCTTTCTTCTCTTTAGGTTCTTTCGACTTCTTAGACTTCGCAGCTTTGTTCGCCGTATTTACTTCCGCTTGTTCGGCGTTAGTCGGCTCTGCCGCAGACTCCACCGGCACGACCGGTTCCTCAGTAGCCATTGGAGTAGAAACAAGATCAAATCCAACAATACGAAAGTAGAATTGGGGTTAAGGGTACAGAAGAATTGAATTGGATTAGGGAAGAAGAAGAAGATTATCGGAATGAAAATTTGGGATCTTGACAAAATAAAGAGAAACTAGTTGATATATTACTTGAAATTTCATTGCGATGAAAAGACTAAAATGTTTAAGCTTAAATAGTCGGCTTGTCATGTTTAACACACGGATACTCAAATCTGATTGGACAATGCGCCTACCACGCGGATTGCTACCTTTTCCAAGTTTAAATTACGGTCGTTCGATCAAATGTCATCGACGGCTAATAGCCTAGATTTGGGTGGCATTGATGGGAAGAGTTTGGATGGGGAGGAAGAGAAGAATTGGGTGTGCTTTTAAGCTTGATTAATATGATCATAACTTATACTATGCTTGATAGATTTAAGTGAGTTTTTTTTCATTTTGTAGCTTATTATAATAGCTTTCTAATGAATATTTTTCATGTTATTTTGTTGAGAAATTGAAGAGATATTTGGTTTTGAATGTGGAGTGGTCATGTTTAGGGTTTATCATGATGATATTGTGGTTTAGGCCAATTTTAGGACAATGCTTCAAATACAAACTTGATAATTTCATTTAAACTAATTATATCTTAGTTAAGGAGTTCAACGAAACAAGAAACATAAAAAACCGATATCGTTTTGATATAAAATTGTTACTCGAAACATCGATGAAGTTGAACATGTATTGTGCATGTATAAAGCTTAAATCTGTCAACCAATTTATTTTCATGAGATAAATTATATTTTCATTTGTAATTGTAAATATATTAAATTAGTTAAAAATGACATGATTTCGGTTTTACTTTTCACAAAATTAGTACACATGCAAAATTATGTTAGTAGTTTGTAAATAACATTATCTCTATGAAATTTATTGCAATGGTCAAGTAGACAATACGATGCAGCTTTTCAACAAACATCGAACTCGTATGGAGTTTAAATAACAAATACCAAATCTATGTTCAATTATGTGTTGGGTGTATAAGTTATCCAAAAAAGTTTCAATTGATAATTTGCACAACAATACATATATATACTATGAACCTATCTTCCACTCCTTTAATATTAAACATTGTATATGATTGACTATATGTGATTTGCTTTGTATTTTGTTAATACTAAATTAACATTACTAGAAAATAGACTCTCGTGATGTTTGCAATTTTAAAGGCTTGATGCTTTTTTTTAAATTAAAAACATCAAGTAATTGGTGATTTTTAAGCAAAAACGTCGTGAATTTTTTGAAAAACACTAAGGTGGGTGAATTGTAAGAAATTTTTTATGTGGCACATTGTTTGATGTTTTCAAGTGGAATCTATATTTTCTTATCATTTTTTAAATGTCAAGAATGTTAGGAAAGTATAAATGATATTTGATAAAAAGTTTAGGTCTCCAAAACAAGTTAGAGTTGCCTCACGATTTCTCCTACTTCACGATTATTTCTCAAATGTTGTAACCTCTCTACCTCACGACTTCTTTGCCCCCACCGCCCGTCTGTTGTCCCAACTGCTCGGTCGTCGTCCCCACTGCTCACCCGTCGTCCCCACCATTGCACTCCATCGATGAACAAAATCAACAAACGAATCAGCTGCGTCCCCACCATTAAACCTCACGATTTTGCTTACTTACCTTTCGCATTTCCATTTTTCGTACTCATTGAGCTTTCAAAAATGACTCTAAGGTAAGAGACTTGTTCCTTTTTTCTTACTTTCTTAAATGCAAAAGAGATGATGTTTTGTTTCGATTGACTGTTTGTTTAATCTCCATATTTATTTGAAGTATTGGTTTTAATCTCCCGAAGACTTGCTGACATTTTCTTTTGTTTTTAGTTTTTGATTCTTAGCAGTACTCTCTTTTCATTTTTATTCATCTTTTTCATCTTCTATTTCTCTTTTTTTTTTCGCTTTTCATATATCTTCTTTTTAATGGATTCTACAAGACTTTTCCAACCCATTTCCATCTTTCTTTGATTTTATGCTTGATTTCATGGATCTCGTTGGATTTTAGTTTAAGAGCCTTGTGATTTATGAATTTTTATGGAAGTATCTGATTTGTTGAGACTTGAGAGTGAGAATCTATGGCATTCAGAACACTAAGAGCCCGTTTGGTTTGAGAGAATAAATGATGGGAAGGTGTTCTTTTCCCCTTGAAAATGTGGAATTTGTTAACCCCACCCAAAGTCTATCTCTTCCTCTTTTTCTTGATTTCTTTTTCATTTCCTCTTCAATTTCCATTCCATTTCCTCAATTTATTTTCTTTTTTAAAACATGTTATTATATTTTTGTGATTATAATTAATGACGTATTTAATTATAAAAAACTTAGTGACTTATAAAAATGTTGTATTCGATTATAATTAATATTGTTTTATTAAATATATTACTTAGTTAATTAAGTTATAAACTACCCATTTTTCAAATATTTTTAATAAATACGCGTACTAGAAGGTTTGAATAAATACATGTATTAGATGGTTTATTGTTTATCCATTTAATATATTAAAACTTTATAGAGTTTTTATAATTAATTTTACAAATGAAATACAAAAAGAATTTATTCTCATGTATTCTTAACAACATTCACATGCATAACCAAACATAGACATCTTTAATTCTCAACAATTTTATTTTCAGACTTACTAATCCAGGCATCCTTAATTTTCGACAATCTTATTCTCATCTCAATTCTCTCAACCCAAACGACTCCTAAAGATTGATGTTGCTCATATTTATGGAATAGTAGAGATGTTTGTAAGTTGGAAGATGAAAAATCAGTTATTGCTTCTGTATGCAAATTTTTGTGCCTATAGTCTATTAGTTTTCTGTCTTTACTAAATTTGCATTTAATGATTAGTTGCATTAGCGTTTTTTTTATGGAACTTTGTTTTGATTTTAGTTTGTTATATATTTTTGTTGTTGTTGAGGTGGTAGTTGATATAATCTGATTTGAAATGTTTCTTACTCTATTCTCTTTTGTTGTTATGCATTTTCCCTATTTTTTCCCCTTCATTATGATGATTGACATAGTTTTCTCTGCATTTAAATGTCTATTAAGTGGTTATTAATCGAATTTGTTGCCTATTAAACGAACTGAGCCTTATAAAGTGTTCATTGTTGATTAAGTGGTTGATAGATTCTTTTATTGAAAGTTTTTGTTGAATGAGAATTAGTGTTCGTTTGTGAGATGTTTGGACTTTTACATATTAGTGTTTTTATTATGAATGAATAGTTTGTGAACTTTTATTATGATTGAATAGTTTGAAATTGTTTTGCTTTCTTTCTTTGTTTTTGAAATCTCTGTTGCATTTATTTAGGGCTCGTTTGGTAACGTTCTCCTTTCCAAACATAACATAAAATGAAATAAGGCTGACATTATCTCATTTCACCTTAAAGGATGATGCCAGGAAGTGGGCCCATCATCTGGATGCAGGAGACGTCACGACACGAGATCGGATGGTGGAAAAATTTAAGAAAAGGTACTTCCCACCAATTGAAAATGCAAAAAGGAAGGAGGGACATAGCCAATTTCGAACAAAAGGACGAAGAAACTTTGAGTGTCGCATGGAATAGGTTCAATAGACTTGTGAAAATTTGTTTGCATAATGGAATTCCAGAATACGTGCAAATGAAAAATATTCTATGATGGGCTTAACAAAAACACTCAGCAAGCAACCGATGCAGTAGCAACTTGAACATGAAGACTTATGACCAAAACTTACACAGAGGCAAAGGATATTTTAGACAAAGTCTTAAAAAATACAGAGGAATGGGAAGACAATGACTATGGGTCAAGATCAGGCAGGAGAATGAATGAATCAAGAAAAATTGACAGTGATGCAATTACTACCCTTTAGCAGCAAATGACAACTGTGACATCTTTGATACAGTCATTGACGTTGAGTCAAGGCGTTGGGAAAATAGTCAAGTCAAAACTATTAGCCAATTGGATAGAACAAGTTGCTTAGGATGCTTTGAGCAGTATAATTATGATATGTGCTCGTACAACCTTGAGTCTGTGTGCTTCATTAAACATGATCCATTCTCCAATACCTATAATCTTGGATGTAAAAATCATCCTAATTTTAGGTGAGGGAGGGAATCAACAACACGACATACAAGACGAAGGACAGAGGTTAACTTCGGGTTTCCACCAAGCATCAAGGACAATATCAGTCACATCAGGCGTCCAGTTCTACTTTAGCTCCTTTCGAAGATCTTATAAAACAGTATATGCAAAAGAATGACACATTACTACAGTCAGGAATCTTCCATTCGTAATCTGGAAGTACAAGTAAACCAACTAGTCGGTGAGTTGAATGTTAAGCGTCAAGGTAGTTTGCCTTGCAATACTGAAGTCCCAAGAAATGTAGGTAATTGGGAAAAAAAAAGCAATGTCAAGCAGTAACATTGAGGAGTGGAAAGATTGCAGAAATAGACCACACACCAAGACTTCAGAGAGACCAAATATTATAACTTCAACAACAGCAGCTTAGCAACAACCACCAACAATTTACATTATTAGAGAAATTTCTTCATCTAGAGACAAAGGGGCCAACGAGGAAAACACATTTGTCAACCAATACATATAAAAAAAAAAACAAGGCGGTGACTTCTGAAATTAGTCCACTGCCTCATTTTCTTCACCACCTAAAGAAGAAAAAGGATGAAGGACATATTAGACGTTTTTTGGATCTCCTTAAGCAACTGCACATCAACATCTCATTGGTTGAGGCGTTAGAACAGATGCCCTCTTATGTAAAATTTTTTAAACAAAATTTATCAAAGAAAAAGACACTTAATGAATATGTGATGAAACCTTTCTCTGTTGGAAGAATTGATTTAGGTCATGTCCTATGCGATTTGGGAGCCAACATCAATTTGATGTCGCTTTCAATGTTAAAAAAAAATTAGATATTGAGGCAACAAGAGCTACCACCGCGTCACTTCAATTAACAGATAGATCAATAGTTCATTCTAAGGGTAAGATTGAGGACATCCTTGTTCAAGTAGACAAGTTCATTTTACCTGCAGACTTCATTATTCTGAATTATGAAGAAGATAGAGTGATCCTGATTATTCTACGAAAACCATTTCTATCCACAGGCCGAGCACTAATTGATGTTCACCAAGGTGAACTAACTACGTAGGTAGCTGATCAAGAAGTTAAATTTAAACGTGTTTGATGCGTTGAAGTATCCATAAGGGATAGAGACTTGTTAGTCAATCAGTGTGCTAGAATGAGAAGGTCAGAACAAGATATGTTTGAGGAATTGCCTATACAGAAGAAGATTTGGAGTATGAAGATTATGAGGAAGTCAACGCATTATCAAAGAGCTAGAGAAACTAGAGAATTTGAATCTGAATGAAAGGAGTGAGGAGAAAACTAAACCTTTACTTGAAGTACCACCGAAATTATAATTGAAACTTTACCAGCACATCTCAAGTATGCATACTTTGGTGTATACAACACTTTACCTATAATAATTTCATCCAAGTTGAACGCATCAGATGAAAAGTCTTTTCTAGATGTGTTGAGACGACATAGCAAGGCATTGAGATGGACATTAGAAGATATAAGATGGATCAACCTTTCATACTACATGCACAAAATTCGATTGTAGGAAGGATGTAAAGGAATAATGCAATGCCAACGCATACTTGATTCAACAATGAAAGAAGTAGTGAAAAAAGAAATTACCAAGTGCTTGGAGGCGAGAGTAATCTACCCTATCGCAGACAGTGATTAGGTAAGACCTGCTCAATGCGTCCCCAAGAAGTAACAATGAGTTGATTCCAACAAGAATAGTGACAGGGTGGCGCATGTGCATGAACTACATGAAACAAAATGCAGCTACAAAGAAAGATCATTTTCCTCTTCCATTCATTCACCAAATGTTGGATAGATTGGCTGGTAATGAGTTCTACTACTTTTTATATGACTATTTGGGATACAATCAGATTATGATCACACGAGAGGATCAAGAGAAAACAACTTTTACGTGTCCTTATGACACTTTTGCTTTTTGACGCATGCCATTCGAATTATGCAATGCATCATGAACCTTTCAGAGGTGTATGATGACCATTTTTTCAAATTTCTTGGAAGACTTAGTGGAATTTTTATGGACGATTTTTTGATTTTTGTGTATTCTTGTAATTCATGATTGAAAATTTTGGAGGAAATTTTGAAGTGATGTGAGGAAACTTACCTTGCTCTAAACTAGGAGAAATGCTATTTCACGATAACAGAGGGTATCGTGTTTGGGCATAAGACATAAACACGTGTGCCACCACACTTTATAAATAGAAGTGGGCTACTCCATGTTTTCACTTTCAGACACTTAACAGTTTTTTATTCTCCGTTGCGCTCTCAAGCTTACGAATTTCGATTTACTTCTGAATACATTTCGACCTCTTTTCTTAAATTCTGGTTAGTTCTTTCGTGGTTTTTCTTCCAAGATTTCAACAATGGCATCGAAGAATAACACAAAATACTTTACAAGCACTAAGATCACTGAAAGCACACAAGTTGTGATTTGCCAGAATTCGATGACATTATGGTTCAAAACCTCCGATAAAGTAAATCGGAGGAGAAGGAGACAACCCATCATATTCCATTGTCATCTACGCTTGCCGAGAGATTATACTTCTCATCGCATACGGTTAAGAACAATCTAGGCAGCCAAATAAATGTTGAACTGATGGAAGTTAGTCAACCAAGCAAGGCGATGGTTGGGGCATCGCCTCAGAATTCATTGAAGAAGATGTTTGAGTCATTTGAACTAAAGAAGAAGGAGAAAATGAAGATAAAAAAGGAAAGTACTTCAATGCAACCACTTAGGGAGGTGCTAAAGGTAGTCAAAATCGATGTGGTCGGATCTATGGCCAATGTTGTAGAGGATGCAACAAGAAATGTTAAGGAGGAGGTAACCCTTCGTACAAACTCAACTGAGAACTTGGCTGAAGAGCTATCGAAAAGGACCAAGAAGGCTAAGAAAAATTTGAAAGCCTTGAAGGACAACGCGTCGTCTGCCCTTACCGCTTCAAAAGAGAAAAAAAAAGAGAAAGGAAGAAAAACTTGAAGCGACAACCATAGTTTTGAAGGAGGAGTTGAATGAGAATAGTGACGAAGAAAAAGAAATAATAGGAAAAAAGAAAGCGGTAGATTGGCCATTGAGCAACAGATTAAAGAGAAGGAAGTAGAGAAGAAAGAGGGGGAAAAAACAAAAGAAGAAGAAGGCGACATGAAAAGAGAAAAATAAAGGGAAAGAAAAAATGGTGAAGGAAAAAAGAGGAAAAAGCGTCGAAGAAAAAGTCAGTGCCTAAAAAAACAAACAAAGAAGTAGGGCAGGAGCCTAGGAAGAGGCCTGTTCTCAAGAGGAAAGCAGATGAAGAAGAAAGTGGGATGCCTACATAGACCTCAAATTACGATGAGGTGGAGGCTCCTAAATTGCTTTTTGAAATGGGTTTTTACCGTGAGGATGCGGTGATCCCTGCATTCATCACCACCTTAGTGGATGCATAGGGTTGGAGAAAGTTTTCTAGGGTCATAAGAGTTTGAGGCCAAGTTTAGTCAACCAATTTTACAATAGCAAGATCCACAGAAGGGAGGACTACATATTGTTGAAAGGGCAACCCGTTGACCTCAACGCGAGAGGGATCAATGGGCTCTACGACCTACCATACAATGCATAGGTTGAAGGAAATTGAGATTGTAGAGCCTTTAGACTAAAAAATAAACAACCAGTGTGGAATGGAATATAACGCCTGAAGGGTGCAAACGCTTGAAAGCCAAGTCCTTAACTTCAGAAGCCAACATTTAGCTTTATTTTCTAAAGGTGAAGTCGATGCTTGCGTTGAATGACATGTGGGTATCCTTGGATAGAGTAATAGCTATATATTGCATTATGCGATGTATAGCTATGGACATTGGTTGTGTCCTAGAAATAGAAATTCGAGGTGTGTTTATGAAGAAGAGAAACCACATTTCTTATCCTCCACAGTAACCCAACTTGTCCTCAACTCATTCCTAGTAAAGATGGGGAACCCGAGGAAAGAATCCAATGTATCGCAACGCATAACATTTTCAAAAGATTATTGAATTCAAGGTATCACATCGCATAACATTTTCAAAAGATTATTAAAATATGTGCGATACTTTGAGGAAGCTCCTAGGGACAAGGGAAAACAACCAGCATCATCATCCCATCCACCGCATCCACCTTCTGCCAAGAAACGAAGACTAACAAAGACAGGGGTAAAGAAAGATAAATAGGCTAAAAAGTATGAGAAGCCAACCTCCACCTCCAAAATTCATGAGCTAACAATCATTCCTCTTTCCACTGCCTTACTTCTCCTGCCTAAAGAACATTTCCCAAATCCAAATCCAAAATCAATTTACCGCCGCCACACATTGAATTAGTTGAAGACAAAACTTTTTCAGCAGATGAGTTTGAGAAAATAAACGAGTTAGTTGGCCTTGTTTCAAACCTACCATTTGCTCTGCTGCATAACCCTATTGACTCTTCTTCTCAAAATCCAACCAACACCGAGCGCAATTCATTTAGCCCCACTTTTGTTGATAACCCACACAACCAAAGTATGAAAGACGGTGAGACAAGAGAAGTATCACCAACCAATAATCCACCGTTGGCCACAACATTCTGCAATCATGTCCTAAAAATTTTGATATGGATATGGATGGGCTGAAAAACTTTGTACACGGTGAGATCATAGAACCCATTATCCAACAACTCAACATGATCTCTGAAAACCAGGATGCATTGATGTTGCAACAACAAAGTCTTCGAAAAAAGTATGAAGCGTTTGTTTAGAGCCACGCATATATTATGAAAGAGCAACCCATGTAGAACAGATCATGAAACTTCGAAGACAACATCAACAAATTTTGCAACACATAGAAAAGGATTGGGATTTTGCACGAAGGCAAGCTTAGAGGCAGGATGATCAGTTTCGTGCTCTAATGAACTACATTCATGACGCATATATTCAGCGCGTCCCTACCCTAATTATTCCAAGGAACCTTTGCCAACCACTCAGATTTCTAGGCGATGTAGTCCCAGCGCCTCTAGAGGATAACCATGTGGCGAAAATTAAATTTCGGGTGTTTTCTTTATATTTTCTTTCTTCAATTTAAATCATTCAAACTTTTTCAAAATCTTTTTGAAGGCAATGTAGTTCCACACTGTTAGCTTTAGGGCGTCAATCAAACCAAATATTTTGATGATAACAAACTCAAGTTGTGGTACTAATGATTTTTTAGTGTTTCAAAGTATTTA
>JBBPDJ010000001.1:11090405-11128066 GCA_037974625.1 Cucumis cinereus
TTTAAATGAAATATTAATTAAATATGATTTAATTAATTTTAATTTAATTTAATTAATTAATTTGTTAATTAATATTTTATATAATTTAATTTAAATTAAATAACTCCGCGTGGGAGTTTTTTTTTTTTTTGGGAACGTGGGATGATCCCACGTTTTTCCTAAATATCTCTCTAACCTCCCCTTCTTCATCCTGAAGAAAGGGAGTAGCAGAACGGTTCTGCGTAAGTGAGTGTTTTCTGAAAACCCTACGATTGGCAGAGAGTCTGCAGAAAAGAAAAAAAAAATCTCTCTACTATTCCTCCAAAAATTCCCACAGAAAAATTCAAATTGGTTCCCACAAGCCAAAACCTTAATTACTTAGAGGATAGGAGAGGCTCCAACTGGTGTTGGCTACAATTTGGTGTTTTGTAGAATTCTGAGACTGCAACCTAAAGTAATTTGATTTTTCCTCTGTAATTTTGTATCTAAAAAGCATTGTTAGCCTAGATTGTTTTGTAATTTCTTTTTCAATAAATGGTATTTTATTTTCTCAAAATAAAATTGAGAATGATTCTGTATTTCTTCCGCTGCGATAGGTTTTTATCCCATCACTTTGTGCCATGATCATAGAAATAAATGTGATCGGGGGTTCTGAAGGTTGGTGGCTAGACACTGGCGCCACACGCCATGTATGTCATGACCTTAGTCTATTTAAAAAATATAATCAAACTAAGGATAGAAAAATACTTCTGGAGGATCACCACACAACAAAGGTTGTTAGAATCGGCGAAGTGGAACTAAAGTTCACCTCTAGCAAGACGGTCATTCTGAAGGAAGTTCTGCACACTTCAGAAATAAGAAAGAATCTGATCTCGGGCTATCTCCTCAACAAAGTGGGCTTCACTCAGACTATAGTAGCAGATTTATTTACTCTTACTAAAAACAATGTCTTTGTGGAGAAGGGTTATGCAACTAATGAAATGTTTAAGCTAAACCTTGAAATGAATAAAACTAAGTCTTCTGCTTATATGTTGTCATCTTTTAATACTTGGCATGCTAGGCTCTGTCATGTTAATAAACGAATAATTAGCAACATGTGTAGGTTAAACATGATTCCTAAGTTATCAATAAAAGAGTTTGAAAATGTGAACATTGTAGTCAAATTAAAATAACTAAGACTTCGCATAAATCTGTAATTAGGAATATTGAGCCTCTAAATTAATTCATTCAGACTTTGAATTTGATGGTGTCTTGACTCGAAACAGTAAAAGATACTTTATAATTTTTTATTGATGATTGTTCTGATTACACTTTTATTTATCTGTTGAAAAATAAAAATGATGCTTTTGACATGTTTAAATTGTTCTTAGCTGAAATAGAAAATCAGTTTAATCAAAAAAATTAAAAGACTTTTTAGTGATAGGGGAATTGAATATGATTCAGTTGCCTTTAACAATTTCTATAACACACATGGAATAATCCATGAAAAGACAGCACCTTATTCTCCTGAAATAAACGGTAAAGCCAAAAGAAAAAATATAACTCTATCTGAATTAGTAGTTCCTATTTTACTTGATTCACGATCACCATATTGGTGAGGTGAAATTATTCAAACGGTGTGTTATGTTATTAACAGTATTCCAAAATCTTAGAATACAACTTCACCTTACGAAGTCTTTAAGAATAAGAAACCAAACTTGTCATACTTCAGAACTTGGGGTTGTCTAGCCTTTGTTAGAATTCCAGGTCCAAAAAGAAAAAAACTTGCTAGTAAAGCCTATAGGTTCTATGACTTAGTAAACCAAGTGATTATAGAATCAAATGATGTTGATTTCTTTAAGGATAGATTTCCTTTTAAATCAAGAAATAGTGAGGGCTTGAGCTCTAAATAGTCTAACTAGTGGGGGCTCAAGTTCTAATAGTCTACCTTTAGTTAGAACTTAAAATTCAAATGAGGAAGTAGATCCTGAGTCTAAAGAAGCAAGAGAATTCAAAATTCAAATATTTATAATATTTTCCTATATTTTATGATTTGTAGAATATAATATACCCAAGTATATTGTTAGATGCATAAATGTAATATAATTTTATCAAGCATATACCGTATTATTTATTGTATGTATATCACACATTTATATTATAAATATACTCTAGTATTTATAATAAATTCTTATATTTTATGATATATAGATCATTATAATATACCCTAGTTTGGATGCATAAATGTGATATATTTTTATATATCATACACACTGAAAAGATAACCCTCAATATACTACTTAATACCCTAAATTAACTTAAGTACACTATATACCCTAAATATATCACAATATATTAGATTTAAACTAAATAGTAACTAGATATTAGGTTAAACTAAATATTGATTACTATATAATCCAATATAAACTCGAATATACACCAAATATTGAGGTAAATAATATCTTCAATATATTACAAATTTTAGAAGAAAAAAGAATAATACCTCTAATATATATCAAATATTAAGGTAACTAAATTAAAAAAAAAAAAAAAAATCGGCCTAAATTTTTATTCAGGCGGCAGCGTACATAAAGCTTAGAAGTTTTAATTTTTGGAAGATAGGTTTATTTCCAAATCAGTTTAATTATTTCAAAAAATTAGAAAAGTAATCGAAGATTCTAAAAATAAGTGATTTTAGGGATTCCTAATTTAAAAAATATTCTAATTAATTGTGGGCTAGGGTCTAAATAGTAATTGTGTCCTAATTTTATTGTAATTATTGAAAAAAGTTAGACATTGTTGTAAATAATCTAAACCATTAACATTAATAAAATAAAGGTCTCTTATTAGAGCCTAATGTGTAGAAAGTCATTTGCACTAAATTAAGCTTATCTTTTACTCTAGCTCAAATAATAATATTTAATTAGACCAAATAATCAATTTAATCCAACTGTCATGATGAAAACATGTGGATTTTCGCCGAATTTATGTTTTCAATTTGAATGTGGAATATATGTCACTTTTAATTAGTCTCAAATCCAATTATTTATAAATTCATCGTTAATTTAGTAAATGTTTCTACAAATTGTTTTCAAATTATGTGATCCAAATCGTGCAAATTCTAAAAACAATATTTTTTTGTTTTATTCATACTTTAAATTTTAAAATATAAAATTCAAAATTGCATTAAATAAATATAATAACATTTAAAAATAGAATATATCAGGTTATAAAC
Organism: Cucumis cinereus; assembly: GCA_037974625.1. Classification (NCBI taxonomy): domain Eukaryota; kingdom Viridiplantae; phylum Streptophyta; class Magnoliopsida; order Cucurbitales; family Cucurbitaceae; genus Cucumis; species Cucumis cinereus. Next base: position 11,093,599 of record JBBPDJ010000001.1, read on the forward strand.
TCAATTCATTTTTAAAAATTATAATATAATTTATGTAATATATTTATATTAAGTTTAATTGCAAATTTAGTCCTATAATTTAGATAAAGTTGGGAGTTGGTCTATGTAGTTTTTAAAATTCTAATTTAGTGTCTATAATTTGACATAACGTCATACATAATCCCTATAGTTTGTTTAAATCCTCTTAAATAATCACTACCATAGAAACTACCTAGAAAGCTTTTACCAAAACCATATAGGCTAAATTAGAATTATAAATTGTATAATACAGCACAGTAATAATTATATAATTTTTAGAAACAAAAAACTTGTTCAAATGACAAATCATTTAATTGGTAAAACTATAATTACAATAGTTTTAAGTTGGATTCTACTACAGATCGCATTTGAAATTATGAAATACAGTTTATTCACGTAATCATTTGAAATTATTTAAAAAATTGAGGTAATCACTTGTTTTAAAATTTCTAATTTTGAATTTGCTACCACACAAGTCTCTAAACATCTGTCAAAATTCCATGAATCAAATACAAGCCCTTAATTTAAACCAAAGAAGGTCAAATTGCCCATAGCCCCCACCCCATTCGACAAATTCATTTTTATTAGAAATTATAAATGAAGATAATGAGAGGGAATGAAGGCCTGTCTTAAAATCGTTAGAAGCAATTGAAGTCCTCATCAATCAAATCAAAGCAATAACAATTGAAACGGTGCCAGTGAGTTAAGACTCAATGCAGGGTGAGCAAATTACGTAAACAAATTGGTGTGTCATTTCTGGAATGACTTTGTAAAGAACCAATGTCGAGAAGATACATTAATTTGAGATGATTACAGGTAAATTTCAACCAAATGACGTATCATCAAGAGGAGGATAAGGCAATCAGGAAATTATACAATTAACAATAAATTACACGACAGGCTAACCTGCCAACTTTTCCATCTCCCCTTTTCAGATGGGGCAAATGTGATCAATTTTGCTGCGAACTCCATAAGTTGTATTCCTTTATTTAAAATTTTCTTCTACGTTTTCTTTTTCTTAAACTATGTACCTGAGAAATGTTTCCTATTCCTACCCCTCCTTTCACTTTCTGTGCCCAATTTCATCTATGGCTACTATTTTCTCTATTCCTACGCCTCCTGCCCGAACGTCCCAACAGTACCCTTCCTTGATGGCGAAGACGGCCAACCAATGACATACCACTCCCATTGTCATCGTCACTCCCACCATTATCACTGTCTTCATTAATGGAAGCAAAACTACTGAGTGGAGTGGTGTTCGGAATGCCTGCCGCGCCTTCGTTTGATCTGGAAGAGAAAATCCTCTCCGGCTGTCTAAGCCGTCTGTTGAGGTCGCCACTCGATGGACCAAAAGCATGTAACAGAAGAAACATATTCACCAAATTACTATCAAAACCCACTTCAAAACCCCCATTCCTCTCTCCAGAATTAGCATTCAACCCCCCGTCCTCTTCGTCAGAATCAAATCCAAAATTATTTCCCTCTATCACATAATCTCCAAAGACCACAGCTCCAGGCATTGTCGATCTGATTGTGCTCATCACATCATTCCTCTCCCGCTCCCGTTCCAGACTTCTCCATTTTTGTTCAAGCACAGGATCCACCTCCCGCGGCCTTGCAGATGGATGCTCCGATCTCACGTGCTTCCTTAATTCCTTGTAATTTCCTATGAACGTGCAGCTATCCTGCATGCAGGTCCTCTTTTTTGCATTCAGATATTCTCGGGCAGGCTCAACCACAGTCCATCCTTTCACCTGCCCACGACAGAGGGGGCACGCAAGCTCAGTCACTTCATGATTTTCACCCAGTAAACTTGGGTCCTGTACAACACTTGGGTTGTCTATTGAGGAACTCACTGGTTGTGCATTGTTGGATGAAATTACTTTGGTGTAAGCCTTTTTGTACTGGTCAAGGCAATTGGAATAACGTAGGCTTGTACCACACATATAGGGACGACAACCCTTATCATGAGAAGAACAAAGTAACAGAACAGCATTGTGCGGGTACTCCATGCAAACCGAGCATGTTGAGTCTTCCCAGTACTTCTTATCCACAGCGTTGACACAATCCTTTGGGCACAAATCCTCTGGGAAAACCCTCTTATAAGGGAGTGGATACGGGTTTGTCCTAAATTGACGGGAAGCCAACCTGCGACGTCCCTTGCTCCCTTTTGCCATTTTGAGTTTCAACCTGTTGCATATAGCCAAACATAATCAGCAAAACTAAGTGGATGCAAGAAATAAATAATGAAACTCACACAGCAAATTTTATTTATGCTGTTACACCAATGGACCAGGTCCTCATTCAAATAATGCACCTCATCCACTTAAATTGACAAACAAATGATATTAAAATTTTGTAAGGGACTCGATTCAAATTCACAAACAACACAAACTACATCTTGAATACAGTCAATTAGTTTTTCAGCACACAATCCCCACGACAAAAGAAAAGAATAAATAACCCACAAATAAAATCACTGCTCTGACAACTATAGCAAATGCATAGTTTAGCACCATCTCTTAAGGGAGTTAACAACACTTCCCTAAGTGGCCAAGTCTGAGCTTCATAGATGAGATTAAACCAAGAAATCAACATCCAGAGTTGTTCCTTATCCATGGGTATAAGTAATCGGCATGGTCATTCATTAAAGGATGTTTCTCACCGTCTTAACTCCTAAGGTAATACCAAGATCCTGATCCATCATGGAGATGGGGCATTTGATGGTCGGAAAATTCTTCCGTTTCCTTCCATCCAAAATTCTCAAACAAGAGCTTTACAGTTCTGATTATCAGAAACTTTTTGAGGAGTTCCATAGTAATGGTAAGAAAGAAAATCTTATTTGATTTGATGCCAAAGAAAGAGGTTTTTGTCGAAGATTTTCGCTCAAACAGTCTTACCACTTCAATTTACAAGATCATTGTCAAGGTATTAGTTGAAAGACTAAATGGCTCGTTTGGTTTGAGGGGATATTGGGTGGGAATGTGAATGGGTTTTGTATCGCCATTTTTGGTGAGAGGTTTTGAGATATTTGCCTGGGAAAATCATTTTCCCAAGCATCTTATATGCTTTGCCATTCCTAGATTTTTAATCCCATGGTTTGGATGGGTTTTTACTAAACCTTCCCAGTTTTGCTTTTTGTTTCTCAAATCTTTTTTATTCTCTCAGTTTTTTCATTCCTCTTTCCTTCATCTTCTATTTCTTTTTTTCTTTTTTTTCTTTTTTGAAAAGGAAACAAATTGTATTGATCCAAACTGAAGCGTAACCTCAGATGGTAGATACAAGGGTTTCAAAAGATACAAAGGAAAAATAGAAAATACACCTGGTGAATACTGAAAGAAGCCAACCAACAATATATCAAAACATAAATTATTAGAACGTAGTGGTATTAGTTAAAGGTGATCACACAATTTAAATAAAAATATCATTTATTTATGTCAAATACGATAATATTATTGCAACAACAAAACCCAGCATTAATTTCGCAAGAAAAGTTGATAATGTACCCCTATACAACCAAACATAGTTATCTCCTTGACATTTCATTCCTAAATATTCTTTTATCAGACATCTTAAATTACCAGACATTTATAAAACCTTGAACCAAACGACCCCTAAGAGATTTGTGCTGAGCATCATTTCCTGTTCTCAAAGTGCTTTTATTGGGGGACAGATACTTGATCCAATTCTTAAGGCAAATGAAGTGGTAAAGTTTGAGGACGGAAAAAGGTTGGATCTTAAAAGTTAATTTGGAAAAAGATTTTCATGGATAGGTTGCATTAGAGACCCTAAATTTTCAGTTTTTTATCGATGGATGGTAGACTTGTGGTCGAATCCCTGCTTCCAGGAGAATCAGGCAGAAGATTCCCTTTCCCCCTAAGTGAGGTTCTAAGTGTGTTTTTTTGCCCTTATATAAGATGCTTTCAAAGGTTTTGTTGTGGGTGACATTTTTCTTCCTTTGGTGGTTACGTGGCATTCTGTTGACAGTTCATAAAGTTCATGTTTTTATTCTTCAATTTGGCAATGATATGATATTATTACGCAATTATGATGATGGGATGTTGGATGGTCAAACCGTTTGCGTTCTTTGAGAGGTGTTCTGGCCAAAAGGATAATTGGGAAAAATCTTCTGTGTGTAGTGTTAGCGTGGAAAAAGATAAGTTGTCCAATTTTTCTAGTTTGTATTGTAAGGTACAATATTTGTCTATTATGTATCTTGGGCTTTCACTTGGTGATTATCCAAAGAAAACTTCATTTTCACCACTGATAATTGATAAGATTCTTCTCAATGACGCCGATCTCATCCTTCATTGCCGCAGACGTCGACTTCCCCTCCCTTCACTATCACAAAGCTGGCTAAAAAAAGTCAGCATTTTAATAAAAAATTGCAGCTTGCCATGTCTTGAGGTGTCATTTCTGGTGCTTGGTTGTCTTAGATATTACAAATTAAATATAAAAACTAGCATGTTAGGACATGTGTCCAAGGCATGTCGGGGCGTGTCGGTATCAGACACGTCCGACACCAACACTTGACCGTTTTAGAAGTGTTTGTGCTTCTTAGCTTTCATGAAGTTAACTCTCTTTGGTGTGAGTTGTAAAGTTGTTCAAAGCATATATGGGAAAGATCTTCATAAGTGGCACATCTGGAAAGTTTGGATTCAGTCTTCAAAGTTCTTGGATAAGTATTTCCAAGGCTTGGTTACAAGTCAATTCTTTTGTTATTTACTTCTTTATTTTTGTTTTTTTGAAATGGAAACGAATCTCTTTATTAATAGATAAAAAGAGATAATAACTCAACGTACAAAAGGGTTGTACAAGAGTTACAAAAATTAGAGATCGGTAGTCGTACACGAACATCTCAACTAGGTTGACACCCCCTTGGCGACCTCATCATTTCCAGAAGAAAAAAACCAAAAGGAGAAAAACAAACTCAATACTAAGCCATGATAATGTATCTTTACCAGGTCATGACTTATCATTTATTATTTGGTACAATTTTTTTACTATTTACACTCATCATTTTTTATTCTTTACTACAGTGTTTACTATTTCATTCTCAAACTAAAATAGTTAACACCTCAAACTCATACTATTGTAATCGAAACTAAAATAATCTACATCCCAAACACAAACTATTGTAACCCAACTAAAATAATCTAGGACTATAATAACTCACACGCCCCAAACACCCCCAAGGGTTATCTGGAAATAGTGTTTAAAAAGTTTTGTATCTTTTCAATAAAAATATGTTTTTTGGTGCAAACAATTCGTTAGGCACGAAAAACAAAAACAGTTAGGGGTGTTTGGAGTAGAAGTGGAATAGTGAGTAAGGAGTTATGAAGTCTAGGGAGTTGTGAAATCCCTAGGACCCGAAGTGTAAGGAGTTGATAAGGTATAAAATGGACATTTTTTAGTGGTAGGACCCACAAAGTCCTTGAGCCAAACAAGGAGAGTTATCAACTCCATGTCTGTCAACTCCTACTTCCAAACTCCCTGGGCCAAACACCCCCTTAGTTATTTTCATGTGTTTTTCTCTAAGCATTCTAAGTTTAATGTTTATTTCTAATCAATGTCATTCAAGTAAAACTACATTTAATATTTTTTTCGTAAAAAGAAACACAATTCTAATCAATAGTCTTGTACCTCCTACAAAAGATATTCTAGACATATTCTACGTAGGACTATTTTGAATTTTCATGTAACCTCATTTGCTTTCACATACCACCCATGTTCATCCTTGCTACAAATGTCTGCCACTTCAATCCTTAGCACAACTCATTTCCATTATTTGTGGACCTCCATGCCTATTTTGATAGTAATGCTTCATTTTTGATAGATTTCCGACTCGCAACCCCCCCCCCCCACCCCACCCCCAAACTAAATATACTAATTATCCTCATTCTTCTCATCACATAGTAGATTTACCTCTTTTGACTTTTTTTTCTTATTGCTACATGCATGCATTGAAAATAGTACGAGGGTGGGTTTGGAGTAGTGGTTGGAGTATCAAAGGAGGATAATTTCATTCACGAGGGGGGGACAATTGCAAGGAAGAAAATTGTGGAGGCTGGCGACAAAGCATTTAAAGCCAATTGTGCATTAAATGATCAAGGAATAGATGATGGCAAAACAAATTCAATACATTATCTTCTAATTGTAATAATCGGTGTTAAAGAAAATTTAAACATACAAAGAAAATAGAGTGATGTATTCAAACTACAAAACAAATCCTTTGAAATAGATGAAAAGTGAAAGTTCCACACCTTACTTTCCCATGACTTCTTACACCATCCATTTGATTTTATCAATAAAAATTAAGACATCTTCATTTTCTTTGTCTACTTCATTTTATCTAATTTCATGTCTTGATTTATTTAGCCTCAAAGCTTGATTGGAGATTGAAGCATTTTATTCACTTTATTTTAGTTTCTTCGTTCTCTCTATTGTAAATGTGTCCCAAACATATTTAAAATTTTAAGATACTAACTTTTTTTATAGGAAATTTTTTAAAATTTTAATAATAAATGGAAACTTTAAATAATATCCAAGATCTGAACAAAATAATTAGTATAAAAAAGCACGTCAACAGATATCATTTGTCTTAATCTCATGCAGCCCCAGACTCCCATGTGAAGATGAAGTTATCTAATGAGAAAGACAATCAAAGGGTCTTTTCTTTACTTCCTAGGGATGTGAGGGATCTTCCAGCTCTTATGTTATCGGTCAACTCCTTTAAGGATGTCAAAGGTTTGCTGTAGGTTCACTCTTTTTTGCTATAATTTGAAAAGAAAGGAATCAAAGAGTTTTTTCTTATTTTGTTTTTTGGACAAAACCCAGTCCATGCCTTGGAAGTGTTCTTTGATGTCGTCATTTATTATATTATTTCTTGGTGTAAAAATTGTCAAATCTCTTGCCTTCATATAGTTTTTTTTCTATTCTCTTTCTTTTTTTATTTTAGGAAATGATTAAAAAAAATATAGTAACTCATAAGAGGCACATAGAAAACTGCCTAGAAACAGCCTAGGAGCAGGGGGATGAGAGGGTACCCTCCCCAAGGGAAACCAATAAAGCATGGGCTACCAATCTTGGAGCATTAAAAAGCTAGGCTACAATTGCAAGAAAATTCATTTTGTCTAAGACACCATAAAGAAGAAGGTAAGCTGTACATACTACAACAGCTGTCAAAAGGGTTCCTAAAGCAGACCACAAATCAGTTATCTCCACTTCAGTTGATAATAGACTTCCATTAATGTCTTAAATGGTTGAAATAAAGACCTTAATCCTCCAATTGAAGCTCATTTGTGGAAGAGATTTCGGTACTTATCTGTCTTTAAGCCACTGAAATTTGTATTTATGACTCCACAATCTACATTCTTTGATCTTTCAATCAGATTCACCTTTAGAGCAGCTCTTTTCTTGATAAGGTCTGATGAAAGTTGACATTTTCATCCTAATAATAAACATCATCTATTTCTTTTTGAACATATTTCTTTTCATCATCAACAATTATGCCAAAGGTTTCTTTGTTCCAGGTTTTCAAAAGCTAGCAACTTCAACTTATCGATTAATCTCTATACCCAGGCCACCCACTGTAATTGTAGGGATCCACCAATTATCAGCCATCAAAAATAAAGTTGGGGTGGTCCCACATGTTTTCGAAATGAAAAGGGGAAGGACCCCATTGTCATCCTCGGACCTTAGCAAGGTTCCTCAAGTATTGCCCCAAGGTCTTGTAATGAAGAAGAACCTATCCATTTTGGTGGAAGTAGGCCTCTCTCTAGCGTCAGAAGTAAATTTATGATTTTTAGGGGAATAGCAATCAACTCCAATTCTTCCACTCAATTGTTAAAAGACCTCATACTTCTAGTTATCCTAGCCCGTTTAAGTTTTCAAGAATCCAGCAAACTACATTGAAGTCACCACTAACTTTTTAAAAGAATCAAAATTAGTAGCTCTGACAAGTGAAAATAATGGAGTAAAATTCCAAAAGCCTAGAGATGTTAGAAAAGTGATTTCCAATTCACAATTAAAGTTGGGCTATAATCAGAAAAGGAGCATTTACATTTACACCAATACTGAGCGTGAAAGATAATTAAATCCATAAACCTATAAAAATCAAAAGTAGAGAAAGAGTCCCAAAAAATTTTGTCATTTCTCACACCCCAAAGGTACCAAAAAAAACTCCGATAAAGACAAGCGACAAAGTCTTCTTCACACCTCAAACAGGATGACCCTCAAAGAACGGAGACAATGAAGATCATAAATGTTCTTGGGCAAAGGTAAGGCCACCCAAAAGCATCTAGAATAAGAGACCAAAATCTAGAAGCAAAGGGCCAATGAGCAAAAAGATGACCAGGATGCTCATAATTAAATGCACACATAATACACCATGATGAAAAAACATAGAGGCAGGCCATATGCAGATCCTTTATTTCATGCACAGAACTGATCCCTTCCACTGGGAGTTTCTAGCCCATAAACCCAGATTAACCAACTGTCAAAAGAACTGTATAGATATAAAGAATCTATCCATGATAAAACCAGAGATAGTCAAAATGTCTTGTTTGCACAAAATAAGAACCTGAGATCAGTATCAAGAGCTACCAAACCAATTATTCCTGAGCTCTATATTGACTTGATTGATCTTCTATTCAAAGAACTTAACTTTATTTTTTTAGAGACCAACTATATTAGGATTAATTTTCCTAATTTGACCCTTAACCAAAGCTCTTTTAGTAGTAGCTCTGAGGACTCTTAACATTCCAAGACAAAAGCTTCATGGGGAACCTTCACGGACCTGTTCACTACTTTTGACATTGGGCAGTTTTGCAACTTCTTTTTCCAAGATCTAAATAAACTAACAAGTTCTCCAAATTATTTCTTCGCCACAACATTGCCCTTAGACGAATTCCGTTCTTTAGGGGATTGCCCCAATGCCTAACTTAGGGCCAAAACCAAATTCCTCAAGGGGAAATTCTGATACCACCTCGGAAAACCTGCTTAAGGGTCTCTCCTAATAAGAAGACTGTATCTGTGTCATTCACTTTGAAAGGGATCAAAATAATTTGTTTTGCTTTGTTGTCTCCTTCATCATTTTTGTTCCCTTCACTTTGGAAGTCTTCTTCGAAGCAAGTATGGTAATTTTCTTGAGGGTTTACAACATTAGTGGTAGTTTGGCAATCTTCTAAACCTTCCTCTTGGGCTAAAGAATCAACACTTGGAATGGAGAAGATGGAGCTCATTCCATCCTCCTTTCCTTTACCACCGTCATTTTACTTGAGGGCTAAGCGTCAATACTATATTTGTCAAGCAAATTCTTCCATTCTTCTTAAAAAAAACAAAGTTAACTTTCCCTAGAAAAAGAAACCCATTCCCATTGAATTGAATTGTCATCTATAATTTTTAAATGCCTAATCATTCACACTAAAAAACAAAGGCATCAGATTAGGGTTTAGGGAAAAAATGTAAGTTCTCTCTCCTCTCTCCTCTCTTCTTTCCTACCCAACCTCTCCCTTCTCCGACAACCTGACACTAATTTCCCGGTGAGCTAGATTTAACCCTCCGTTTCTTTCTTCCCTTCTTCCCTCCCAACCACTCCTCCGTCATTCACTTTTCCTGGTATTCGATTACTCTGGCAAGCTTTTTCAATCTTTTTCTTTCGTTCTTTCAACCAAATTCAGAGGATGGACGTGGAAAAATGTATTATTGATAATTTGTTATTTTGCATTTCGTTCAAGAAAGGGTTGTTTCAAGTGGAAGATGTAGAAGCCAACAATATACTGGCACTATCAATCCAACAGCTTATTTGGTTTCACGAAGCCATCTCAGACTTGAGCCAAAAGCCAGAAGACAGATTCTTCCTCAAAAATGATCAAAAATGAAAAAGTTGAAAATGGAATCGTTGAAGTTTCTAAATTCAGAGCCAAATTCGGATGGGTAATGAGATGCATCGTTTGGACCCGTACAGGTGGTAGATCCTTCCTTCATATTCCCTTAGGTCAAGATAAGCAGGGGTGGGTTTCTTTCAGCAATATGGTAGAAGGCTCCAAGAGAAATCATGATCACGCGACTTGGTATCATCCCAATCAAGGTCTTCAAACAGCAACAAGAAGTTAGAGGAGAAATCTTTTAAGGTTTTGAAAGATAGTTACGTTGAGAAGGTGAAGTCAATGAGCTTCATTCACTCCTCTGTTTTAGCACCCAAAAAACAGTGTTTGACCCATTATTGGATTATCAAGAACCTAAAAGTTTGCAAAATCGTCTTCGACAATCTTTGGCTTGTTACAAGATTGTTTCAGTTTGAAGAATGGACACAAATAGCAAACACTCTAAAATTATACTTTGATTCTGACGTCATTATCAATCCTTTGTCTGCGAAAAGCGCTATACTCCATTTGGATCAAGGTGAGTTGGAAGATCTTGATGAATTCCGAGGAAATGGCAAGTTTGTCGTCACTTTCACTTAAAATTTGAAAGATGGAACAAGCAGTTACATGGTCATCCGAAAGTAGTGAAGGGTTATGGCGGATGGATCTCGATTAAAAACTTACCTTTAAACTACTAGAGCCGACAAACCTTTGAAGCTATTGTGTTTTATTTCGGCGGTCTAGTTTTCTACTGCTAATGAAACTTTGAACGTTGTTAATGTTGTCAAAGCAAAATTCAAGTTCAAAATAAATCATGTGGTTTTATGCCATCTACTATAGAATTTCAGACGAGGAAAGAGGTAACATTTTTTGAATTTTGGAGATAGTGAATGCCTGGAATCCCAGAACAAAACTCAAGGTGCTTTATTTTTAAATGATTTCTCCAACCCAGTCGACTTGGCTTGTTTAAAGCAAGTTTTGGTTGATGAAGGTTTAGATTCTTCTGTTCCATCTTTAGAAAGGGCTTCTCAAGATACCCCTTGCAACCCAAAAAAAATTTCAAGGAATCAATTCTCATCCTGTTTGTCAAATCAGATTTTGATTCCACCGAAATCTAAAAAAACAGACCCCCCGACAAAAGAAAAGTGCATCAGATTTCGGATCTCCTTTAATGGAGCAGTGAGGATGCCAAAGACACCGAAGAAGGATAATAAGTTAGGTAAGGATCCTTCAGAATATGACCTCAATACCTTGTTTCAGACCGAGGAGGTCTAATTACTGAGATACGAGTCTCTTTATCTCCTCCAAAAGCTCATCTCTATAAAATTCCTATCATTTGAAGTCCATTGTTGAGAAATGTATAATCATTTTGGTTCGAAGATAGATCTTAGTTTCTTATTTTTACTTTGATCTTATTTTTCTTCTTTTAGGCTCAGGGTTTTGTTCATGTTGTTTCTATTCTCACTTTTTGCCTATACTTTTGTTTGTCTGTAACCGTGTTTGTCCTATTCGTTCTTAGTATAAGTCTTTTGTACTTTGAGCATCAATCTCTTTAATTAATATAATTAATAAAAAGCTCGTATTTGTTTCAAAAAAAAAAAAACAAAGACTCTTTTTCCTTCCGGAAAAGGGTCAATGAGGACCTCAAGGGATGGTGACTATCTCAAAATGTTTTCTTTGATTTCAGCTTAAAAATCGTTAGTTTTTTACCGTTGACCCGTAATTAGTGAAATGGTAAGACTTTTCAAAATTCCAGGGCAGGTAAAAAACCAAAATGGTTGGAGTAACAAGTATTAAGTGTCGCCCAAATTACACCGTTTTGGACCCTCCATATGCCAACCAGGTATGGGCCTAGGGCATCAAGGCCTGAATAGAACAGCAACTTACGACAAGAAAGAACCATGGAATCTAACTTCCTTTTCAATCTACAAATTCAAATTTTCAAAAAACACTATGTGGGCCACAATTAAGAAATTATTCTCCGTTAATCTTAGAGGAATCAAGCCAAAATAGTTCCTGTTCACATTAATTGCAAATTTGCAACCTTCATACAATCAATAACATCCAAGTTACAATCAAGTTGCTAGAGCAGATCTACAAATTGCCGCTTTGATTGTGGTTAGGCGACTGATTGTTGGAAGAAATTGCTGCCCTTATTTCACCTTCATTGGGTCTTTGGTGTTTCTTTCAAAGATAATGTTCTTCAAATCTTATTTAGACCATCTTTTAAGCCCACGGCCCAACTATTATAAATCAATGTTGTCAAAGCTCTTCTCCCTGGAATTTGGTTTGAAAGAAATCAAAGGGTGTTCCATGATAAATCTCTTCAATGGGTGAATCACTTTGAAGCTGCAAGAATCAATGCCTCATCTTGGTGTTCTTTTTCTAAGCTGTCTGTGAACTTTTCCATCCAAAATATTGGTTTAAACTTGTGTTTGTCTTAAGGATCTAAGCAATTTTTATATCTTCTTTTGAATACTTAGTATCCTTGTATTTAGAAGATTTGTCTCTTTTCATTATATCAATGAAAAGTTATGTTTCCTTTCATATACATACACACATACATTCATACATATACATATATATATATATATATACATGAACATGGTCCACCCTCCCTGTGAAATGGCCACATTTATTCTTCCATGGACTTTCTTGTTCCAATTTGGCCATTTCAATTTCAAAATTATGCTTAGTTTCTAATTGGGTATACCATGTGTAATCATCATGGATTATCTATTTCTTTTGTAAATTTCATAGATCAAAGTCACTGTTTCTAATTTATACAAACTGAAAATAAAAACGGCTTCCAAACCTACATGAAGTGATATAGTTAACCATTAAAAATTGCAGTCTAGGATTTTGTGTTACTAAAAAGCAATTTCCAATAACTGGCATAGATCTGCCTTAATCATATTAGATCATAATAGAGAGACAACAATAATTACATTGAATGATAGAATAACATGAGTAACAAAAAAAAAAAAAAATCTAACACTAATGGAATCAAAAGGTATGTATTACACCCAAACATACTTTCTTCTTCAAGAGACATATTGAACACATTTTACACACCATCCCACCTTATTTCTTCATGTTGTTTACTCCCTTCCATTTGTCCAATAAACATGTCACATTATTTGCATAGAACCATATTTTAACAAACAGGAATATAACGGTAAATTTAAAAGTTTAGGAATTAAATAGAAATTCATCAAAGTTCAAGGATTGGGACTAAATCACTAATTATCCAAAAAAATATAAGGTTCGTTTAAGAACTATATTCAGAATAATTTATGGTATTAAGAACAAAAGATTCAGTAAAAATGTGTCTGGACAGCTGCACTATATTAACAAGCGTTCTTTTAAATGGAAACAAAACATAAAATGGCTTTGGAGACAGTTTCACAAGAAAGGCCAAAACTATGGCAATTAATTCGCCAAGTAATTTGCTCAGAACCAACTATTATTGACGACAAATGGGAATGGAATTCAGATCGAATATCCTCTACACAGCACTCAACAACAGAAACTAACTTCTATTGCACAAGGAAATTAAAGGAAAGAACAACAACAAAAGGAAGAAACCCATAATCAAGTATAAACGGTGGAATCGATAAAAACTCCCAGGAAGAAATTGATCGTTGTCGAAATGTCAAAACATTAAAAAAAAAAAAAAAAAGGGTAAACAGATAGAGAACAGTATGAAGCAAAAAAGTCTACGAGATCACCAACAATTTCCAGCAAGGAAAAAAATACGTCTAAATCAGAAGGCCAAGACTCACCAGCTTCAAAGTTCACGAAAATTTAGATCCACAAAAAAAGTCAGAAGGGCGAGATCGAACTGCACCTGAAATAGCATTCCCACAAAAATGAAATTAAAAAAAAAAACATACACACACAAAATCATTGCAGGATTCGTATAAATAGCAGATATCTAAGAAGAAGAACGTGGTTAGCGAAGCAATCACGTAAGAACCAAAAAGGGTAGGAAATTGATTAAAAAAACCGAACTCGCACATGGGCTTGACTTAAAACCATGTGAATCAAAAACAAAAATGAAAAATAAAAATAAAAATTAGTAGAGCTTCAAAAACAAAACAAAAAAAAAGATGATAAGAATTAGGCAAAAGAACTTGAAACGTAGAGCATTTGAAGCGATTGTTACAAGAGGAACAGAAAGGAAAAGGGGATGAAAAGTACCCAGAAAAGAAAATCCGACAAAAATTGAGGTGAAAACAGCAAAGAATGAATGAAAGAAAAAGAGAAAGGGGTAGGAAGGGAGAGAGTTAGGGGTTTAGGAGGAAGACATGGGAGATGAAGGCGAAGAATTCGAGGGAATTACGGGCAGAACGGAGAAGGAAAGGAAGAAATAGGCTAATCTCATTCCATTACCAAACAAGAGAGAGAGAAAGAAGAAAAAGAAGGCACGTTCGAGTCATTTCCACGCCACTCTCTCTCTCTCTTTTCTCTTTCTCTTTCTCTTTCGTACATCATCGTATGGAAGAAGATAGGGCTTGGGGGAGAGAAGAAGGCGCGTGCGTGTATTTGAGAGGCGAGTGGGAGTTAGGTATCACGTGACTTCGCCGTCGCGAGAACCCCGCTTTGTTCACCCGCACCTCAGCGTCAAATTAAAAATGTTGGGGGTCACTCCGATTCTGATCGGACGGTTGATGGGGTGGGGGATCAGATTTGATCTGACGGACGTGGTTAGGTTGCTTCGACGGCGGTTTATGTGACACGCAACCGTAAAGCCACAACCGTATAAAAAACTCACATGAAAACCTCCACTTTTTTATCTCTCTCCCTTTTTCCGTTATCAACCAACACCCTCCAACTTACTCAATGTTAATATGCCTAAATACTTGTCCCTCATCGCATCACCTTTTTAGTTAGTATCATCTTTTATAATCGCGGATAATTATCAACTTCGCACCTAAAAAAAATGAGGATAGTTCAATTGATATAGAGATGTTTGAGAGTTTAAAAAAATATTAATTTGAATTTATCTACAACTATTGTACTATAGAAAATATGCTCTAGTAATGGTGAAACAGATTATAGTTTTACAATTAAGATACTTTTAACACAACGTACTAAAATTTCCAAGTTCAATTATTCTTTTTTAGTACAACAATCATGAAAAGCTCAAAGTTAAAAAGGAGATCAAAATCCATCAATGGCAGATGGCCTTCAAGTCGAATGGCTTATATAGACCAAAGATTGTCGAGGTCTCGATTGTTTTTTTCGACCAATTTAAACTTCAAATGTCGTGATTCTACGTTCGCCTACACGTTCGTATCTAAGTTTGTGGTCCCGGTCGTAAGATGCGGAGGAGCGCAGTGAATTCGTTGGTCAGCAGTAATCCGCCTTAGCACATACATGTATAGAATCTTGACTCCAGAAAATTTAATTTTTCAGAATTAATAATTTATTCTAAAAGCAAAAATTATAAAATGATGTTTTAAAATTTTGTTCAATGTCAAAATTTTTAAAAAAAATTTTGTCTTCCAAAGCTCCGACAAAGGGGTGAACTCAAAAAGAAATCGAGGATGATTTTCAAAATTGGGGACTACCCAAAATCGATTAAAAAACAATTTACCTTCAAAATAACTTTAATATTATAGAAAATATTTGTATCAAAATTGTTGAGAAAAGAATTTACAGTATATGGACAAATTGATTCAATTCAACTATTTCCTATAAAAGATACAGAGAAACATCAAAAGGAACTTTATTTCCTCCATATTTTAGTCGTTCAAGTTGCTTTACTTCTAATGTTTAGATATGGCTTAGATACACCAGTTTCAGCAATTTTGTGTGACAAACACCATAAAGATTTTTTAAGCTCTTTATTACGAATATTTTAATCAAATTTAGTCAATGACCCTGTTTATTTCAATTGTTCTCCAAATTTTATGGTGTTTTTAAACGACCTCCATATTCTCAAAACCATGAGCCTTGATATAATAAGACAAGGATTGAATTTAGTGGTGTTAAAAAGCTAACACTTGTTTACAAAATCACTTACAAATATTTAACTACCACCATGCATCCAACAGTTTTGATTACCTCAACTAGAGGAAAAACCATGCTGATAGAAACGAATTCAAACAAGTCTTCCGTCAGCATTCCAAAAATGCTTCCCTGGAATGAAGTTACTAGAAATCTCTAATGGGTTTTCGAAAACCCTTTTACCCCTTCAAACAAAGGAAAAGAATTTTCTCATATTATTGAATTTCCAGATGAGAGAGTAGAAATTAAATTTGAAAATGAATCACTCAGATTCCCTATTGTTAAAGAAAATATTGGTTCAAAGAAACTTTTAAGTTCTAAACACGTACACCTAGTATTCAGTCTGAGGTACACTACGATGTAAACAGATTTGGCTCTCTTAGAGTTAAATCTGTAAAGTTAGACCATAGTTACCAAATATTCAATATGAAGAAGACCGTCCAGAATCTCCTACTCAAATAGATATTGATGCAGGTTCGTCCTTTTAAATGTAATCATATCTGAGTTCAAGCTCAATAAAGAAGCTCTTCAAAAAGAGTTTATGTCAAACAAAAATAAAAATAATAGAATCATTTTTTTCAAAACTTATTCTGAAGAGGAGAGAAAACATATCAAAGAAGAGTATTTTCAAACTCTTGAAAGACTCCAAGAACATATATCTTTTTTTAGTTGGTTCAACCAAAAGAAAGAAGTGAGATAAGAGTCGACTATCCTCTGATGGAAGATGTCGAGTTTAAAAAATTATATAACGAAGTTGTTATTGCAAAACCTTTTCAATTAATAAAAGAGTCTGATGAGCATAAAACTCCTACCAGCAAATAGATATAAAGTATTCAAGTACATAATAATTATTCTAATAGAATATTGTTTTCTATAGTTGAACAAGTTTATAAGATAGAAGAATAATAATCCCTCCAAAATTAGAAAACATTATCACTTTGTTTCATCCTCCAAAAAAGGTGAAACTTAAAACCCAAAAAGAGAAGATCCTATAAGAGATTGAATGTAAACTTAGATTTTTTTAACCTTAAAGGTGAAAATTCTAAGCAATCAATTAATTTTTTAAACGAAAGTGATGTTGGATCACTTGTTGAAGATTTAGAAAAACTAAATCTCGAAGAAAAAATGATCAAATAAACAAAATAAGTTTCAGAGAGAATAAAAATGACAAATTCAATTGGTACCATAAATCTTCTATGCCTACGGGTTATGAACTTCATAAATATATCAAGAATATTGAGTTTAATGGCGACTCCATTTAAGTATGGAATAGAGACGAAATGCCAAAATATTTTATCATCGAAGTACTTCATGAGATGATCATGGTTGCCAACGCCTATGAATCAAACAATATAAGAGATCATGATGCAACAAGACTCCTCATCAATGGTTTCTCTAGAAACTTAAAATTATGGTGGGAAAATGGTCTCACCGAAAATCAAAGAAACAACATAAAAAATCACAAAACTAAAGTGAAAAGAACTAGAGAAATCAAAATAGAAAATGTTGCAATAATTGTCGATGGCAGAACAATTGATGGAACTTCAACTTCAAGAGAAATAGAAGAAGTAGAAGTAGAAGACGCAGTTGCAACCTTAATATACCAAATAGTCGTTCATTTTACTTTTCAAAATGAAACAGGTCCAAAAATTCAAAGGAGAATTTTGAAGAATATAAAATGTTCTTCAATGGAAAAATTCAAATGGTACAAAAACATGTTTTTAGGAAGAATATACTCTTCTAAAGACTGCAATGAAATAAATTGGATAGAAAAGTTTGTGGACGGTCTTCCAAGCTTCATGGCAGAAAAGTGTATAATTCTCTCAATAAAATGTATAATAAGGTTATCCCTCGGGATAATCTTACCTATGCTCACTTAACTACAAAAGTCAACAAATCTCCACAAGAGATAAATGAAAACCTTTTGCTCTCAATATGGTTTTGAAGGAATAGAAGAATCGGGTTCTTCTAAAAGAAGGATGTCAAAAAGAAATTACGGTACTAAACCGTACTACAAAAGATCTCAACGAGATTATACACCGTATAAACCTAAGAGATATCACAAAGGGACTCCTTATAAACCCAATGCTTATAAGAATAAACGAAAGACCACGAATTTCAAGAAGTCAGAAGATAAAATCTACTACTATAAATGCAGAAATGAAGGACACTATGCAAATAAATGTCCGAATAAAAAAAATATAAACGAAGTCGAAGATGACGAATATTCTTCTGATTCAACAACGAGTAACGAATTTGATTTCCAAATGTATGAGATTGCAGACGAAACTAATTTAGAATACTCGAGTTTTGAAGAAACTCCAATAGATGGAGCAACAACATGTGCTTGTGGGAATACACCTTGTAAGTGTATTATAAATCAAATAAATGTTTTAACTTCTGATCAAGAAGTACTTGTTCAAACTGTTGATCACGTTACAGACGATGATCTAAAGAAAACTATTCTCAAAACATTTAAAGATTCATTATCGGAATCCTCCTCTTCAAAAAATTATTCTCCTAAGAGGAAGGAGATTCGAGAAAGAAGTTTAATGGAAATTTTACAAAGAAAAACTAAAAAATCAGTTTCAATAGAAGACCTACAATTTGAAATCTAATATCTTAAAAAAAATATTTTTCAACATCGTTACGAAATTCAGAAAATTTAAAACCAGATGTCTTTAATAAAGTTAAAGAATTTTCAAAACTCTGACTCAGACAAAGAACCTGAGCAAGGAGAAGGATATTTAACAAATCAAATTTCCAAAATACATTTCCAAAATTGGTATTCAATGTTACTTTAAAAATCAAATATTTCAAAATTACTCTAAAAGCCCTGATAGATTCAAGAGCATATCAAAATTACATTCAAGAAGGCTTGATTCCAACAAAATATTTTGAAAAAACTACCGAAACTTTGAGCGGTGCAAATGAAAAAAGATTGAATACTAAATACAAACTTTCAAAAGTCCATGTTTACAAAAATGAATTTTGTTTTGTAAACACTTTTCTCTTAGTCGAATATTTAAAACAAGAATTAATTTTAGAAATGCCCTTTTTAACTCAATTATATTCGTTAGAAATTATCGAAAAAAGTTTAATTTTGAAACAATTAAACGGAAATATTATTTTAGAATTCATAAGTCACATGCTTGCTCATGAAGTTTTAGGAATCAATGAATTAAAAAGCAAAGAAATAAAAACAAATAAAAACAAATTTGTTTCTTAAAAGAAGAAATTGATTACAAAAGAAAATCTAAAGGATCCTTCAATTTAAATTAGAATAAAAGAAATTCAATTAAATTTAGAAAACGAAAATTTGTTCTAATTTGCCGCATTTTGGGAAACGAAAAAACTCATAGTAGATCTTCCTTATAATAAAGAATTCAAATAATCGGATATTCCAACAAAGGCTAGACCGATTTAAATGAATTCAGACTTGCTAACACATTGCATGAAAGAAATACAAGACTTATTAGATAAAAATTTAATAAGACCCTCAAAGAGTCCATGGTCGTGTGTCGCCTTCTCCGTGAATAACACCGTCGAAAAGAAGCGAGGAGTACAAAGGTTAGTAATCAATTACAAGCCTTTAAATAAAGTTTTGGAATTGATCAAATATACAATTCCTAACAAACAAGATTTGCTAAAAAGAATAACAAATGCAAAAATATTTTCAAATTTTGATATGAAATCAGGATTTTGGCAAATTCAAATTTCTGAAATGGATAAATGCAAAACTGCTTTCAACGTTACGCTTGGACAATACGAATGAAATGTAATGCCTTTTGGGCTTAAAATGCGTCTTCAGAATTTCAAAAAACACGAATGATATTTTCAACAATTTTCAAGATTTTACAATTTTTTATATTGATGATGTTTTAATGTTTTCTTCAAATATAGAAAAACATTTTAAGCACATCAATATTTTTATGAATATAATAAAAAGAAATGGTTTGGATAGTTTCCCTACCAAAAATCAAATTATTTGAAACAAAGATTAGGTGTTTGGATTTTGAAATCCATCTAGGTATGATCAAACTCATTTAGACAAAAATAAGTTAAACCTGAAAGTCTAAGAGAGCACGATTGGAGAAGAAAGTGTAGAATGAAGAACGAGAAAGAAATTGAATAACTAAGAGTGATTTCCTTTGTCTCGTTGTTGGTACAATTCACTAATGTTCAATGATGTTTATAGGATATTAATTGAGAATAAATGCTTTGGTAGAATGTTGGCTTTCATCGAAAACGATTGCATATGTGGAGGGAGAGGCGAAAATAATATCAGCAATGGTTTCTTGAAGAAATGATTTTAAGAGGTAATTATGGTATTTAACATATATAAAAAGTGATTCATAGATAAGTTTTTGGGACGAAGTAGTGATAAAAAGGTTTTTGGTGTTTGGGTTATTTTATGAAATTCTCAACGGGCCAACCTTCTTCCATTCTCTAATCGACGGTCTTTCACCGTCTCGTTCACCCTATGGCAAAAACCCAATTTCAACCATTGTTTCTTACTATAAACCCTAATTCTCTGCTCCGATGTCCATGAATTCCTCCCAATTCAATCCACACCTAATTCTTCCATGGAATCCGCTATTAAAACTGTAAAGAAAGAGCAGAAAACCTTCGTTAGACGACGATTACCGCCAACCCCACCACCCCCACCCCCACCTTCTCTTTCTTCTTCCTCTTCGGCTCCTCTCAACCCAACTCTAATCCCAAACCCCTCACTCCCTTGTCCACAAAAGAAAACTCGGGATTTGCCAAATTTTTCGGAATGCCATGCTTGTGGATTTCGCATTGATGCCGTTGACGGTCGTTCCAGGCTTAATTCCCTCTACAGCGAGTGGCGTATTGTTCTTCTTTGTAAGAAGTGCTTCTCTCTTGTCGAATCTTCCCAGGTTTGTTCTTACTGTTTCGCTGACTCGACAAGAGATTCTTTTATTTGCTGTGAGTGTAACCGTCGGGTTCATAGAGAATGTTTTTCTCAGTATAGTAGAGTTGCTCCTTGGTCCTATTCCTCTTCGGGTTCTGAGTTTTCTGTTTGTATTGATTGTTGGGTTCCTAAACCAATTGTGACAGCGAGGGCGGTATTGAGAAGTGGGAAAATTAGGAGAAAGAATATCAATGTTTCGGATTTGCGAAGTTCTAAGGTCTCAACTAATGGAAACTGCAAATCTTTGAGTGCAATTGTGAAGGATGCAAATTGTTTGGTGGAGAAGAAAGTTGACGCTGCGGTTAGAGCTAGGGAACAGGCGCTGAAAAAGGCTGCTGTGGCTAGGAGGGCTTCTGCCTTGGCAAGCGATGCCTTAAATTTGGTTGCACAAAGGGATGAAAGTGCTGCCAAAGAATCTGGGGACTCTGCTGAGGATGCAGAGTTGGCAATTCAGTTGCACCGAGTTATGAATAGTTCTCCAAGATTTTCCAAGAATCTGTGTTCAACGAACTCAAACTACATGGATTTTGAGAATACGAGGGCGGATGATGGTGAGACATCCGCAGGACCACTGTTTAGCGGGGAGTTTGATTTCTTTAAAGCACCTCCAGTTTTGGTAAATAACAATACAGGCAACTCTCCTGATAATACTGCTTCTGAGCCTTCAGTCACGGCTAAAGATCATGTCTCACCATTAGAAAATAATCATTTAGAATCCCTGGGTAAAGATCCGATGCGTGTAAAGGGCAATGGTTGCATGGTAAAGTGTGATTCTGAGTCTGTGATTGTGGAATTGACACCAAAAGAAGAAACGAAGACCAGCTCAATTAAATTAACCAATGCCGGTTGCAATCACGACAGGTTATGCTCTGAATCTCAATTGTCACCCACACAAGATAAGTATGATCTACCCATGGATGAGAGGTGCATTGCAAAGCCCTATCACTATTTCTTCAAGTATAGGAGGAGAGATACAACAAAACGTTACCTGTTGAAGTATAGCAAGCGAAATTCAAAATTGAAGAGAGTGCCTGATTGCAATCCTAAAATTTGTGTTGATGGAATGTACTTGGGTGTTCCGTCTTCCTCTGCAGCAATTATAATTAGTAATACTGAAAATTTTCCAGTAATTTCAAATGCCTCATTTGGCTGCTGTGCTGTTCCTTTGCAAGCTTCTGGCCTGGGTGTGAATGCAGTTCAAGAAATCAGTAACAAAGGAGACAGGTAATCATCATGCTTTTTTCTGAAGCTGAATATTTATGGTTCCCTTTATAGTAAACTGACAACATGGAGAGTTAGTGCGCTAAACTTGGTTGCATGTATTAATGTTTCTCCTCTTTCAATTCAATTTTGCTTCAAATTCAATATATGATTTGTGATGAGTATTATCTGTATTGTAAATGGTGCAATGCAATGTACATTAAATGTGCCCAGTACCATCAAAATCACTTTCAACCTCTCAGCCAGTAGGGGTCCTCCATAATATTTATTGATATATCCTCGTCTACTCAGTACAGGAGTTTTTGGTGGCTGCAAAAAGTGCCACAGGTCATGTGGCTAACTATTTACTTTGTTGGAAGGTTGTACAGTCTCCCAGAAACTGTTCATATATCACATGCCTGACAAATGCAGTTTCCTTGTTACTTGATGATATTCTTTAAAACTATCATGGAATCATGTAAGATCTTTTGAATAGTAGGTGATGTTGAGGAATTACAATTTTATGATGATAAAACACACCCCACAGTGGATGAATTCTTATGAAGTTTCTGATGAATTGACATGTTAGGTTGAAAGGCAAAGGAATGAACAATAGATAAAAGAAGTTGCTAGCTCCAAGGGGAAACTTTGTTGGATGAAACACACCCCATAGTAGATGAATTCTTATGAAGTTTCTAATGAAGTGACATGTTAGGTTGACATACAAAGAATAATAGATACAAGAAGTTGCTAGCTTCCAAGGGGCAACTCTGTTGGCTAAGGCTTGTGGTCTCTAAGTAGCAACTAAGCTACTCTGGCTTAGCAGTCGACCTATGTTTTCGGGCGCATGTGTAAAGGCACGATTAGTTCCACAAATCTCATTGCACCGACCATAGTAAACTTGTTCCTAGAGATCACATAGAGTCTTTGAGTTTCCTTAATATAGAAGACCCTTGATGTCTCCTAAGTTCAGGTCTTGGAGCATGTGCCCACTTCACAAAATATTTGGAACAAATGTTGCAAGAAATTGGATATCTAACTTAGCTAACTAATGAAACCATCATGAGTCATCCTAACGGTCATAAGGGCGATTAGTATAATAACAAAAGGGCTTAAAAGGCAGGGGTTCAACCGTTCAATCTATGGTGACCACCTATCTAAGATTTAATATTTTACGAGTTTTTGAAGCGTCCAAATGTTGTTGGATCATGTGGGTCATCCCGTGAGATTAGTCGAGAGATGAGGGAGGTACGGGAAAGAGAGAGATCACATTCTAATGTTTGATTCTTTTTTATTTTATTTTATTTTTTTAAGAATGAATTGTTGAAGAAAATCTCAAAAGTGGAAATTAAACATAAGAAAAAACACTGCACACCATATGGAAATTGGTAAAATTAAGGAGAAATATGAAGCACTTCTTTTGAAGCGGAAATGGTTTCACGATTGTTTTTTTTTTTTTTTTAATTTTTATATCTGCAAGAGAGCTAACTAAAGAATGAACTGTGAGAAGAGGAGGGGGATGCTTGATTTGAAGATGCTTCTCCGTCCTTTCATGTGAAGACTTTTCAAATTCCCTTAATGAATGACTCAAGCTATAGGAGATGGGGGCTTTATTTCAGTGTTCAAATTTAATTGTTGAAATGGATGCAACATTAATGAAGTTTGTGTACAAACTAACTTTAATGAAAACGTTTCAGACTCTATCTTAGCCATTGATTTGGTATTGAAGGCGTGGCAAATTTTGTATTGGGTGATGGTAAATGTATAAAGTTCTGGCTGGATAAGTAGTGTGTTGATGCTCCCCTTTCCCTCAAATTCCCGGATATTTATGCTTTGTTGTTGAGTAAAGAAGCCTCGGTAGTGGATTGTTGGTGTAATGCCTCATTATCCTGGAATTTCAATCTTAGAATGAATTTGAGGGACAATGAAATTACTAATGCTGTGGCTATCTTTGAGCTGCTAAGTTCGTGGGCTCCTAAAGAGGAGGGAGATAGTTTCAGATGGAGTCTGGAAAAATCAGGAAGCTTTACTACTAAGTCTTCTTTTTTGAATCTCTCATCTAGCCGTAACTTGATTGCTTCCCCCCTTGTAAGGGCTGTTTGGAAGTTTAGTGAAAAAAGTGAAATTGTTCTTGTGGTCGTTGATTTATAGAAGTTTAAATACTCATGAAAAAATTCAGAAAAAAGGTCCCCAATATGGCTCTTAGTCCGTCCATGTGCTGTTTGTGTTATAGAAAGGAAGAATCTATTGATCACTTTTTTCTTCATTGTGATATGGCTAGAAAAGCTTGGCAGATGCTTTTCAATGTATTTAACTTCAGTGGCTGTCGTCCCTTGAAGATAGAGGATTGGATTGCGGAAGCCATAAGTTATAAGGTCTTCGGTCCTAAAGGAAACATTATTTGGAATTGTGCAGTTAGATCTTTGGCTTGGGGGTTGTGGAATGAAAGGAATAGTAGGATTTTTGGAGATAGAATTAATTCTTTTGATTATTTTTTGTCTATGGTTCAACACACAGCGTTTTGGTGGTGTACAAATCACACAAAACACTTTTGTAATTACAGCCTTTCCTTGATTTTCTACAATTGGATTTCTTGAGTTACTAGTCTTTTGGGAGGGTCTCCTTGGCCCTCGCTGTAGGTTGTATTTCTCTTTTTTCATCGTTTATAAAGTTATCGTTTCTTATCAAAAAAAAAAAAAAGGAGGGGACTCTTGAGATTACTTAGGTTAAGGAAAAGCCATCCAATGATCACTCTATTCCGAGTTTCAATGAGAAATTAAGGATGGATATAGAGAATGTTCCACATCCTTTGCGGATAGTTGTCAATGAAAGTATCTGTTTTGTTTTGTTTTGTTTTTTAAATTTTAATAAATGGAAACAAAACTTTTCATTGATACAATGAAAAGAGACTTGCTCAAAATACAATGGTGGGATATAATAATCAAAGGAAACTATTATAGGAGGGATCAATAGATGCATCGGGATATCTCAACTAGGTTGACACATCCATAACATTTTCATCATATCCAATGCAAGTTACCAAATGATAAGACTTCATGATTACACTGATGAAATAAAAGCATTCCAAAGTAGACATATATCCTGAATGGAATAATCAATAAAAAATTTGGAATGGGACATGAGAGAATGCTAGAAGACGAGCTGAACCAAATCGATGAAACCATTCAATAGACTTGTCAAGGAAGGCTTTGACTCCATTTGACTATAGTAGTTGTGCCTTAAAAGATAGCGAAGGACCAATCAAGACTTGAGAGATCCTATCACGAACTATATTTCCAAAAACCGAATGTAGACTACATAAGGAAAGTAATTTCTACCAACATTTACTTGAGAACGAACAGTCAAATAACAAATCTTGTAAATCTTCTCCATTTGTTTAACAAAGAGGGCAAATTGAAGGAGATAAATAGTGGGATTGAAGCTTGTGTTGCAAAGTGTTCGAGCAGTTCATGGAGCTAAAAATTGATATGTAAATCAGAATATTAATTCTTTTGGGGCTCTTAGACTTCCAAAGAGCTTGAGAAAGCTCTTTATTGATAGGAGATGAGGCAATTAAATCTTTAGACAATTGTTCTTTTCCAGAAGGTTCAAGTTGCACACCATTAATAAGGATGTTCCCATCTAGCTTGCTTTATTATTAAATACCTTAGCTAACCTCCTGGTTTGAAGGTGGTTTTGTTGCCTTTTATATAATCATCTGATGCACTTATTTCAAAAGGGATGACAATGGTCAATCCTTCACAGCCTATTGGGGATCTAATTCCTCCTCTTTCTCATTCCTCGGATGATATCACTAAGCAACAAAAAGTACAATAGGCCCCTCATGACATTGATGCTACAACAGTTTTTCCTCAAGGAAAATGTTCTCTAATGTTTACTTTCAATAATAAGGACTTAAGTGGGAGAATTTAAAGAGTCATCCCCTCTCATCATACTCAAAAAATAACTTCCTAAAATTGAAGAGGGTAATCACGACAAGGTAGAGGAAGAATGTTCTTGAATTTTGCTTTCCTATCTACCTTTGCATAGTTTTCAATCATGTAGCAGTCAGCAGACAACATAAAGTTCCAATGTATTTCATCAATCATTTATTTCCTTCCCCAACTCTGGTAAACAGTTTCTTGAAAGCTGTTCCAGGCCTCCTCCAGGTGGATTTCAGTCATGTTCGGTTTCAGGGGAAGAGTAAGTTGTTAGTGCAGTAGTGAGGACCCATACTGAAGTGTTCTTGAAGTGTGTATTCCGTCACTCGAGGATACAGTATTTGGGACATTGGATTTCAAGCAAGGCGGTTGAAGCAGATGGGGAGAAAGTAATAGCTATGGTTAATTGGCCAAGACCTAAAGATGTGTTGGAGCTCCGGGGTTTTCTGGGTTTAACAGGATATTACAGGCGTTTTGTAAAGGGATATAGTGATATTGCAGCTCCCCTCGCTAAACTACTTCAGAAAAATGCTTTTCGCTGGAATGAAGAAGCCACTCAAGCTTTTGAAGAACTAAAAAAGGGAATGGTTTCATTTCCTGTATTAGCTCTTCCAGATTTTTCACTACCTTTTGTCATTGCGACAGATGCTTCGAGGGTTGGATTGGGAGCGGCATTATCCCATAACTCTAGACTGGTCACTTATTTCAGTCAAAAACTTGCACCATGAACTCAAGCGAAATTCATTTACGAGGAGGTAGTTGATGGCAGTTGTGATGGCTATCCAAAAATGGAGGCATTATTTGTTGGGAACGAAATATATGGTTATATCAGATCAGAAGGCATTAAAGTTCTTGATTGAGTAGAGGGAGGTCCAACCTTTGTTTAAAAGATGGCTCACTAAATTGTTGGGACACGCTATCAAGAGTTAATCATCAAGCTGAATTGTCAATGATGACGACATGATTGGGTAGATGTGGAAATGGTGTTGAAAGAGGTTGAGGAAGATGAAGAACTACAAAAGATCATAGGAGTATTAAAAGGGGATTCAGAGGGAAAACCCAATTTTCAATGGGTTAACAACCGATTGCTCTACAAGAACTACAAAAGATCATAGGAGTACTAAAAGTTGTCACTCATACCATCCCTTTTACATACATTTCATGATTCGGTGTTGGAAGGACGCTCCGAGTTTCTTAGAACTTATAAGAAAATGAATGGGGAGTTGCACTAGTTGGGAGTGAAAATAGATGTGAAGAAGTATGTTGAGCAATGTGAGATATGTCAACGAAACAAGATTGAATCGCTTTCTCCCGCTTGGCTTCTCCAACCTTTACTCCTTCTTGAGTTAATCCTTGAAGACTGGACAATGGATTTCGTCGAGGGAATACCAAAAGTAGGAGGGTATGATTCCATAATGGTCATGGTGGACCGCTTAAGCAAGTTTGCCTGTTTTATTGTCCTCATCCCTTCATCGAAAAACAAGTTGTTTGAGGTTTGCATTGAAAGGGTGGTAAGTAAACATGGAATTTTAAAATCTATTATTACAGATCGTGGATTTTCTTCAGTAATAAATTTATAATAAAATTGAACTTTCCCAAGTGTCTCCAACCATGTAACTCCCAAAATTACATCAACACTACCAAAAGGTAAAGGAAGAAAATCATGAGTGGTAGATAAATTTGCTATAGTAAGAAGCACACCTTTACACATTCATGCAGCGCGGACCACTCCTCCGATTCCTAACACGACGCCGTGACCATCGAATGCTTTCATTGGAATTTTGAGCCGTGAAACAATCTCCTTCGATTTTCGAAATAAAGTTGTGTGGCTCCAATTAAGACAACAACCTCTTTTCTCCTTATTACTTTTATTTTTATCGTTTTCAGTGAACCAAGCCCAACCAATGAGTTGAGTGATAGATTGGCTGACTTTCTTTTCTACTATCACTCCTTCAGCCTCCTTCATTCCTTCAACTGGCGGTTCAACGTCCTCGCCCATGTGTTCGCCTTCTTGAACAACGATGATATTGAGCTCTTTCCTTTTACATCGGGGGCCAGGGATGAATTTTTCGTCACACTTAAAGCATAGTCCTTTCTCCTTCTTAATCTATATATCGTTCTCAGTCAATCGTTTATATGGGTGCGACATATGCTCTTTGCTCCAAAATCACATGGAGTGATTGTTGTTGAAGACCATGCGAGATTATGGCTAGGGTTTATTATTTTCATTGTTCTTGTTGGAGCAGCCCGTTCATTTGAATTTGACCCTGTGTGACCCGTAGACCCACGTGATTCAATTGTGGCACTTTTTGTTGTAGAGTTAGGTTTGCATTTGCCCCTTGAATTTGCTTAAGTTGGACCGCCTAATCGTTTTCAATCACTTGGGCCATCATCATCTTGGCAGCTAGACCCACAGGGTTGAGTTTTCTCATTTCACTTTGGATCTCTTCCTTCAGCCCACAAACAAAATGCTTTCTAGGGCTGCATCATTTATATCTCTGAGGCCCGTTGAATATTGTTCAAACCGCCTTCTATACTCACGAACGGTCGATTCTTGCTGTAGCTTCATCAGTTGTACATTCTTATCCCCTTGGATTGTTGGTTTGAATTTTTTCCATAGAGGCTGTCGGAACTCCGACCACCTATTGATAGGCGTTAGATCCTCTTGCCACTGGTACCAATCTAGCGCTTCCCCTCCCAAACTCAAAACTGCAATATCCAATTTATCTTTCTTCGTCAATAGATTCTCCACGAAATATCGTTCTACACGATGAACCCAACCATCAACGTTCTTCCTCCCCTTTGAAGATCAGCACCTCCTACTTTCGCAACCTCATATCGAAGAGTAGTACTTTTCGATTATTTGGTGTGCAGGTGCACTAATGTCCTGATTGGTAAACCAGGTTTGTAGTCTGTTCTCCTTTTGTGCCTTGAGTTGATCCTTCGTTCATGGGTTTCTTACTCTTATTAGTGACGGTATGCTCGCTTGATGATGACTCTTTCACCGCACCTCCTAACACCTTCATTCCTTTCGTTAGCAACTTCATATCCTCACGCAACATCAAAAAATTTGACTCAGTATTTTGTTCTAACGTCATTCTCTTCCGTTCCACTTCAGCGAATTGATCCTCCATCTTGCTTTCGAATGCCACTCGATGTTCCTCTGATTGTAGGAATCACACCTCGACTTTCTCTTCCATTCCCGTCACCTTGGCTATCAAACCAGCCAAATTCTCTTCCAATTCTATTACTCTAGCTTCCATCTTTCCAACCATTCCAGAAACGTGTCTGATACCAAAATTGTTAGGCCTTAGCCACAATTTTATTTATCACCGGGGAAGGGTTTGAGTGCTTTACAATCCCTAAGGGCCCACTCTTCTCATTTTCATTAACTAACTTCCCCATCAACCCTTTTTATTCTTATGTGAATACACATTTACTATCGGGGGCTATCATAAAACTCCATAAATAGGAATCTTTCCTTCTTGTATGAAGCACATTATTCATTCTAATAAAAGATTCACGATCTTAATTCTTGGAGGATTCTCCTTGAGAATACTTAGGCTGCATCAGTTTTTTAGCCACGTCCCCAATGTCTGTTGTCACTGTATGTTTTGAAACTAAGAAAGACGTAATTTTATGTGTCAGACTTGTTTAGACAAGTATTTAGACATGTGTTTGGACATAATCCTGATCGACATAGACACTTTGCCAAAACCTAAGTGTTCATGCCTACTGGCAAATATATTTTGCTTGAAGTTCATATTGTCATGGTCTTTTTAAAATATGGGACACACATCCATGTCAAAAATGCTACACACGATGGGCTTTTATTGCTATTTCCAATGGCAATTGAATGGTGTAAATATGAAATCGAAGCGATTCCCCCTCCCTTAATCCAACTAATTTTAGGATTTAGGTGAGGTTCTGTAGATGACATTTCTTTTCGAAACATAGACAAACTTTTCATTGATACAATGAAAAAAGAATATTGCTCAAAATACAAAGACATACAATGAGACATATAGATTCATATAATGCAAGACAAACATATCAATGGATCAACACTGAGCCATCTCAACTAGGTTCACACAACCTTAACGCCTTCCTCATATCCCAAATCCAAAAACCATCCTTGATCAAATTTCATAGATCTTGAAGCAATACATCATAAGACTTGGTACATAAAACACAATTAAAGTGAAGAGATAAAACCAGTTCAATTTAGGGATCTTGGATGGAGTAATCATGAAAGAACATGGATTGTGAGCACCATGAAGATGCAAGTAGCCTGCTAAACTAAAACGATCTGACCAATCAATGACTTTGTTGTAAAAGACTCTTTGATTATGCTCAAACCAAAATTCTGATGGCATAGCTTTGACTGCATTTGACCATAGTACTTGTGCTTTAGACGATAGTGAGGGACCTCTCAACACTTGGAAGACTCACAGAACGAATGCCCAAAGACCCACAACAGATTAAAGTACGAGAAGAGCTTCCACCAACACTCGCTAAAAAAGGAACAATAAAAAAGACAGATTCTGTAGGTCTTCACTGCTTGCTAAACAAAGAGGATAGATTGTTGGGGATGAATAACGGGCTTAAAGTTTGTGTTGGAGAATGGCCGGACAGTTGAGGGAGCTAGAACACATAATCCAGACCAAAATAGTAACTCTTCAAGGACTTTTGGATTTCCATAAAGCGGCTCGATTGGATGATATAATATTAAATTTAGCCTCACCCATCAGCTCAAGCTTTTCGGTCAATCAATGGTTTAAGAGATTCTAATATTAAATTTAAAGTATTGAGAAGGTTCTTGGATACAACATTTTCACTGCTCTCACGATCAACTATGTCATTGCAAATTTTTCCATTGATTGTACATCATGTTTGAACAAAGTGTGGCATAAGGGTGCGTATCTGTATTTGGAGTTAAGACTAGTCTCTGAATCACACATGTAGTTGCTCCTTTTCGCTCCAAGTTATATCTTCTCCTTCAGAGTCCTCACTTGTTTCCTTCTCCCAATTCTCCATCTTCTGTCCTTGCTAGAGTTTTTATTGAAAGGCGACCATTCTATGGATGTCAAACTTTCCCACAATGGAAATATTTGCCAAGATTTGGTCAATTAGATGAATTCTTACCCAAGAAAGAAAAATACAGAATCCAGATTGTATTAAAGGAAATGTTTTTAGTCTTTCAGCTGCATTTGTCAAGGAAGTTGTTTTACAGAATTGAAGTCAATAAGCTTCTACTAGTTTAGCTTGCGAATGGGCTTTTCACTAATTAGGGGTCGTTTGTTGGACCGTAATGGAATAAGAATGTAATGTAATGTAATCCAAGACCCATGTTGAGCGTTTTAGGCCCCGAATTGTAATACTAAACTCGTTCCATTCCCATAGTTTTCAATCCAATCCTCTTTTTTTACCATTTTCACACTTTGTAATCCCATTTTCGTTCCACCCTCCATTTTCACGCATTTCAACACCTCTTTGATTTTTAATAATTCTGATTACATTCCAGCTCTCCAAACAACCCCAAAGATTAATTCATTCGTTAAGGATCCTACTCATGCTCCTTCTCTCTCACATTATGTTAATGACTGTGATGAAGTTAGTTTGAGTAGTGTACAATGTACTCTTAAGTTTATGGAAACTATTACGAATGATACTACTGCAGGAGATTCTTTTGGTGGTGATTTAGTCTCATTATTTTAAGTGACAGAGATTTGTCATTCTCTTCCTTCACCACTGCTTAGAAAATATGCTTCTTCTCTTATCGAAACTGGTGGTCTCAGGATATGCAAAATTCTTCTCTTCCATCAATAGAGCATTTGTTGTTGATGTTTAGTTGCTCTATTGTATTTATGGTTTGGGTTCAATGGTTCCTGCTTGATGTTTTCAGGCTCCGTTCTGCTTCTCTGTTGGTGTTTGTTCTTTTGGTTCGGGCTCAGTTTTTTGAGTTTTTCTTGTTTTCTTGTCCAAGGTTTTGGTTCTCTGGTGTTGTGTTGGTTCAGTTTTTAAAGGTGCGGTCTTTGCATTGATTTTGGTCTTTTAGGCTCTCTTCTTGCTAGTTTTTTTTTCACCAAACAGTGACATTTACGAATGACAGCTAAGACTCACTTTCTGAATTTCTCTTTGAATGCACTCTCACTTAGATGTCGAAAGGTTTACAAAGAGAGGGTATATATAGCTATGATTTGATTAAGTCATTAGGTAATAAGCTCTTCCAAAGCAATATTAAGCTTCCAATTATTCATCGCTTGATTCCAAAAAGTATGATTTCAGTCTTATGTTCGTAGATGTGGTTATTATCCTGATTTATCCAAGAAAATAAAGGGGGATTGCAGTGTTTTGGTCTTAAATCAACCAGTTTAGTAAGGTATCTTTTCAAATTAAAGTCTTTTTTTTTATAATAATAATAATTATTCATTAGAATCCTTTGAAAATCATTTTGAAGTTCTTAGATGGAATGTTGTGTGTTGGACCCTATCTTTGCTGTTATTTTCCCTCATCTTTAGTTTTATTACAAGTGGGTAAAATAATTTTGAAGTTCTGCATTTTCTTGACAGCATATTGTATAAAATAATCTTCGATACAAAAGAAGTATAAATCGATCCTTTACTTCCATTTTATTGTAGTGGCGAATTTTTATGGCCACAATTCTAGGGATAATATTCTGAATGGATTTCTAATTAGAAAATTTTGTTATTTTAAGTGACAATATGAGTAAAGTTCAGTTATCTTATCCATCTCTATTTTGAGTTTTTTAAGTGGTGCAAACCTGTGGGAACTATAATTGTCAGTAATGAAAGGCTTCATGGTATATCTCTTCATATGAAGTCTTAGGAAATTTTAGGAAGGACCGGCTTAGATATGGGAATTTGTTACTAGTAAATTGTGTTGCATTCAAGACGCATTCCATTATTTTCTTTTTGTTTGATCAGATGCTCTTTCATCGTTTGCTGCTCTATCCATTCCCTTTAAATTTAAACATGGTTACTAAAGAGTCCTATCGCGAATTCATCCTGAATTGGCCTAGTGATAAAAAAGGAGACATAGTGTCAATAACTAAGAGGTCATAGGCTCAATCCATGTTGGTCACCTCCTAGAAATTAATTTTCTACGAGTTTTCTTGACATCCAAATGTTGTAGGGTCAGGTGGGTTGTCCTGTGAAGCTAGTCAAGATGTCGTAAGTTGGCCTGAACACTCAAGATATAGAAAAAAGTCATCTCGATTTTCAAATGTATTGCTGCTCATACAGTTAGATTATTAGTTCCTAGTTGTGAAGATGACTGATGAGAAGAATGTTTGAAAATGTCGTGTACTCTGATTTATAGTTATAGGTGATGTTTCAATGTAATATATAATATATGTTGCTCAAATGAACAGGTAAGGGAGACAGAGGGTAGGCACAAGAACATTTGTGCAAGAGAAAAGGGACATAATGTGACTGTGAATATGAAGGCTTGGAGAGAAAAACATGGGATGTTGTTTTGTTATTGCAAGGAAAGTATTGTGATAGAGGGGAGATGTATTTGGTCAAGAAAGCCTTGAGTTTGTACACCTTCCTTACTAAATAAATAAAAAAATGATTCTACTTCTTGATTGGTTTCTCTACTCTTTTTTTTTTCTTTCAAATCAAAAGTAAATAAATCAATAAATAAACAAAATAAATAAAAAGCAATTTCCAATTTCTTTGAAATCGTAATTTAGAAGTGTCTAGCTTAGAAATGTGAGAGTATTAATAATTTGTATACTTTCAATTAATATGAAATAATATATTCAATATAATTTTACATTTTTTAATAGTGAGTTCTAATTAACTAACTAAATGTAAAACAAGAATTTTGATGTGATTATAATCGAAAATAGTATGATTTAACCTAACGTTGTTTTAATTAATTAATCAATTAATAAAAATAAGTAAGTAGTTTTACATTAAACTTTTATATATAAAAATTAAATAATTAGCAACGGTTAGATTTAGATTAAGTAATTGATCAATCAGGCTCTATTATACAACCGATGTGGAGGGTAAATCTTGTCCTAAAACTCATGACAAAAGGATTCAGTATGGGGGTGGGGGTAGGGGTAAAACTTGGCCTAAAACAAAAGGATTCACTGCCATTCACTTTTCAAAGCATTCTGATGTTTCAAGTATATGCTTAAATGAACATATCCTGTTTTTACATGTTTGATTTTCAAATCTGATTACATAAAGTCATAGTAAGCTCATTTCTTGACAATTTTTTCCGTCCACTAAAAAAAAGTCATAATCAAGCTATATGATATTTTTAGGTTTTTTTTTTCAAATATAAAAAAAAAATGAGACAATTTACTTACAAATATTGCAAAATGTTATAAAATCATTGTTAAGTTGTACAATATTTTTAGGATTGTTTCCAGATATAGATGTGTATTAGTGTTACCAATGTCAATTTGTTATGGTTGAAAATATTTACAGTAGTTTTGTCATTTAAAACAA
>JBBPDJ010000001.1:11137827-11156757 GCA_037974625.1 Cucumis cinereus
TTGCCATTTGTAATCAAGATCAAGAAAAGCAAAAAGCAAAAATTAGAAGTGCCTAATAACACAAGTAGCCTCTTTTCTTTAATTCTCTCTTCCAAATTCCCTCCAACCTCCAAAATTTCTTTCCAACAACCTTTTCTTCCTACAGATGATCTTTTCTGTTACGAGTCTCCTCTCCTTTTCGTTCTATTGGTTGTAAGTTCACCACCGTACAAACTACTTCTTCGTCTTTAGGACAACATTAATCTTCAAATCACTGTCACTTTTTATTTCCATTTCATACTTGACAATCTCATCCAAATTTTTCTCACGTTTCTTCTTTTGTACACTCCTTCACTTCTTCAAACATAAGCTAGCCGATAAATACTCTTTCCTTCGTTTCTTCTTTTTACCATTTTGTCTTTTTGTCGAAATTGTTTGCCACCTCTCCAAGCGTCTCCACTTTCCCCGATTACTACTTCCTCACCACTTCACTCTTTGTCATTGACAACAGCCTTGGATAATCATGTTTCTCTTCTTCTCCAACTTCCTCATCTTCAATTCAACCTTCTTTTTCTCTTTTTCTCCACCTCTTGTATCTGAATCCATCATGAAAATTCCAGAATGAATGGGCTCAGATACCAATTTATTAGGACTTCAACCTAACAAGAGATACTTAAAAACACAAGGTGAACTCAAGAACAATCAACTATGGAAATATATGAAAATATATTGAAAAATGCGAATTATGATATTCATAATAACAAATAATCCTAGCCTTTCGAGAGGGCTAGACTCTCCCTAAATTCCCACTCAAGGAATTTACTACAAAACTCTTCATACCTTGCTCTCAACCCAAACCCTCTATTTATAACAAAAACCCTAACCACTCTATTAGCTAATTACTAATATGCCCCTTCTAATAGCATACTAATTTTCCTAACAACTCTACTATT
Source organism: Cucumis cinereus (assembly GCA_037974625.1). NCBI lineage: Eukaryota > Viridiplantae > Streptophyta > Magnoliopsida > Cucurbitales > Cucurbitaceae > Cucumis > Cucumis cinereus. Next base: position 11,138,760 of record JBBPDJ010000001.1, read on the forward strand.
TCTATCACTAGGGCCTTACAATTACATTATTGTCAAATATGACATCCAGATTCCAAGGTATCAATGAAAAACTATGAGTTACATGTATAATCTAATATGCATATAATCACTAGTATGACACCAATAATTTATACGGACTCAAAGCAATATAAATATGATTCGTATATTCTAAAACTATAATCGTTAATAAAATCTTCAGAGAGCCCTTTTACATTATAAATTCACAATTGCTGAAAGATCTACCTCAATTACCTTCTTGCGCACTTGTTTTCACTTCGTGAATTAGATACGTACGGAGTATTTACCTGCAATAGTTGTAGTGTCAGTGCTACAAGAAATTTTAGTAACATTTAAAGAAGAAACATACAATTTTCAAATTGTTTACAACAGACTCAATCAAGACTGTTTATTTACCACTAAACATACCAGCTTAATCATCATAGGCTGAAATGTGTACAAACATAAATGGTGACCATTAGTAAAACAGTCTAATAGCTTACATCATATGTGTGTTGTGCGGCCCTCTCTGATGTCTTGAGATGAAACACCTAAAACAGCCAAATAAAAGTTTTCAATAAAATTAAGGTACAAAATACCTGCCTATTATAAAAATTTCCGTCAAGGTGCTGGTACAAACATTAGCTCAATAAATGAAAACAATTCATGCTCAAACAAATTACTTGAAATTCAGGCATCTGCGGTATACTCTTCTTTGGTGGGAGCAAAGTAGGAGCCTCAAGGATCTGTAAAGCCAAAAAAGTGCTATAATGGTTTTAACTCTTTTCTTTTTAGAAAAGTACACGAAAATTTTCATTAAAAGAATGAAAAGAGAGTAACGAAAAACAAAAATAAAACAGCTGAAATCATAAGTTCATAACTAACAAATCATAAGTCAAGCTGCAACAAAATAAGGGAAACAAGAGAAACTAAAAGAAATAAAACTATTATGGTGTAATAAAAGCAGCCCAGTTGCAATAGATATCTCGGATTTAAAACTGTTCAAACTTCTTGGATAGGGAGCACCAGGAGGAAGAGTTTAACTGATCGAGTCAAGAGAAGTGCTATAATATCATACAAACAATGGAGCAAGTCTTATATGAATAAATAAAAGGTAAAAGAAATTGTGCCAAGCACAACAATACGAACTTTTCGGTTCAGCGGCCGTGCTTTAAAGTTAGAAGCATCCGATTTATCATGTTCAGTAATTGTCATGTCGATTTTAGACCTAAAATTCAAAACTTGTAAGATGATGCCATCAGCACAGAGAACAAATTATTAAATGTTGAATGAGTTAGAAAAACAAAGAAAAAATGCTTTATTTTCGTTCAAATAAAGCTACTACCTGTGTCTCTGTGCTCTATTCGCTGTCTCAAGATTGGGCTCTTTAGTTATGGTAGATTTAATATTTGTAAGAGGTGGAAAAACTTCTGAAACAACCTGCAGTAGCTATAAGGGTTAAATTCTAGTTGATGAACGAACTAAGACCAGAGATTATATTCTAGTTGATGAACGAACTAAGGACAGAGATTTTGAGTAACATTTCAAGATTGTCAGGTAATTTTATGAATTAATTAGATTATAGGTTCTAATTTTTAACCTTTTATGTTGGAAATAGAGTTGTGTAGTGAACAAGAAAAGAGTTGGTTTTGGGTTTGGAGGTCAAGTTAGGGGTTGATTTAAGGTCTATACAAGCTAGGCCACTTGGATAATTTTGGGACTTAATTTAAGGTAAGTGATTTACTAGTGAATTCCTCGAACCTAAATGATTATAAGATTGTGTTACACTGAATCGCTATGAATTTCTATGATTTATTCTTGATTGGCCTGTGAGAGTTTTTAAAATTCATAATTAATGTTATTAAAGTGATGTTATGTTTATTGCATGATGTGGATTTTGCATGTTGTGTGCCTTGTTGAACGGATGGTGTCTATTAAACTTTTTATGGGGCTACGTATATTATATTTTATGTTTTATGTTTTATGTAACAGTGTCCCTATGAGATCACCACCTATGGATGTTTTGACTATTATGACTATTATGTGTATCCTTGAATCCACACTTATGGTTGATATGTGTTTCTACGAGATCATTATGACACCCTATGTTACAAGATGTATATTGATTCTTCGATAGAAAGGTTAACAGATTTACCTAATAGACCAGTAGTGGGTCACTCAGTATAATAAATATTTCTCCTTTCTTATGTTTTAATTTTTGAAAGCAAATGTAAGGGCAAGCTGGCGAATGCCAAGAAGAACCTATAACCGTGTCATTTGGGACTATATTGTTGCTTCTACTATATTTTGATGATTTTAGATAGAGGACCCCGAGTTAGAACTTTATTATTTGTTTGTTCATTAAATTATTTATTTATTTTACTTATTTTGAACACTATCCTCTTAGGTCTTATTTTCTATGTTTCTCAAATAAAATGTTCTTAAAGAATGCATTGTCTTGATTTTAAATCTTGTTGCTCCTAGAGTAGTTGTCTTAGCTTAAGTTTAAAAAGTTGGGTTGTTATATTATAGTTTGATTTAGGCCTCAATTATTATTGATTTATGTCATAATTAGTTGTTGTAATTATAGTGTATTTATTTGGATAGAATATTTTCCTTTTTAGTTTTACGTTTTTCTTCCATTTAAAATTGACCATTGTATTATTGTAAAGCAAGAAAGTAAGAAATTATTTAATAATATTCCAACTTTACCAACATGGTATCAGTGTAAACATACATAATAAAACCCTAAATATGTAAATCCTAGCCCTAGCCATCACTTCATCATCAGCCACCGTCGTCATACCTCAGACTCATACCCACCCGACGACGGGGCTGTGCATCGGTGACCCCTTATAAGCCAAAGTTATCCACCATTCCAATTGTTTGCAAACATCCCTGTCACCACTGCTGGGGTTTTGTGTTGCCTACTGACATCTTCAATCATCTCTGTTATTGATTTTTTTATTATTATTATTTTGTTTGGTTTTAGCTGCTGAAATCTTCTTTTTGGAGTTTTTATTCCCTTTATTTAATGCATTTTCATGTTTTCAATGTTGCATGAATTGGCTAACACGATTGACCACAAATGCAATATCAAGGTCTAGTAAATGTGAGATACTGTAATGAGCCGAACTTTCTGTATAGGGTAACATCAGAGTAAAGTGGAGCTGATGCACAGGGACTAACTGTAGTGGACATGGCTGTGAGACAGGAATTTGCAATTGACATGCTAGAGGAAGTGAGCAGATCAACAAAGATACTTAGCTTGATTAACAAAAATGCCTCCTGCAACACTCTTAATTTCAAGGCCAAGAAAGTAACAGAGATTGCCATTATCAGATATCTGAAACTCTAAAGAGAGTTGATATTTTAAACGAAGCACATAGTTGGAATTTGAGGCAGTAGTGATGATAATATCATCAACATGGAGTAAGAGATAGGTCAATGGAGAGTCGTCCAATTGGACAAATAAGGAGTGCTCTGCAGCGGACATAATGAATCCTAACGTGAGTAAATAAAATGTCAATCGACTATACCATGCTCGATCTGCCTCGTTCAGACCAGCGGACATAATGAATCCTAATGTGAGTAAATAATAAGTAAACAAACATGATCGAGGCAAAATTTGTCAATAAACTCGGTCAGGTGAGACATATAAACAATTTCTTGCAATTGTCCATGTAAAAAAGCATTCTTAACATCCATTAATGCATGGGTCAAGAATAAGTAGCAGCAAGCATAAAAATGACCCTGAATAACTTGAATCGGAATATTCAAGTTAATAAAAGTGATCGTTTGTATCAACCACCAGTGATTTTATCCTCTATTTTCTTAGCAGATCCTCCTCTGTTGTGGTGTGACAATGTGTCAACTATCTCACTAGCCACCAATCCTATTTCATGCTCATGCCAAACATATTGAAATTGATCATCATTTTGTTCAAGAAAAGGTTCTTCGCAAAGATCTTTCCATCCGATTTGTTTCTTCACAAGACCAAGTTCCTAATCTCTTCACAAGGCTCTTCCATCACGTTTCTTTCAGTCATGCTCTTCCAAACTCATTACTATACTTCACCCTCTTGAGTCTGAGGGGGTGTATTAGTCAAATAACTTTATCACATTTCTTTATCATCGTTTCTTTATTAATCCAGAATTTAAGGATATTGTCCACATCCACTATCCTTGCTTTTATTGGGTATGCATATAATGTATGCCCTAGTTTATTGTATTATATCTTCTCACTTAAACTCGATATTTGTATATTATACCACTGGAGTTTTAGTCCAAGTGGGAGTATATTGGGTTTTATGTCCTAAAACTCATGACTTGTGAATGTTTGACTATTATATTATTTAATAAAGTAGTTATTGAAGTATTGTTCGATAAGTTGTCATTGAATAAGTTGCTCGTTATAAACTCCAAATCTAATAAGCAAGGCTCCTTGACTATAGTATGAGTACTTAAACTTTATCAAAACATGCTTATATCATTCAATTGCATATGGTGGGTGTCAATTAATGTGATGAATAAGATGTGAGCTAAAATTGATATATTATGGTTTTGTCAATTAAATTGAGCTTTAATTTGTAACAAGCGTTGTAATTGGCTTGTGCTAAATGGCCTTTAGTGTGTTATTGAGAATGGGATCTTTATAGTTCATATTAAGTTGTAATTTGAAGAAACTGGAGAAAAGTTCGAGCCGGTCGAAAACTGGGATGAAGCTTCTGTGTTGTAGCGCCGCAACGCCGTTCAAAGTATGGCTAGGTGTTCTTCGCTGCACCATGTAGGTGGCCGGTCTACACGGTCTAGACCAAACCGTTGGGCCATTTGGGTAAGTTCAAGTCCATTTGATGGGTTTTTGGGCCTGTTTTCATGGTTCCAAGGTCGGTTCAAATGTCTTTCGGGCAGTTTGTGACGCGAGATGGTTCGGGATCAGTTCAAGCAAAATCTCAATTATTATTGTAATAATTTAAGGTTTAGAGACAATTTAAGAGCCAAAACCGGTTCATTTTAGTGTGTTACATATGTTTATTCGTTATGAATGTACGTATGATTGTTTAAATCTATTTATGCAGAAAGTATGTCATATAGATTTAAAATCCCACGAGAGGATTAACATGTTCATGCATTAAAAAGGTGTTATAAAGGTTATGATATGTTTAATACATCATATCATGGTTATTAATATAATTTGTTATATTATTTTATGATACGTTGGTTTATATAATTGTTATATAAAAGCATTTTACATGAATGTTATAGGTTTAGTAGTATGTTCTATAAGTATTATAAAAATAATTAGACTTTCAAAATCTATAACAAAAATAATAAGCATGCTCACCTACTTTAATCATATCCACAAAAATTCATAGAAATAGGTCGATATCTTGTAAAATTGGTTACAAGAGATTCACCTGATTAAATCTTGACAAAAAGTCTGATAAGATGACTAAGATTGGAGGTTCTTAAGTTGACGGTTTATAGAACACCTGCTACCTCAAGAGCGAAATCAGTTCTTGAGCCTACTAACCTAGTTTTATGAGCATGCGTGAGAGATGTGTGATAACAAAATAGTTTATCACCTAGACATCATAGGTTAAAATCCAATATAAAAGTTATACTTGGATATAAAACCTAGACTTAGCATATGTTTAATTAGTCGAAATATATGCTTAAGTAACAGTTTACATTGAATCCGTCTAGAACATTTCAACTGAAGAGAAGTAATGTACTTTTTTAGCTTTAGCGTTCTTAAAAGTTCTCACCGTGAGATTTAGGCTTGGCTTTGGATCACCTTAGGAATGGACTCCATTTAGATAGTGTTTGCAGGAATTAATATCAAGGTGATTATGGGAAGTTGTTTATGGTAAGCGGTGAAGAATTTGTGTCAACACACCTTAAGGTTTCTTCCATTAGGTTACACCATGAGATTCCTATAATATATCTGCATGTTTTCCCTGGAGCGACTTTATCGTACTATAGGATTTGAAACACATGAACCCCAAAAATGGATAGGGCTTATTAGATTGGTTTTTAATTTTGTCTTTCCAACTTCAGAAGCATATTGATCTTAATCTTAGAAATTCATAAATGGAAGGTCCCACTTACAAGAATATCTAAGGTGTTAGTATGTTCTTGACCAAAGTAACTGTAACTAAATTCTATGGAATAAATTAAAGAGTTATTCAGATTGTATTTAGTGAAGAAAGTCTTGGTTTAATGAAGGAATAATTGACTTCCTCTCGATGGAGGTTATTCTAAACCATTGAAATATCGTTGCATTTACTATGTTGGATACATCATTAATTTTGCTAAAACCTTATTTGATTTATTTTAAGAGTTTGTAGCATACCTCTAATAGAAATTGTTAATTCTTTTCACATGTCTACCTCAATAATTCACCTATTAGCTTTCAACAAACTTAATGATGATTTGAAGTTTGTCTGAACGAAGGAATGTCCTGTTATTATGGCTAAAAATAATATTTATTTTCTCAATTATCTTATATTTATTTAAAATATAAGATTCAAGAAGATTTAATTTTATCTCCTTAAAAAGAGGAAGATTACCTTGTCCAATTAGAAATTTCCTATTATCTTTACAAAAGAGAATTGGCTATTTTAAGATTTCTTATAACATTAGGAATATCTGTTGAAGACCTATAAATAGGTGAACTATTGTTGAAGAAAGCATGCAACTATATTGTAACAAGTGAAGAAAGACCGAAGACTAATTAATAATTATTTCAAGTGGTATGTTGCTAGAACTTTAATATTTTCATATTTTCCAGCTATTAAACTTTATGATTAAGAAAAACTCTTATATATTAAATATTATAAAGTTCTTGAGAAGTCGAAGTCAACATATTGTTGCTATTGTGCTTTGTGATTTTGTTTGTCATTAACGTAATTGCAAAGCTGAAGTGTTCTGTAATATTCATTTGCATACAAAGTCATCTGTCCAGTTATTGACAGTGTGAAGAACTTGCGTTGCAAGAGGAGTAAGAATTAGGGAGAGCCTAATTATACATCAAGTGTTCAAACAGGTGGGGCCTGTATTCCATTAGATAGAGGGAGCCTATCTCACAGAAGTATCTCTTTCCATGAATCAGGGGGAGCCTTGATTCTAGAGATACATAAGTAGCATAGGTTGAAAGTGTTACTTAAAGACTGTTATTCTAAATTGAAGGTTTAGATTCAAACAGTACTATCTCACTTGATTGTACACATTCAAACTCTTGTTTATATTGAAGCATTGTTCTTATAAGGCATAAGTGCCCCCAGACGTAAGGTATTCACTGAACTGGGTTAACAATTCTGTGTGCACTCTATTCTCACTCTAATCATCCTGAGTTACATATTTAGTCAAAACTACAAATATAACTAAATAAATATAGTAAATTAGATCTATTTACTATTTCATCCTCTAAATCCCAACTCATCGATAAACTGAACTGTTCGAGAGTCTTATGTTAAGTGGGATCATGCAAATGAAAAGGCGAGAGCTTATATTCTGGCTAGCATATCTGATGTCTTGGTCAAGAAACATGAGCCGATGGCAAAAGATTGTTCCTCATCTACGAAAACTTTTTGGTTAATTTTTTTCCTTCGACGAGGGGGGAAATTTGTTCCTTCACTAGGAAATAACATAATGTGGTGTCCCTTGGTCTCTTTCTCCCCCCCCCCCCCCCCTCCTTCTTTTCCTCCATTGTAGAACACGTTTCAATTTATTGTGTTTTACAACTTGCATGCTAGAGTCATTACGTGATGTTTACTAACTTCTTGTGGAGTAATTGAAATCATAAGTTTAGAGATGAGTTTTCTTTACTCTCTATCTTGATCTTGTTTCCTCTCTAAACAAGCCATTCAATATTAAAAATTGTGCCTATTGGTCTTTTTGGGCCAATTAATTTTAGGTTGTCAAAAACTATATAAAGCCCAATTTTCCACTGTCGGCAGATTAAAAAAATTAATGAATTGAGATTTTTTTTAGATTTGTTGAGAGCTAAGATTTCATATTGCAATTTATTGTTTTTTAGAACTTGCATGCTAGAGTCATTCAATGGTGTTGAATAAATCTCTTATGAAGTTATTTGAATCAGAAGTTTAGAAATTGAGTTTTCTTTGCTTTTGACCTTGATCGTCTAGGCAATATGTTGCAAAACTTTTTCTTGGGTTGATTCCATATTGTTTTGGGGTTTTGAGTATTAGATTTAAAGGTTTAGTTCCTCAACAAGGTTGTTGATGATTATTTCCTTTCTCGTATTATATTTTATTGTATTGGTTGTATTATATTGGCCAAATATATTTTTTCCTTCTTTGTAATGGGTTGATCTTCTATTTAAGAAAATCTTTTTCGTTGTGAAATATACAAGAAATATATTATTTTGGCATGGTATCAGAGCACGTTTTTTTAAAACCCTAAAAACCCCCAACTTTTAAAAAACCTTCAATCCCTTACAGCCCGCTGCCGCCGCCACGTACATCCACCACATCTAGCGCCATCACTGTCTGTCACTCTACTTCAACCGATCATCGTTGTAGCCATAGCTCGTCAGACATTGTCGACAACCATTTTTTCTTGCAGTTTTGGGCTATAAGTTGGTGGGTTTTTGTGGTTTCTTGTTTGTCTTCGCCAGCCGCCCCTGTCTGAGATGTCTACCACCAATTTTGTCACCGTCCGTCGCTGGTGACATGTTTGGTTCGTTTTTAGGTCTGCTATGTTCGTTTTTTGAACTCTGTTGTTTTAGCCATGTCCGATACTAAGTCACCTATGACTAAAGTCAACAATCGTATCCAAATAACCACGATCCGACATATTGGAGAAAATTTTCTTTGTTGGTCACATTATCCATTCCAATAGCCTCACTATCGTTGATGGTAGTTTCACCCCTATTGTGGAAAAGGAACTATTTCTCTCACTACAAAAATTACGTTGCATTTTGTCCTTCATGTTTAAAAATCAGATTGCAATTTGTTTTTTGTTAGTAAAATCTCTAAGGATACTAACTATCGTGTTGTCTTATGTGACACTTGTTGTACTTTTCAAGATTAGGACTCGAGGAAGACGATTGGGTGTGCTAGCATGATTTGTGGTCTCTATTACTTTGATGAACTTTCAACTAGTCATAAAAAAGTTCAGTGCTTGAGTAGTGTTTATTCTTCTTCTGTTAAAGAAACTATAATGCTTTGGTGTCGTAGATTAGGACATCCTAATTTCTTTTACTTAAAGTATTTGTTTCTAGATTTATTCAAAGGTCTTGAATGTTCATTTTTTCAATGTGAAGTTAAAATGTTCCCAAACAACATCGATCCACTTATTTGCCCAAACCTTACAAGGATTCTTCACCTTTTTTCTTAATTCACACAGATGATTGGGGTCCATCTAAAGTTTTAACTCATAATGGTAAACATTGGTTATACTATTCAATTCTCGACGATGAATCGATTTGATAGCTCCGATATTGTTATTCATAATATTTTAATACGATTCGATATCATCGAGATGTAATGCATCCCATTGAATTTACAAGCGAAACATTTATCATCTCTATGGGATTAAATCCCGAGTTATTGCGAATAAAAAATGAAACGATGAGATTATGGAAGTAAATATTCTCGCAGATCATACTAGTTTAACATAGCTTTATTTGTTGGCTAATAAATCAGAGGTAAAAGAGGTTTTTGTTAGATTTTACAATACGATTGAGACTCTGTTCCAAACTAAAATCTGCATCCTTCACTCTGATAATGGTACTTAATATTTTAGTGAACAATTGATCAGTTTCTTACATGAAAAGTGTATTTTTCATCAAGCTACCTGTCGTGATACCCCTCAGTAAAGTGTTATTGCTGAGTGAAAGAATAAACATTTACTTAAAGTTGTTTGTGCCCTTTCGTTCTCTATGAATGTCTCAAAATATTTGTAGGATGACATAGTCCTTAGAGTTAGATACCTGATCAATCGTATGACAACTAAGGTTTTGAATTTTAAAACTCCTCTGAGTCATTTAAAAAATTATTTTTCTACCGTTCGGTTGTTCTCTGACTTATCAATTAAATTATTTGGTTGCACTGCTTATGTTCATAATCCCAACCTTACTTGGACTAAACTTGACCCTTGAGCTATTAAATGCATTTTTGTAGGCTATGTCTCCCATAAGAAGACTTACAAATGTTTTGACCCTTCGACCAAAAAAGTATTTTGGGAGTATGAATGTGTCTTTTTTAAAAAAATAAACCCTTTTTAGTCAAAATTCTCTTTAGGGGTAGCCACCTAACCTTGAAGATAATTTTTGGGATACTTCACCTAACTCAAACATCATTGATTCTGAAATTATGAGTTCTAATGCTTTGATGCCAAATGTGGAAAGTTCTTCAGGGGGAGAAACACTACAAACTGACTTGAGAAGTAAAAAAACCTGAACTACGAGTTTATACTAGAAGAAACTTGACTCAAAGAAATCGAGAACAAACAGTTGATCTATCACGAAGCAATCTAATATCCTGATAAATGATTTTGAAGATTCAGGTAAAATACATTCTCTTTTTACTTCATCTAATTCTCCAAGCTCTTCTTCTCATAATTTCTTGTCTGATGTCTCTGATCTTGATATTTCAATTGTCCATAGGACAGGTACCTGTAAATGTGTCAAATATCCCATTGCAAACTATCTTTCTTAGCATAAATGGTTTGACAATAGTAAAGCCTTCACATCCAAAATAATCAACCTGTTTGTTTCAAGGAATATATAGGAGGGCCTTCAATGATTTGAATTGGAAATTAATAGTGATGGAAGAGGTGAATGCGCTGAAATAAAATTGCACATGGGACATAGTTGAACTACCAGAAGAAAAGAAAAAGTGGGTATTCACGGTAAAATGTAAAGCTGATGGTAGTGTTGAAAGGTACAAGGCCAGCTTGGTTGCTAAAGGGTTTAATCAAACCTATGGAGTAGATTAAATTATCAAGAAATATATGCTCTAGTTGCTAAAATCAATTCTATTAGAATTTTACTGTTTGTTGCAGTGACTTTGATTGGCCTTTTTATCAACTGGGTGTTAAGAATGTCTTTCTCAATGGGAAACTAAAGAAGAGGTATTTATAGACTTGTCACCTGGTTTTGAGGTAGATCTTGGGATTAAGAAAGTGTGCAAGTTAAAGAGGTCATTATACGGTCTTAAGTAGTCTCCTAGAGCCTTGTTTGAACGCTTCGAAAAAGTAGTCACGAGCTATGGATTTAGTCAAAGTGAAGGCGCTCATACCATTTTCTACAAACATACAGAAAATGACAAGGTTGTGGTTTTGATAGTTTATGTTGATGTTGTCATTCTTACAAGGAATGATGAGACGGGACTTACTTTCGTGAAGAAAAAGTTAGCAGATGATTTCCAAATCAAAGACCTAGAAACTTTAATGTTCAAAGTACTTCCTAGGCATGGAGTTTGTCAGGTCCAAAAGTGGCATTCTTGTCAATTAAATGAAGTATATTCTTGATATGATAAAAGAGGCGAGTTTACTTGGTTGCAGGGTACTAGAAACTCCCATTGAGCAGAATCTAAAATTCGAAGTTGCAACCAAGAATGAGATAAAGGAAAGAGAAAAGTACCAGAGACTTGTGGGGAGACTCATATATCTTTCTCACAACATCCTGATATTCCCTTTGCAGTTAGTATGTTAAGTCAGCTCATGCATGCTCATGGACCAGCTCACTTTGATGCAATTTATAGAATCCTAAGATATTTGGAAGGTACTCTAGGAAAAGGCATATTATTTCAAAGACATGATCATCTCAATATTGAAGTTTACACCGATGCTCATTGGGCAGGTAGCACGACTAATAGAAGATCCACTTCTCGATACTGCTCCTTTGTTGGAGGAAATCTTGTTACTTGGCAAAGTAAAAAACAGAGTGTAGTTAAAAAAAAGTAGTGCATAAGCAGAATTTAGAGCTTTAGCCCATGGTATTTGTGAGGGTGTATGGATAAGAAGATTGTTTGAACAATTGAGATTCACTCAGACAATGCCCATGCGCATTTACTGTGTAACAAGGTAGCAATTTCCATTGCCCACAATACAATTTTTCATGACAGGACGAAACATATTACAGTCGATAAACACTTTATAAAGGAAAAGATCGATGCGGGAGTAATATGCATATCCTACCTTCCAACAACAGCACAAATTGTAGATGTGTTAACTAAAGGCCTTCCAAAGTGACAATTCAACAAATTCATTGACAAACTGGCTGATATCTTCTAACCAGCTTGAAGGGGGTGTTGATAATTTCCTTTCTTGTATTATATTTTATTGTATTGGTTGTATTGTATTTGCCAAATTTAATTTTTTTTCTTCTTCTTTGTAATGGGTTGTTCTTCTATTTAAGAAAACATTTCTCTCTTTGTGAAATATACAAGAAATATATTATTTTTGCAGTTGTTAGACCCAATTCTAAGGAGTTACTTAACAAGGCAATCATTTTCATTGCTCACAACCTAATCCTTCATGATATGACAAAGCATATAGAGGTTGATAAAGCCTTTTATAAAGAAAAGACTGATGCTAGAGTGATTTGCACCTCTTTACCTCCCAGCAACAAAGCAAATTGCTAATGTATTGACAAAGTAACTCCCAAAATTACAATTCGACAAGAGTTACTTAGCAAGCTGACAATGGAAGATATCTTTCCACCAGCTTGAAGGAGTGTTGATTTAAGCCTCAATTATTGTTGATTTTATGCCTTAATTGTTTGCTCTAATTATATTGTACAATTAGGATGGGATGTTTTCCTTTTTAGTTCTAAGTCTTTCTATTTAAGATGGAAGATAGTATTATTTTAAAGCAAGAAAGTAAGGAATTATTAAATAATATTCCAACTTTACCAGCAGTATACTACCGTATGATAAGTTGGCATAAGTACAATGTTTGCATGAGCACAAGTATGATATATCGAAGGAATTGAAGATGCATTGAAAACTAATTCAAATGAAACTATAAGTAACAATTACACTTTCCAGGTAGACAATGATTACCTTTTTAGGTACTTTGTGTAGCAAACATGTTTGACGCTTCGAACGTGGGACCTGCAGCAGAAGGTTAAAAATTCCTTAAAAAACTTGTGATACTAATAGACTCACTCTGCAGGTTTGATAGACAAAAGCATATTAAAGATAAATAATTTCCACGGAATCCCTCTCCTTTTTCTCTCTCTCTCTGCTTTTAATATCTTAGGAAAAATGTATTTCTCAAGAAGTTGATAATACAAAAATGAAATTCCAAGATGAACGTAATCAAACTACTTAAATATGCTTCATTTATGATGTTACAGAGTGGGAGATGAGACGAAGAAACGAATAGCAATGGTTAGATGCAAACAATACGCCAATCAGAAAAAACAAGTCTTGGCTATTGGACAGCAGTCAGCACTCTAGAATCCCATCAGTTTTAAGTCATCGTCTCCTTAACAACTTCTTCAAATATTTTTAAAGTGTTGTCAGTAATAAACAAGAATGCAAGAGAAACAGATGACAATATTTCCTAAGGAGGTAACTAAACCATCTAAATGAATGGATTTTAAAAGCTTAGCTCAACTGGCGTTTGAGTGTACTAAATACTTCAAATTTTCCTTTCTCAATTGTTTATTCAAATAAAAAAAACTCTTATGCTTAAACAGGCAATATCGTCGCACTATTAGAAAGAATATTTGGTTTGAAAAAAGAAAAAAAAAAAAGTTCAATACTCTCTTCTTCTGTCTGACACAAAAGTTAATATTTCATTCCCTTTACTCAATGAAGACAACCACATGTAGGAGATTTCTATCTTCTAGAATACCAAAACAAAATAATAATAAAAATAAATGTAGAAATAGAAATTTCCACACACATTGGAAAAATAACCAGCCTCCAACTTCTGCCTTTTGGTAGCATGACTAACATTCAATGAAGAGCGCTGAGAGCTGATCTCTATACTATCGCCCAAGCTGAACTGAAATCTAAGAAGCATTACAAAATGATAAGTGAGAATAAAATTGAAAAGAACGTAAAATAAACTCTAAAAATAAATAATGATTATACTGAATGTCATTCGCGGAGCTGACAGATCCCTTCTTTCGAAATAACACGTTCCACAATAATGAATGAGCCACAACTATCACCAACTATCCTAATATAACTTACCTTCACGAGTGGAATGAGAAATGAACCCATCATATATCAAGAGAAAGATATACTGCAAACATCATTAATGGCAATGAAAATAGTATTTAAGATATGACCATCACCTTCGCAGAACCGTTTTGGAATGTATTCCTCGAGGTTGATTTTGCTTGGCCAAATAGCAGGCAGTTGGTTTCATAAAAGTTGAACGCCTTGGTGGATTTACCTTGATAGTAGACTTCAAATTAACTCCTGGAATATCTTGAGCCAGTTAATTGAAGGATGGGAGTTAGAGGTTTAAAAATACTAGGAGAAACTTCCAGACAGAAGAATAATTCTAACCGAATGAAGTACAATACAAGAATAATCTACAACTCCTTTAATAAGTACCATTTCAAAGGAAGAAAAGCTGCAACAAATAAATCTCACACCCACCCGCCGCCCCGCCCCCCCACCAAAAAAAGAAAAAGAGAGAAAAAAACCGTAGCCACCTGGGCAACAAAATATAAAAAACCCCACCACAGGTGAACCAGACAGAAAAGTATTTTAAGAGAAAAATGAACGAGGATCTAAACTAGCTGAATGGTGGTATGGATTGTAGTGGTTTTTCACCACACCAAAAGATATAAGATCAACATTTTCCACCATCATATTAATCGTTAACAATTAAAATAATACTTCCCGCACAGCATATTAACGAGGTTGAATCCAACTGAACGAATAAATAAAAGAAGAAATGCACTTTATACCTGAATCATTCTCATCAATCTCAGAATTTTCATGGTCGTCCCAGTGATTATGGACATTCTTGAGTTTCATAGAGTTGCACTCTGCTCGAACCTCTTCTTCCCCATTCAGTTTTACGACGAATGCTAAAAGAAGGAAAAACAAAAATCATACCATAAGAATTGGCATGAAATACCAATGAATTTTGATCTGCTATGGGAAAAAAAAAAAATTGATTATCTTCCCACAATAGTCACAATGCACTAAAAACTATTCCAGGAGAAAGCGACGTCCTCAAAAATCAAACAAATCAAATTCCGCAGAACAGAATAATTCCATAACATGAACATTTATAACACGTATCAAAATAAAATCGAAACCATGAAGAGACAAATGATGAATAAGAAAACGAAATACTGACGAGAAGGTGGATAGGTTCCAGCAGATCTGAACCAATCCTCGGCTTCTTTGATCTCCTTCTCTGTCTCGGAACGAGTGAAATCGTAATACATAGCGACATCAAACTCGTAATCTAAATCAATCTCCTCCCAAACAAATGCCCTATCGGTAACCTCTGTCATTTCTTCATCCGTTTCCACCTCTTTCTCCATATGAAGCGCCTTAGTATCAAGTTAACGTGACAAATGAAACAGGAAAAATTATTTTTCTTATTCACAGAAACACGAAAGGAAAACACTACAAAAGACAACAAATATTTCTACAACATTCTATCAACTCGAATCTCTGCAGTGTCCACGAGAAAAATCTGCGGACATTGGGTTGAAAAGTGGGACGAAACATAAATTTGCGATGATCAATAAGGGGAAATGAGAAGGTTGGGTGATATTGGAAGGAATTTTGTGTGTGTGTGTGTGAAGTGGAAGTAGGTGGAGCTAGAGTTTGGAAGAGGAAGCCATAGCCATGGAAAGAAGGAAGGAAGGAAGGAAGGAAGGATCGGAGAAAGGAAGAAGGATGGAGAAGGAAGAATGGAGATGGTGGCGGCAATTTCATAAGGTGCCGCCCAATGGCATACGCAAGTTTTTTAATTAATATAATTTTCTTTTTTTTAAATATAATTTTTTTAATTCGTGAATCCCACATTCCAAAATTCCATAGCGAAGTCAGATCACACAACGACCCTAACTGCTATTTGAATTTATTTATTTATTTATTATTAATTATAATTAACATTGGGAAATGTGGGACCCAATTTCTAGTCTTAAAGTTGATTGCATATATACACCCTCATTTTGGTGCATTGTATTTCTTTTGTATTAATAATTAGAGAATAAATGAGATATGTATTAATTTATTAATAAACCAATGGGTATTTGTACACAAATGGAGAGCAGCTATTGGTTGTTGAGAAAATAAACAACCAATAATAAATATACAAATTGCTACAAGATTTGACAACTTATTAAACCAACTATTAAACTAATTCTAATAATAAGATATTCATATTTTGATTAAATGATTCGCAAATATGTGCAATTTTGAAACTACTAGTTAAAAAGATGGTTACAAATTATATTTTTACGATGAAATTTAAATATTTAACAAAATATATATTTCATTTAGTTTGAATCATAAGCATTTGACATAAATTTAGTAATAAAAAAAACCGTCGCTGAAATTATATGAATTTTGTTTGTGTTTAGCTTACCATGAAAATAAAATAAGTTTGGATATGATTGAAAATATTTTGACTATATGGATCAGCATACCAGGTAAAAAAATGTTTGTTAGAACTTTACTTTTTATGGGAAAATTTAAATATTGAACAAATACATATTTCATTTACTCTAAATCATAAGTATTTGACATGAATTGTACGAAAAAAAATAGTTGCTAAAACTATATGTATTTTGTTTTAGTTTAGTTTATTATGAAAATAAAATAAATTGGATATGGTTGAAAATATTTGGAATATAAAGGATGAATGAGTATACTTTTCGTTAAGTTAAAATCATAAAATATATTCGACTTGAATCTTGAAACAATGAAAGAGATGCAAATGAAAAAAAATAAAAGATCGATCGAATAAAATTGATGTACATATATATATATATAGGTATGTATGTATACACTCGCGTGTGCATATGTATGATGCGTGCATGTGTATGATGTAATTGGAATAAAATTGGGGCAGTCAAATTTTTGTTATGATTCTTTAAATAGATTGATTTTTTTTTCTGGGGGTTCAAAATAGAAAGTAGCTTAAGAAGACATTAACAGTATTTTTTAAATATAGTAAAATGAACCTAAATATTTACAAAATATAGAAATTTTCAGATTTTGTCAATGATAGACATTAATAGGCACTTATAGACTTCTATCAATGTCTATAAGTGTTGATAGAAGTAATTGGTAGAATTTGAAATATTGCTATATTTTGTAAATATTTCAGCAGTTGGGAATACAACTATACAAGATGAAATTCACTCATTCTCATTTCTTGGAAAAGTAGATAAATTGTTCCCTTATGGCCCGTTTGGTAACGTTCTCGTTTCCTGTTCTTTGTTTCTCGTTTCTTGTTTCTTGTTTCTTGTTTCTTGTTTCTTCCATTTTGAGAACAAGAAACGAGACTATGTTTGATAACTATTCTTGTTTCTTGTTTCTTGAAAAAAAAAAAACAGAAACATAAATATGTTTGATAATCATTTCTTGTTTCTTGTTTCTTGTTTTTTTTTTTTGTAACAATATATATATATACGTCTATGTGCATGTGTCGTACATTATTAATAAACATAAAAAAAATTATCGAAAGATTATGTCATCTAATACAAGAAAGTCTTGATGACAGCTAAAATATAATAACAAAGTTGTACCATATTTTTTATATGTTGTCCAAATTGGATCGTCACTGTCATCTCTAACTCAACTCATTTGTCCTAGATGATATCCAGTCGAATCCAACTTAATTATATAATTCAGTAAATATCGTAGTTGTAAAATATTAAAGTTAAGTTAAATGAATGTCTTAGTCAGAAACATTTATATATTGTAAAATTCTACGCGATTTTCTTTAAAAAAAATCAGATAGATTTCATATCATATAATTAAAATAATATATAAACACGCATATTGCAAAAATTAATACTAAAAAATTGAAATATA
>JBBPDJ010000001.1:11162485-11180930 GCA_037974625.1 Cucumis cinereus
AATACACGCATGTGCACATGGAATCAAGTCAAGATCCCAACGTCGACAAGAGCATTTTCGATCAAGAATGTTGACAAAAAATTGTTGAGTCTCGTAATGAACTTCAAACTCATGTTGATTAATGGGGTAAATCTATCAATAGATAGAAAAATATTAATTTAAAAAATATCATCTTAAGAATACAAAATTTAAATTATGAACAAAGATAATGACTTGCATTCATTGAACGACTGTCTTTCAATGCTCCTCTGATAATACCATCTGCATATGACGAGAGCTTTGTACGCTGGAAACTCCAATAAGTACGACGTTCATAAAACCATTTTTGAACCAAACCCCCAGTCGATTCAAGTAAAGAAATGACGGGTAATTCACGAGCTTCTTTCAACCATGAATTCAAGCTTTCTGAAATATTTGTTGTCATTAATGAATATCTTTTCCTTTCAAAAAATGCCCTAGCCCACCTTTGTTTCCCAATACTCTCCAATTCATGCCTAATTCTTGGAGAAATGTCATCCAGCTTCCTCATGTGATACTCATACTCTACAACAGTATATGCTCTAGCACAACTATGAAAAGTACCATCAATCGGGGTTGATTTGTGATTCTTCTTTAGATTCTTTAACAAATGAAATGCACATAATCTATGCTCAGCTGAATGATAGATAGAGCTAAAACCACTAGCTATACTTTTATGAACATCTGATACAATGACAAGCTCATTGGGTTCCCCAAATGCAACCTTTAGGTTGCGAAAAATCAAGACCATGATGCATCATTCTCTGAGTCAACAGCAGCAAACGCCAAAGGGAAAGTCTTTGAATCACCATCAAGTGTGCATGTAGTCAATAAAGTACCCAAGTATTTATTCTTCATAGACGCACCATCAACTGATATTATAGGTAAACAATAAGACCAAGCATCTAAAGAAGCAGCAAGTGCAACAAAATAATACTTAAACCTCCCTTCTTCATCAGCTTCTTCCGAGGTATATGTTCCTGCAATAAATATAATGAACTGTTTGAATCTAGGATTTTAAAAACTGTTAGAATCCAAAATACACTGTATTTTACTATATTATACTGTGTTACTTCGTATTCAACCATAAAATTGAATACCTGAACTTCTCTCAATAAGTGCACGTGAGAATGATGACAAAAGAGCATACGATGACTCTAGAGTACCACAGATAGAATTCAGTGCAATTTCACGACCTCTCCAAACCTTATCATAACTTACATTTACACCGTGATGCCTTTTCATATAGGTAATGACATCACGTGGACGAAATGGGAGTTTGTCATTCATTTTGAAAAATGATTTGGTACATTCAGCAACCATCCAGGATGTTGCTTGTCTATGGTCATCTTTTACAATATCAACCACACATTGGTGACAATTTGAAAACTTACGAATAACCCAAACACCACTCTTCTTATAGACAGATGCACGTAAATACCAAGAACAAGTCAAATTCTTACATCTAATGTCAAAAGAAGTATGATTTGAACGAACTGTAATAAGTTGAAAACTATTATTTAGAGCATTCAAATAAACAGCTTTCTTTAAAACAGCTTTGCCCCTAAACAATGCACCTTATTTAATAAGGACATCAGAATGTACTTATTCAAAATTTTCAAAATCAATTATTCTGGAGTCCAATTCTGATGGTTTGGTAGAAGGATCTGCAGGTGCTTTATTTGAATTGAAATACCATGTATTCCCCAGAGTGTCATACATCTCAGTATCGACAACAACACACAAATCATTCTGAGGAATTTTTTATAAAACTGTCATTAGCCAAATAATGTCCTTATCATCGACAATTCTAATAAGATTAGAATTGTTAGAGGCAGCCCAATAAACAGTCAACCGAGAAACATAAATATTGGAAGAAGGAAACAACTTGCTTTGAATGCAATCTTGAAACTGTTGGAACGACGAATCAGTTGGAATTTCTATCTCAACAACACGATAATCATTGTAATGGGAGCTGTCATTCCATTTACCATAAAAAATCATTCTTACTTGCTGTAAAGCCATTGGAACAAAAAACGGCTGGAATATGAAAGTTTTACGAAGAACTGAAAATATAGGAAAAACTTATCTTCAATAATCAATATTTACTGTAAATACATAAACTGATTAAAATAAATAAATACCTTCAATTAAAGTATAAATTCATAAAAACCATATCTTCTACCAAATGTGACGTTTTAAATCAAATGTATTATACAAATGAATATAATATATAATAATATTAACCTTAATTATGTTAAGATAATTTATAAACTATAAAACAATCGAAATAAACTATAATTTGTTATCTTCAAAATAAATTAATATTATAATATAAAATAAGAATAAACATATTAAAATAAATAATTACCCTTAAAGTATAAAATCTTCAAAAACCCTAACTTCTACCAAATTTGACGTTTTTTATCAAATGTATTATACAAATGTATATAATATATAATAATATTAAGCTTAATTATCTAAAAATAATTTAGAAACTATAAAACAATTCAAAGATCCTATAATTAGTTAAATTCAAAATAAATTAATATTATAATATAAAATTAGAATAAATGATTCTCCTAAAAATTAGTTAATATTTGCATAACAAACAAATATTATGAATTAAACAATCTAAAATATATTCCCTAAAAAATAGAGAAAAAATCGGTACCCCTAACAAACATGATAATTTGTTTATTAGTCGGAAATGGTTGAACAAGATTTCCGTCCCCCTCCTTTTTTGCCAAAAATCTTTTATTCCCAAATTTTGCTAAAAATCAAAATAACATAAATTTGCTATTCCCTCCAATTCCCCAATATTTAATTGAACTAAAATAATTAATTTAATTTGATCCAACAATCCTGATGAAAACACTTTAGTTAATTTATGTCAATTATCATGGATTGGCCTAGTGACAAAAAGATCAACTATAAATAGTACTGGCGTGATTCTTTTGAATCGAGAAATCTTCTCCCCCGTAGACCTCAGTTGCCATCTTCGCCCTCACTGGGCTTAATTCATTTATTCCATATATATATATATATAATATTAATTTTTAGATTTAATTTATATATATATATATTTTAATATTTACTTTGTTCTTCTTCTTGTTGGTTGTCAGAGGCAGAGGACAGTCTCTGTTCCTCTCGGAGTCGATCTCAAACTCCATAGCCATCCCTTTGCTTCGACCAGATGGCACAACAACATTCTTCCTCTTCCCAATCTGATCCATCTCTTTCTCGCAACTCTTCTCTCAGTCGTCTCAACGCTCAGGCTCCTGAGTTCGTCCCCACTCGTCCCTCCACTCGTCCCGATCTGCAATCACTGCCTCCTCCACCTAAGCAATCTCCACGTATTCTCATCCCTGCTCCTCCTCCTCCTCCTCCTCCGGCCATGATGCATGGTTATCCTCCCCCTCCTCCTGGATCTCCCTTCCATGTTCCCATTCAGACCACCCCTGTCCCTGTCCCCACTCATGTCGTTTCTATTCAGAATCATCCCTATCATCCTCACCATCGCCACCACCATCATTCTCATCACGTTCCTGTGCTTTATCACCCTCATAATCCTCAGTATTATGCCGACAATGGCGGTTTTCATGACCCCGACACGCCGGTTGTGCAGCAAGCTCAGAAGCCTCTGGTTGAGTCCGACTACGCTGCTCCATCTAGGAATAAACTCACCGATGAAGTCTCCCAAAAGCTTTTGAATCAGGTTGCTTTTTTCTTTGGACTACTAGATCTTTTATATTTATGTTTTTCTCTCTTTCCCAATGTTTTGTTATCTACTATATTTACTCTGCTAATGGAGCTATTGTGTTTTGGGCCTGCCAATTCTGTTGCTTCTATAGGCACATATTGAGTTAGCTGCTAGTCGTGGTTACTTGAAAAAGGTTTTAGAAATTGCTGGGAATTTTGTTCTGGTCTCTCTTTATGTTTGCTTGAGACTGTAGATTAGTTACCAACTTGCCTTCTCTGATGTTTGGATCTTTGGATAGAAAAAGAGTGTCTGCTATCCGTAATTGATTGCTACCTTTTTTGGTCAAGAGAATACGAAACTACAAAGTAGCTGTAGCAAGTAAGACCTATCTTTCCAAGAGTGCCTTCTTTAAGCTTGAGCATTAGGTGCCGAAGAGTTCGTAGGAGGTGAAAATGCCGCCAAATTCCTTTCTATTGCTCAGTCGTCCACTTTTGATGAAACTACTCAACTAAATCATATTATGTTGCAGAGAAGGTCTATTCTTTAAGTCAGACAATTACATACGTGGTCTGACCCATCTGCTAAAGTGAAGGAAACATCTAGTTCACAATAAAGAAAGCTTCTGCCTGAGGTGTAGGGAGGTGAAAAATGTTAACTTCTTTCTAGCTTTGGTCACATAGGCTTAAATGGGGCTTTGAGGCCTTTTGTTCTAGGAAAGTCAAGGTTTTCTTGTGGATCTTTTCTTTTGAAAGACTAAACACCTGTATCAGAGCATCCTTCGAAATTATGGTCTTTTTCCTTATTGGCTTGTTCTTTGTAAAAATAGTGAGTAGCCTTTGATGCACCTATTTCTTTTGACCATTTGCTGATGATTGTTGGGGGAGACTATTTAGCTTGTTCAAAATGCAGCGTTGTTTAGCCAAGAAAGCTTCAGATGTCCTTCTACTTAGTTGAAGGCTCTCAATTTATTGCTCAGGCGAAAATCCTTTGGTTCATTGGGATCTTCACCCTCCTTTAAGACACCTATTTGGAGGCTATAGTTTGAAAGAAACTCTAGAATTTCTCATGATCAAGAAGCTAACAGTGACATTTTTTGGAGTTTGGTTACTCTTTTTGCTTCTACATGATCTTCTACTTCTGAATTCTCTTTTAATTATAGCCTAACCCAAATACTGGTTTCTTTTTTGTTAGTTGTTATTATGTGGGTTTTTCATTTTTATTTTAATTTGTCCCAATTTCAGACACTTACGGGACTCACAAGACGAATTGGTAGAGACATGTTGAGGTATACTCTAGGGATGTGGATGACATTTCGAGAAGAGAAAATGAAGAAATCTATGTTTGAGGTGCAGATGAAATCCTAGGTTTAGGAAAACTGGGTGAAGAACAAGAGATAGGGTGTCAACCTAGTTGAGATGCTTGGGTGCATCTACTGATCCTAGCATGTTCTTGTACTATGAGACTTTGTCTCTTTTCATTAAATCAATGAATAGGCGCGTTTTCATTTAAAAAAGAAAAAGACAAGAGATGGGGAACAGCCAAATATGTTTGGGCCACCATTGAACCCCATAAATTTATCTAATAAACCCAAGTTTGACAAATTAATGCGGTAAACATGCCGCCCAATTCTACACTCTCTCCCAAACTCATCCCTTATCCTTTTAATCCCTTAATTGACTAGGGCATCTAGGATCCAACATTGTATAATTACTGTTCTACTTCAATATGCTGATGTTTTGGAAGGCTCAAAGCTGTTAGTATTTCAACATCTTTTGCTTATAGAATGGACTGTAGAACATGATCATGAAGGTTGCATGTCAACCTCTGCTTTTTGGGAGGATAATCAACATACTAACCACCATAACACTTTGGATCATTTATCTGCTGGATGATGACTTTCCATTGTCATCCATAAGACTAATTGATTGGTTGCAAATTGCATGAAAGGTGATTCTATAAAAGAAGAAGAAAATGGAAGTGGGCTGTGGAACAATGGTTTTTGAAGTTGATATAGTGGTGAACTGTTCTTTCAGTCTCTTTATGATGTAATTCTTTAAACGGGGACTTGCTTCACGTATTTATCTCCTTGGCCTGGAGGTGCTGCTCCAATTGTTTATGTAATTGTGCTGAGGTTGGTATCGTTGAAAATAATTAAGCTACTGCCCCTCATGACTGGAAAACTATCACGTACATTTGGAAATTGAATAAAATTTAAATCTTCTACTCATAATTTATTACAAAAGGCAGCTACTACTTGTTTCAAGGATGTTGAAGCTGACATTTTCAAGATTATATATAATGCTTGCTGTGTCAATAGAATCCAACACTTTGACATTCAGTCCCTGGGTTTTACTTCTGTGATTATTGAAGTAATTTTATGTTGAATGTTTCTAATGATTGCCAGTTTTAGTAAGTTGGATTATTCCCTAAAGCTTTTGGTGTTCATATTCTTTCAAATAGTTTAACTTTGGCGTTTTTCTTTGATGACTTTGAGATGATAAATTTTTTTTTTTTTTGGTAAGAAACGGTGATATATATAAGAAACAAAAGAGAAAACAGCCTAGAGGCGAGGGACAAGAGGGCCCTCCCTAAGACCAACTAAAACAGTAAAGCCTTCCAGTTGTTTACAATCAGTGAAAGACTATAATTACAAAAGAGATTTGTGTAGTTTGTACACCACCAGGACGCTGTGTTTGTAACCACAGACCAAAAAGAATCAAAAGAATTAACCGTATCACTAAAGAGTCTTCTATTTCTTTCCAACCAAATACCCCATAGAAAAGAATTAACCGTATCACTAAAGAGTCTTCTATTCCACAAAATATTTCCCGTTGACCCAAAATGCTTCAAGCAAACAGCCTCACCGAACCAGTCCTCTACTTTCCTAGGGAGGCTGATATTCATATAAAAAATAGAAAACAGAGTTGACCAGCCCTTACTAGTATAATCACAATGCAAAAACAAGTGGTTCAAGGTTTCCTCATTCTTAAAACAGAACAGCACATAGAGGGCTTCAACATAGTCCTAAATTTAAATGTTTGTGACTATCCGCCTGGAATGTTGTTTAACAAATGTACTTTGAAAATTGAAGTCAGTAGAAAGGTATGTAAGTTCTCCAAGACTCTTCCAACGGTTATCATCTAGGGGGCATTTGGGACAAGGAGGACTACATAAGACTACAATAACCACCTTTTGCTAGAGTAAATACTATTTAAAAGTACCCAGTTAACTACAGTAAGCTCTATTTCAAAGTTCCCATTTGCTACCATTTTTACTATTTGCTACAATTTTACTATTTTATATTCATCATTTTTTTTATTCTTTGCTACATCGTTACTATTACTTTCTCAAACTAAAGTAATTTACATCTCAAACACATATTATTATAACTCAAACCAAACTAATCGACACCCCATAGACAAACTATTATAACTCAAACTAAAAGAATCTACACCTCAAACAAAAACTATTATAATGCAACTATAATAACCTAGGACTATGTTTTTAAATGTCCAATATTAATTGTATATTTTGTTAAACTGGAATGCTTTTATCTTTTTCTAATAGTTAAATCTTTGTTTTAGTCTTGTATTACTCTTATTGGCAAGTCTGAGTATTATGCTTTGTATCCTCCTTTGTACTGTGAGCGCTAGACTCATTTTATTGATTCAATGAAAATTCTTATTTCCGTTTGAAAAAAAAAAACTAAAGATATAACTTTCTGTACTTACTTTTTATATAACCTTATTCACTTCAATGATTTCTTTGCAATTTTTAGGTGGAGTATTATTTCAGTGATTTAAACTTGGCGACTACTGATCATTTGATGAGGTTCATCAATAAAGATCCCGATGGATATGGTAAGATCCTCTCATGGCATCTTTATTTGAATTTCACAAGTTGATGTGTCGAACTTCTGTTTTACCATCCCACCACAGGAGGATTGTTTGGTGTTAAATTCACAACTTAATGGTAATTTAGAATGACCTCTTAGAATAGTCAACTGGACTGCCTTCGCCATCTCTCTCTTATGAACACTTCACCTGAGTAAAGGTCCATTTTAATTCAGTTCCTATATCGGTTGTTGCATCATTCAAGAAGATTAAGGCTCTCATTAATAGTCACTTTCAGCTAGCCAATATTTTGCGGAACTCTTCTAAGCTTGTGAGTATTTCATCTGTTCTTGCTTTACCATTGTTTTTCTCAATTGTCTTTCTAGATTTGTCGACCTCATGGTTTTTGGTTCAATATGCTGTAGTTGGTTAGTGAAGACGGAAAGAAAGTCAAACGTAAGCAACCATTTTCTGAGTCAGATATGGAGGAGCTGCAAGTAGGGTTTGTTTTTTTTTTTTTTGTTTTTTTTAAATTTTAAATTTAACGTTTCAATAAATTTTGTAAAGTAAGTTTTATATTATATTATATATACATATAACTATATATTTAAATAAAAATTTTTAGACCTTGTGGATCGGTTCTGTTTTACATTACACATTTTTATGGTTCCATCCCAGTGTCCAGAATAATATATTATTGATTTTCAAACCAATGCATTAAATCTTTGCATGTTGTCTCTTGTTTTACTTGCCCCCTGTCAGTCTCGTATAGTAATTGCGGAGAACTTACCTGAGGATCATTGCCATCAAAACCTCATGAAGATATTTTCTGCTGTTGGGAGGTACAAGTATTGCATGATTTTGTTGCATGTTCTTCAGCAACTTGCTAAAGTTATATTGAATTACCATGCTGCTTTACTCTTTGCCAGTGTTAAAAATATTCGAACTTGTCAACCTCAAATCTCAGATAGTGGAGCTTCTTCAACATCTAAATCCGCAAAAGCTGATGGAATGCATTACAGTAACAAGGTATACTCATTTGCTTTAGCATGGGGCATCCGGGATTTCTGCTGCAATCCTTTTTCTCCGTTAACCTCTAGCATTGTAGGGACAATGCATGATTTTCTTAAAGTCTCTGCTGTATGGATTATCCACAATCTCCATAATGATTGGTTTCAAATCAAATGGGGAACACCAGTTCAAACCCATAACTGATAATAACTTGTTCCAAATCAGGTGGGAAACAACGGTTGGCAATGGGTTTGAAGGGACAGTGGAACATTTTTCCCTTATTTGATTCTTTTGGGGATGTCCCCCTTGCCAATCCATTTTTGTTTAAGCAATTTTATATGCATTTTTTTTAATATCAGCTCTAGTGGGATGGTTACAATGGACCACGTAGGTCACACACTGTGCATAAATGTTTTAGGATACTTCCTAACAAGAATCAATATCTAAAATATATATTATTGAAGACTACAATATAATCCAAGTTTATGGTACTTGGAACCCCCTCTCTTGAGTGCTCTCACCCAAGCCCTAGATTACTCCACAAAATAATCTCCCTTCACTCACTCATCCTCTTACTATTTATACAATCATCCAGTAACTAACTTCTATCTAATGACCACTATACCCCTTATATCTAGGTACCTATCAAAATGACAAAAACAAACGTTTGTCTAACTATTTATAGCATGTGTTTGAATGTAGCCAAAGCTTCCACCTTTCTCCAAGTCCTAGAAATCCTAATCCAAGGACTTCTCAAGCTATTTTCGGAATTTTCAGCCGTATGTCAATCAGAGGATTCTTGCCCATGAATGCTTCTTATAATTTGTCTTCTTAAGGAAGCTTCCTCCTTTGTAAAACGATAGCCCCATTTGGCAAGGAGGCCATATTTTTATGTTTGAGCCCACTCACACCTAAGCCTCCATCCTCTGCGAGCAAGTCACTTGCTCCCACTTCACCAGATGATTAAGATTAATTTTACTGCTAGCATGTCCTTCCCAAAGAAATTTCTCATGTATCTTTCTAGAGAAGAAATCTTGTCCGCCATTGGAAATAGAGACATGTAATGAGTGGGAAGATTGGCTAAAACGGAGTTGCAAAGCGTTGCTCTTCTTCCTCTAGACAAGTTAAATCTCCTCCATTTATCGAGTTTCTTGTGAACCTTGTCAATCACCGGCTGCCAGAAGGCTTCTTGCCTCGGGTATCCACCTAACATAAGGCCTAAATAAACCCGAAACCCTAAACCCTATAGTATAAGTATAACTGATGCCAGTATAATATGCCCCTAGATCAATGGGCTTCTTAATATTGAATAATCAGGGTACATTTGAGTAATATAACTTTGTAGCCTTAAACAGGCAACTCAAACTACTGCTGAATGTCCATGAGATTTTAAATTCACTTCCAATAGTTCTTATTCTTTATTGATGGAATGTAAAGTCACCAATTATCCCATCAAGGTTAAACTTCTGGGTTTATTGGTGATTTTACATGGTATCTAAGCAGTTCATCAAATAATATTGATGATATCCACTCGTGGGCCTTCTAGAAATTTATAGTTGACTAGACCTACAAAGTGAGGGGGAGTGTTAAAGTATTGATAAAATTAAATATACCATAACTAATAGCTTATAACTTAATGTTTTCTGTTTCAGTTACATGCATTTGTGGAATATGAATCAGTGGAGCTGGCGGAGAAGGCTGTGAGTGCTTTATCTTCCTTCACGCATGACAGTTTTTTAATTCTTGTAAAGGAAATTCAAATGTAAATTAAGTTCCATAATTTTTCAGGTTGCAGAGTTAAATGAAGGGAATTGGAGAAATGCACTTAGGCTTCGTTTGATGCTGTCATGCTCGGTACTTAATCTAAGGCTAATATAATTTTTCCATGTACTTTTTTTAAAAAAAACAAAAGAAGACATTTTATTGATGTAATGAAAGTACCTAATATTCAAAGTACAACGAAACCTTTCTTTCTGAAATTGGCTGCAAGATAGAACACTTCCCCTTCCCATACCTCGGTTTCCATATTGGCAATTAGCGAAAAGCCAAGGAAATTTGGAGTCTTTTAGAAGATAAATTCAACCATAGAATTGACAAATGGAGATCAGTGGCTATGTCCAAAGGAGGGAGGCTCACCCTCGCCCAAACCGTGCTTTCTTGCCTCCCAGGTTACATGTTCTCCCTAATGAAAGCACCCAAAGCTTCTATCAAACGAATGGAGAGAACGATTAGAGAGTTCGTTTGGAGTGGGGGTGTTTTTAAACCTATAGCTCATTTGGTATATTGGCAGTCAGCAGCCTCTCCTATGTGTTTCGGTGGTCTGGGTATTGGCTCCTTAAGTCAGAAGAACGATGCACTCCTGATGAAATGGTTGTGGAGGTTCACTATGGAAGAGGAAGCTTTTTGGAGGAAAGTGGTGGCAGCCATTTATGGAATTGATCAAAGCGGTTGGTGCACTAAGATGCCTTGGAGGGGTAAAGCTCGTAGGATCTGGGCTGATATTTTGAATTACAGAGGTAACTTTTTCAGCTTTGCAAGTTTTATTGTGGGCGATGGAAAACGAATCAAGTTCTGGACAGAGGAGTGGTGCGATAGCCAGCCTTGCAATAGATTCCCTGAGGTGTTTGCTGTGGCTTTAGATAAAAATATGACAGTTGCTGAAGGGTGGTGCTCTGTTTCGAAAGCTTGAAACTTAAAATTGAGAAGAAACGTTACGGAAGAAGAATTAACCGGGGTTCTTTCAGTGCTGGAAATTTTGCATGCTTGGGCGCCGGGGCAACAAAAAGACGGGATTAAATGGAAGTTGAATGGAAGTGGTATCTTCACGACAAAATCAATGTTCCTCTCCTCCACTAAAAAATCTCCTTCCATTGCTGCTCCTTTGGTGCGTTCCATTTGGAAATGCCGTGTCCCGAAGAAAGTGAAGTTCTTTGTTTGGTCGTTAGCGTATAGAAGTTTGAACACCATCGAAAGGGTGCAGAGAAAGCTACCAAATTCAGCACTGTATCCTTCTATGTGCTGTCTCTGTTGTAGGGATGTTGAGTCTATTGACCACATTTTTCTACATTGTGATTTTGCTAGAAGGGGCTGGTCCTGTTTGTTTAATGTTTTTAGTATTGATCTATGCCTTCCGGCTAAGATTGATGAGTGGTTATTAGAAGGTCTTAATCTGAAAATTTCTAATTCGAAGGGGAATATTATTTGGGGTTGTGCGTTTCGTTCTCTTATTTGGGGGCTTTGGAAAGAGAGAAATAGTCGTATTTTCGAGGATAGATACAATTCTTTTGATTATTTTTGGACCGTGGTTAAGCACACGGCTTCATGGTGGTGTACAAACTACACAACAGAGTTTTGTAATTACGGCCTTTCCATGATATTTAACAATTGTAAGGCTTTTGTGTGTTAGTCTTTTCTTTTGGGAAGGGCCATCTTGTCCCTTGCCCTTAGGATGTTTCTTCTTACCCTTTTGGGTTCTTGAATATATTTGTTTCTTATCCAAAAAAAAAAAAAAAAACCTTTCTTTCTGAAACAAAAATGAAGAAATGAAAAGAGAGAATCCTCAAAATACAAGGAAACAATTAATAAGTAAAAGAGAAAATACATAGGAAAATATAAGATCAACAAGGATAATGCAAAATAACAAAAAGAGACGATCCAACGAGCTTTTAACACCCTTCAAAATTTCATGAGACAAAAGATCCATCCAACTGAAGAGACATCCAGCAAAGTACTTATAAAGCAAAAACAAAAAAGAAGCAATTACATCTATTACAACTTCTTGTTGGCATCTCTAACTTTTTATACTTGCGTTTATCATCCGATCCTCCTCCCATATTGTTCTTCGCTTCCATCTCATCAACTTTTTCCTTCATCTTGAATTCTGACCCGTTTGAAGTACTAGACTCATCTTTACACCTGTTGGAGTTTTTCTCCTTCACCTCTTCGGCTAACCTCTCAACACTTATCTTCCATGCGAGAATGATGTTAGGGTTCTGATACCAATTTGTTAAGGCTCTTGAACTTGAACTTGAAATTCAGAAAGATTCCAACAATAGCAAAACAGAGAAAACACTTTGCTATAATATATTCCAATATCAACCACAAGAGTTCTTCAAGTCACCATATAATCAAAGGATGAACACAAATGGAAAGAAAATATACAGAACAAAGATGCAAATAGGCCCAGCTCCTTCGAGAAGGCCGGAAACCTCTCTCCTTAAATCTTACAACAGCTCTCACTGGTAGGCATGAAGTCGAAGACCAAACACACATAAATTAACTTTTAATATAGCGACACTTGCGTGCGAGTACGACCTTCTTCAATGAGATAAAAATTAACTTCTACTGCCAAAATGAATTGAAGCACATTATAACAATAATACATGGGAAAAGCTGGAATAAAGTTTTGTTAATTCATTAACATGTTTCAGCCTCTTTAAATTTCAACAGGATAAAGTGAATTGACTCTTCCCATTTCAAAAAGTATGATACAAATACTTTTTCCATGTGCTTGATTTGCTTTTGGGCTACATAGCTTAATATACTACTGCATTTCCTGTCTCTCGATTCCATGGGTTTATTTACTCTCATATTAAAAGTCAATACCAAATAAACACATTGGCTATGATAAGGTGCTTTATTTTTTTTTTGATTTGTGTATTAAAAAATGTGTACTAGTTCCAAATTATAAATTTGAAGCTTTGTTCTTGATTTATTTTCTTTCTTTATTTTGTTTGCGCTTGTTGTAATTAAAATTTATCATTGTTCACAGTCAAAATCTGCTCCAGTTCGTGGGAAGAAGGGACATAATGGGGAGATGAACTACAAAGATGTAGATACCTCTGAACAACTGGGTATTGAGAAGCATGTTGACGATCTTTCTGATCAAGTCGATGTTCATCCACCTGAACAAGTATAATTGAACTGCCTCTAAGCTTCTTTAAATTCCTAGATGCTCTAAAATTAATGCACGTTCTCTTTATTTGTTTCTTGAATTATTTTTTGATGGAAGGAGTGAAGAGAAGGACCAAATATTACTATGCAATCGAGGATATTAGGAATGAGAAAAGAGAATTTATCTGCCAACAAGATAGAAATGGAAGAAAAGGAAGGAAAAATGTTCAGAGGGCATTAGGATTTAAAATTTTTCGTATCCGTAATACATTCTTTTGTAGTTTGGCATGAACAGAACAATTATTTCTTGGAAGACAATGAATCATAAGCAGAAAATCTTCATTTCCTCATCCTTACGTTGGTTCGAACTTCGAAGAAGGATTGGTTGAGTTATTGCATCCTTTGGTTACTTCATTCTCTCAAACGAAAGTTAAATAAAAGTTTGGGGTTATTCGTTTATCTAGGTTCCGATCTTCTTATTGTTGGTTTCTTGAATGTGTCATTTGTCCTACTATTGGAGGAAGGAAGAATAGTCATGTTCTAGCTAGTTTTGATAAGTAAGGTTGGTTAGTTTTTTGGGAAATGGTAAGACTTTCTCCTTGAATTTGAAGGATTGAATTGTTTACAATTCAATTCTTCTTCAAGGAACAGGAAGTTGAACAGTTTCATGGGAAAAAGAAGTTTGACAGGTTATCTTTGAGAAGTTATGTGGATGTGGTTGGTCAGAAATCCAATTCCCGTTTGATCATTAA
The DNA here is from genome assembly GCA_037974625.1 of Cucumis cinereus. Classification (NCBI taxonomy): domain Eukaryota; kingdom Viridiplantae; phylum Streptophyta; class Magnoliopsida; order Cucurbitales; family Cucurbitaceae; genus Cucumis; species Cucumis cinereus. The sequence continues at coordinate 11,176,696 of JBBPDJ010000001.1, forward strand.
TGTTAGTTCAGATGTTGCAACTAGTACTTACTCTTTAAGAACGTGTCATCTGGGTTAGAAAACAGAAAGAAGACTTTGAAGTTTGCTAATTATTCTTTGAAGAAGGTTAAGTATGCATAAGAGGAATACTTTCAGCCCCAAATATATACTTTTTTGGAAACTTTCTTCTGCAGCAATTGAATCTCGGATGGTATATTCTACTTTTGGCAGACAAATTTTTACAAGTACAGAGACAGGATTCAGCCTCAAATATGAATAATCACTTCATGGATGATGACTCCTTAAACCATTTCAGTGATGATTTCGAAGGGCTTAGAAACCTCAAACATGATTAATTGCTCGGAAGCAAAAGTTAAGGTTAAACAAAATATTTGTGGTTTTTTGCCGGCAACTGTTGAAATTAGTGATCAAAATCGTGGTAATATGTGCCTTAATTTTGGGGATTTGGAAGAACCAGAGGTTGTTAAAGATTTTACAAATCCAATAGACTTAGTCAGATTAAATAAAGTTCTCAAAGATGAAGGAGCTGATTTGAATATCATGAAACCAGGGAGGGCCTTCCTGACCTCGAATCTTTTAAAACCAGGTCTTTCGAAAAATCCTTTCGCAACTCTGAAAAAGAAGGAAGTTCTTGGGATGATGGTTGGTGCTTCATCTTTATCTCATCGAAAAATTCTTTTGAATGCTGAAGATCAGGCAATGGGAACACACTGCGGAAGTTGATAAGTCACAATTATTGAGGAAAGAAAAAAAATTGGCTGTCACCTAAGCTGACCAATAAAATTTCAAGCTCCAATGTTGCTGTTAATGAAAAGTCTAACCGTGGGCTATCTAATTTAAATGAATTACCTTGAAAGGAAGTTGAAATGACAAATGACCTCACTTCAACCAATCCAAGTTCATTCAACTCAGCATGTTGTTCCTTGTTTCATCAGTGCTGTTAGCACCACTATCAATGGCCGTTTCAAAGCCCAGCAAAGCTCTCTCCTGCATGTGTTCATACAGCCCCTCTTCTTCCCGCTCGGCTTCTTCTTCAGCCATCTCTTCCTTGACCAGGATTGCGACTAGAACCGGAGCTAAACGCCATTCTAAAGCAAGGAGAATTTCCCACCTCTTCAAACCTTTTCCAAAGCATTTTCTTAGAAGAAAGAGAATAAAGGAGGCTTCAAATAATAAAATTTCCAGGGCCAAGTTGATTTCAGAATTGAACCCTAACTTCTTGGAAGTTAGTTGTGTTCAAACTCAAGTTCCCGCCCAATCTAACAGGCCAGACTCACAATCCACTCAACCTCCACAGTTACACACTGTTTTTTGAAGTTTGTTTGGCAAGTTTGTTTGTTTTTTTTTTTTTTTTTATATTTCTGGTTCCTCCCATTTGTTTTGAGCTAGACACTTTATTATTTCAATGAAAAGTTGTTTTCGTTTTAAATAAGGGAACTCCTTGGTTTACTAGATTCGAAACAGCTCGATTGAACCCATCCCTTTGGTCCTCTCTCTCCAAGGCTTTTGCTGATATTCAAGTCAGGATATTGGCTTAAACTGGAGTGGTCTTATTTTCATGAATTAAAATTCTTGGCAGCGAAAGTGGCACAGATGGAGCTCTTCCTCTGGTCCTTTTTCATAGTCCTTGTTGTTAATTTTGATTAACGTTGGCTAAGTCTCTATTGTTTAAGTCTTTTATATCGGGATTGTTTTGTACTAGTTTTTGGAGAGGACTTTATTATGTTATTTGTAAGTTTCTTTTTGGAGATGATGATGGTGGTATAGGGGTGTCAACCTAGTTGAGATATCCGGTTGCACCTTCTGATCCGTAGTTTTATGCTTGTTGTTTCCAATTGTAGTTGAACATTAGTCTCATTTCATTATCTTAATGAAGAGTCTTGTTTCTTGTTATAAAAAATAAGAAAAAAGGCTTTGATCAGGTGGACTAGGAAGGGTTTCCTTGAGAAGGTGTTACTTCTCAAAGGTTTTAATTTCAAGTGGATTAAATGGATTAATGCCAATGTTTGTGATCCAAAATTTTCTGTCTTTATTGATTGTCGTCCTTAAGGTAGAATTATTGCTTTTAGGAGCCGTTTGGATTGTAGATATTATTTCATGGGTATGAATGTTAAATGTTTGGAGTTTAAATGTCTAGGTTTTTAAATGTCTGTGTTTGGATATGAAAGATAATTTTTTTGATAAGAAACGATTGTATTAAGAACAAAAAAGGACAACAGCTTAAAGGCGAGGGACAAGACGGCCCTCCCAAGACCAACTAGAACAGTAAAGCTTTCCAGTTGTTTACAATCAATGAAAAGCTATAATTACAAAAGAGATCGGTGTAATTTGTACACCACCAAGAAGCTGTGGTTTTCACCACAGACCAAAAAGAATCAAAAGAATTAGTAATGTCGTTAAAAAGCCTTCTATTTCTTTCCAACCATATACTCCAAAGAAGAGAAAGAACAACACTACTCCATAAAATATTGCCCCTCCTACCAAACTGTTTATAACCAGCAGCTTCACCGAACCAGTCATCTATTCTTCTCGGAAGACAAACATCAATATCAAAGGTACTGAACAAGAGATACCACCCCTTACTTGCAAAGTTACAATGCAAGAAAATATGGTCTAGAGATTCCTCCTCCATATGACAAAGGTAGCAGATAGAAGGGTGGAGCAAAGAATTGGGAAGCTTTCTTTGTAACATATCAACCGTATTTAAACTTCTATAAACAAGAGCCCAAAGGAAACATTTCACCTTTCTAGGATACTTGAACCTCCAAACTTGACGGATAATAGAAGCCGAAACGTAGCCATGGGTACCAAGAGCTTTAGTTAAATTTAAAAAGGCAGATTTTGTGGAAAACATTCCAGAATTTTCTGACTTCCATTTAATACCATCAGCCTCCAGATTCGGAGACCAATTCAAAAGTAGATCAAAGGCAGCTATAGCATCAGGACATTCATTTTCAGTGAGATTTCTTTTTAAACTCATATTCCAAGCTGGTTTTCCATATTCCAGCATTCCTCCACAGTGGCATCCTTTTTCAACGAAAGGTCATAGATGTCAGGGAAAAGGTGTGAGAGAGGGCTGTCCCCACACCAACTGTCCTTCCAGAAACGGATTGTCTTCCCATCTCCCAGAACAAAATTAATACGACTGATAAAGGTGTCTTTCTGTTTATAAATTCCAGCCCAAAGTCTATGTGCACAACCTCTTTTAGGAGGCTTAGAAAACCAACCATTAACTTCTTCCCCATAGATAGACACTATAAGATTTCTCCACAAAGCCTGTTTTTCACACATGAATCTCCATAGCCATTTGCTAAGGAGGGCAGCATTTTTTTGTTGAAGGCAGCCCACTCCAAGACCACCTGCACATATAGGAATGGCAGTGATCTTCCAGTTCACCAAGTTCTTCAAAGGGTTCGAATGTCCATTATTCCAAACGAAATCCCTAGTTTTCTTCTCCAGCCTTTTAGTAATACCCACCGGAGCTTTCAGCAAGGAGAATAAATAACAAGGAAGGCTATTCAACACCGATTGGGCAAGAGTCAATCTACCTCCTTTAGACAAACCACAATTCTTCCATTTGTCAATCTTTTTGCTGAAGCGATCTAATAGAGAGCCCCAGGCTGCCTTCGAAGCCCGTTTATCTCCAGTAGTAAACCCAAGGTATGAAAGAGGGAGAGCCTCCCTTTTGCACCCCAAAATATTAGCTTGGATGTCCATAACTGCATCTTCCACATTAATTCCAACCAAAGAGGATTTAGCCTCATTCAAAGAGAGACCGGCCCCCTTTAGGAAAAAGTTTACAGCCTGCCACCACAACAAAATATTTTCTGTAGACCAATCTATAAACAAGAGGGTATCATCCGCATATTGGAGATGTGAAATTGTGAACAACGGACTACCCAGAGAAATACCTTTAAGAATTATTTTTTCCAAGCAAAAATGTATCAAATTACTAAGAGAATCTCCCACAATAGTAAAAAGGAAAGGAGCTAGCGGATCCCCTTGTCTAATACCTCTCTTTGCACAAATTTTCCCCCTCGGCCTTCCGTTAATAATAATAGAGAAGTTAGTTGAAGAGAGGCAGCCCCATACCCATTTTCTCCATCTTCTACCAAAGCCTTTGAGCTTCAACGCATAATCTAGAAAAAGCCAATCAACCTTATTATAAAAATAATAATAGAAGAAAAGAAAGAATAACACCGGGTATACGTGGAAAACCCTAGTTCAGGGAGAAA
>JBBPDJ010000001.1:11181030-11204554 GCA_037974625.1 Cucumis cinereus
TGGGCCTTGACAAAAAAGGAAATAAATAAGGGTATAACAATTACACAAATACCCTTAGTACAATTATTTTCAACACTTATCATACGCTGCCTCATAATTAATATTTGGAAATTAAATGAATGTGTTTGGCTAACCAATTTTTTTTATATAGAAACTGTTTAAGTTAGAGCATACTATGAGAGAACTCCTTACTTCATTCTATACAATAGAGTTTAATATGTATAGGAATACATGGAAATTCTAGATAAAGAGTAGTAAATTGTACCAAAGGACAAAAGACTAATAGCCTTCTATGATTACATATATACGGTAACACTCTCCCTTAAGCTGGAGCGTATATGTTAACCATGCCCAACTTGTTACATAGGTACTCTATTCGAACTCCATTCAAAGCTTTTGTAAAGATATCTTCTAATTGTTCTCCAGTCTTCACATATCCAGTAGACACCAGACCTTATTGTATTCTTTCTCGAACAAAATGCAATCAATTTCAACATGTTTGGTATGCTCATGAAATACTGGGTTTAATGCAATGTAGGGAGCAGCTTGATTGTCATACTGCTACTTAGTCAGAATTGTAGTATTAAAACACAACTCAATCAAGAGTTGATATAACCACATTATTTCACTCATTGATTATGCCATTGCTTTGTATTCCAATTCAACACTTGATTGAGAAACTATGTTTTGCTTCTTACTCTTCCACGAAACGAAATTGTCACCAACGAAAATACATTACCCAGAAGACGATATTTTGTTTTCTTTTGATCCTGTCCAATGAACATCTGAAAAACATTCAATGTTCATATGATCATGATCTTTATATAAGATTCCACGTTCAGGGGCACTCTTAAGATAACATTGAATTTGTTTTACTACATCCCAATGTTCCACTGTGGGTGAGATCATAAACTAACTCACAAGGCTTACACGAATAAGCTATGTTTGGACATGTTACTTTAAGGTAATTCAACTTCACAACCAGTCTTCTATATATCTTAGGATCCTTAAATGGTTCTCGATCTTTTAAAAGTTGTAGACCAGGCATCATCGGAGTACTACATGGCTTGGCTTCCAATTTTCTTGACATAGGTAGCAAATCAAGCACAAATTTTCTTTGTGACATAAAATACCCTTGCTTCTCGTTGCTAGTTATCCAAAAAAATCTTTAGCACTCTCAAATCTTTAGTATGAAATTGACTTTGGAGGAAAGGCTTAAGAGACAATATACCTGATGTATCACTTCTAGTTATAACAATATCAACATATACAACAAGTAAAATAATTCCATTCAAAGTCTTTGGTAAAAAATTGAGTGCTCCGATTTGCTTTTCTTCATTCCAAACTACTTAAGTGCATGACTAAATTTTCCAAACCATGTACGTGGACTCTATTTCAACCCATACAATGATTTGTGAAGGCGACACACTTTATCATTCTCCCTCTGAGCTACAAACTTTGGTGGTCGCTCCATGTATACTTCCTCCTAAAGGTCACAGTGGAGAAAAACATTTTTAATGTCAAACTGTTATAAAGGTCCACCTTGAGATGTTGCCATAGAAATGAATAACTTGGAAGAAGTGAGCTTAGCAATAGGACACATCGTATCAAAATTGTCAATCCAATACTTCTGAGCATAATTTTTAGCCACAAGGCATGCTTTCAGTGAAAGGCTTGTCCTCAAAGAACGTAACGTCTTGGGATACAAAATATCTAACATTTGTATCATTTTTAACACGAGAATATCCTGAGAAAATGCCTTTCAAAGACTTTTGGGATCAAACTTTGTCAAATTAGGACGAACATCTCGAACAAAACAAGTACAAACAAATATTTTTGGCTCAAAAGGAAACAATTGTTTTGTTGGAAAGAGAACATGATAAGGAATCCAACATTTGAAAGGGTAATGCTTGTGTAGTTTCAAGAAGATGCCTATTCTTGCGTTCAACAACCCCTTTTTGGGATAGCACAAGATGATTGGTGAGTAGTTTATTGCGTACAAAGGTACGACTTTAAGTGCTTCTAAAAAATACTCACCATCATTATCACTTCTCAAGGTTTTAAGGCACACACCCAAATGAGTTCAAATTTTAGCATGAAAATTTAAAAAATGAGAAAGTAACTCAGAATGATTTTTCATAAGATATAATCAAGTCATGTGAGAGTGATCATCAACAAAGGTAACAAAATATCGAAATTCAGTTTTGGACACGAACCTCAAATATCATAATGAATTAACTCGAGGGGGGAATTTTCCAGTTTATCAACTCTAACTGGAGCTTAGATGATGAAATTTGGCAAACTGACATGAGTCACAACTGAATGAAAACAAGTTATGAATTTGAGAAAAAGCTTTTTATGACTGAGAGATGAATGGCCTAAGGCTCCATGGACATCAAAAGGAGAAACAACTCTAGAACAAGCAACAATTGTTGATGTCGATACTTGGTAATAAAAAATGTAAAGGCCTCTAGATTTTTTTTTTTTTTTTTTTTTTTGAAACGGAGACAAATCTGTTTTATTAATGATAATAATGAGACAAAAGCTCAAAGTAGAAGAGAATTATACAATGAACAAAAGAACCTAGGGATCAGTAGACACACCCGAACATCTCAATTAGGTTGACACTCCCTTAGCGTCCTCATCATATCCGTACAAACTAGCAAATACTTGAAAACTGAGGCCAAATAAATGGCCTCTGCATCATAAATAAGAATGTATGAAAATCGAAGGAAACAAACCTGAATACACAAAATATCCAAACGGTCTAGTAACAGAAATAAGTGAAATAGGAGATCAATTATCCCTAAACCTTGGTTAGTTTGCTGAAATGAAGGCACTCCATTTTAGGTTTAGCTCAGAAATGTTGTATATATCAAACTTCTTCGATAGAATGCACCACGATGAAGTGTTTCTATGAGCAGCTTCAAAACGATCTATCCAACCAAGACATTTGTTCTGAAAAAGTATTTTAGTTTCTTTCAAACCCTAAATCCACCAATAATGATTGACCGCATTCCACCATAATATCTAAGAGGTCTTATAAAATAAGTCCCTCCCAAAAGCTGTCTAACCGATTCTCTACCCTCCTTATCAAACACCCATGTCATGTTAAAAATGGAGAACAATTTTTCCCAACATTTGGCTGAATATGAAGGGAAAAAAATGAGACAGATCTTCTCCATGTTGAAGACAATAATCTAGATTCATGCCATTTCCCAATAATCTTCTTCGTTACAAGATTTTGAAACACACAATAGCCAGGATAGAACGAGACAGAACAATTAAGGTCTCGAGTGATTTGACTAATGGAGATCAAGTTAAATGACAACTGAGATAAATGTAGGACAAGTGATAGAGAACAATATGAGGTGAGATTTACAGTGCCAGATCCAAGAACGGAAGACTTTGATCCATTTGCTTAGGTAACATGGGTAGTGGATAAAGATGATAGAGTTGTAAAAAATAATTTAGGATTAACTTTCATATGAGCAATAGCACTAGAGTCTATGACTCATTGTGTAGAGGATAGGAGACAATGATTCATGTTACCTGAATTAGGGTTGTAATAGGGGCACATGCAAATGATGAAGGAGATGGTTTCAATGAGTTTTGGTTCTTCTGAAATTTAGTAGACAAACCATGGATGGATTGATCCTGCAATTGAACCACATTAGACATCACTATGGGATCTTGTTCTGCCATAGGATAGTAACAGTTGGAATTTCCATTTGTTGAAAGTTTAATTGTTAAGGAGATGTGTTGGGTAGATCGCTTTGAGATAGCGAATTGGAATGTTGCAGCTTGGTGTACTTTATTCAAAGATTTCAAAGCTTTCTACATCCAAGAAATCAGTCTTAATTGGCGGGCCTTCGTTTCTCTAGATCATTAGAAGCCACCTTCTTCATGCCTCATATTTTTTGCAGCCTTCTTTGAAAGTTCTTTGCCTCCACTTCCTTAGATCATCAGAAGCCACCATCTTCATGCCTCATTTTTGTTGTCTTCTTCTTTTCTAGTTTAGGGTTTAGGGTGCTAAAAGGGTGTCAACCTAGTCAGCCTTCATTGCTTATCCTGTTTGCAGTCTTTGCTTGTTGGTCTTCTTGTAAGATTTTTATCATATAACTTGGGCTGTAATTGTTGTTAGAAGTGATGACGGCTAAGGGGTTACCAACCTAGTTGAGATATTCGGGTGCGCCCGCTGATCCTCTGGTCTCTTTTTTTCGCTCTTTGTATAAATCTTTTGTACTTGGAGCTTTAATATTATTAATAAGAGGTCAGTTTCCCTTAAAAAAAATAGAAACATTAATTGTTAAATATTTTCCTTTATTGTTTTTATTATTTTCGAGGTCTTCTCCTATATAGGAAGATCTAAGATTGTGAAGAAAGAATAAAAGAAATTATTTTATTCCCTCAAATTTAAGTTGGTATCAAAGACAACCTACACATTATTTTGTTGCTACCCTAGTTGTTGTCTTCAAACGGCGCAAGCTACTTCCAATTAAACATTTTTGCTGGCACATTCGAACCCTAGCCAACCATCACCCAACACGCTTGCATCCATTGCCATCACCACTGCAAAGCGCTACTTGGGTGAGTCGGATACCTAGCCGTCGCACTAGCTTCCCTAGATTTGTCGTGCATGACACCAGCCTCTATCGTGACCTCCCTTGTGTCTGAGCAGATCCACTTGTGTCCAAGCAGATCCACTTGTGTCCAAGCAGGTCACCGTCGAAGCTTTATCAGTGTCACCTTCTGTCAAGTAATTGAGTCTCCGCCTACTGTCAAGTCACCGTCATCGACGTCACCTTCTATCAACATCTCCCTCCTACAAACGTGCACAAATACGTCATTCGAGGCTTCACTTTGATAGACACATGCTTCACGCTGCTGCCTCTACCCAAACCTAATAGCAGCTTTTTGTTTCAGATCGGTTTGATTCTTCCGTTTGGTCAGATCGATTCGATCAATTAAAGGAAACTCAGACCGGGTCATTTTTTTGTGGGTCGCTTGTTCGGTTCAGTTTTTCTCCTTGCTGGTTTGGTTCAGTTTAATTGGCCCGAAGAAATCTGGTTTGGTTTGTCAGATTTACTTTCTCTATATCTTTATTTTCTAATATAATGTTGCAAGAACAAATTCATCAATCTTAAATTTATTACCTACCAATTTCTCGTCTAATAATTCTTGTATTTCTTTGACACACCACAAGTGATTATCCTAAGACATTCTTGTGTAGTAATTCCTCTCTTTGGATTAGCGATTCCAAAGCTTCAGATCACATGACTAGTTCTTTTTTTAATTCATAGTCCCTTCATATTGCAAGAAGAAAATTAGGATGGCCGACGATAGTTTTTCTTCTAAAGCAAGAAAAGAAACTATTAAATTGACTGAAAAAATATTTCTCTACAATCCGTCTTACATGTTCCAAAATTAGCCTGTAGTCTTTAATCCTTTTCTAAACTCTCAAGAGACTCTAACTGTCGAATTATTATTTTTAATCTCATTGTATTTTTCAGGATAAAAAACCAGAGAAGATGGTTGGAAGTGCTAGGATGCTTGATGGCCTCTACTACTTTGATAAAGGTTCTTTTAGCAATAAAATAACTCAGGGTCTAATTAGTATTAGTTCTCTTTCTATTAAAGAACAAATCATACTTTGGCATCGTAGGCTAGGGCATCCTAGTTTCCTCTAGCTCAAATATTTATTTCAAAAATTATTTAAGGGAATTGATTGTTCCTCTTTTGATTGTGAAAGTTGTATTTTAGCAAAAAATCATCAGTCCACATATCTTTCAAAATCTTACAAAACATCAAAACCATTTTATTTAATTCATAACGATGTTTGGGGTCCTAAAATTACTACTCATAGTGAAAAAAGATGGTTTCACTTTTATTGATGTTCATACTCGTTTATCTTGGGTTTACTTAATAGAAAAAAAAAATCTAAGGTGGGATTTTAAAACTCTTTTACAATATGATTGAGACCTGATTTCAAACAAAAAATTGCATCCTACACTCTGGTAATGGAACTGAATGCTTCGATGAATTTTTTGGAAAATTTTTAAACGAAAAAGAAGTTTTTCATCAGTCTACCTATCGAGATACTCAACATAATGAGATTGCTGAAAGGAAAAATAGGCATTTACTTGAAGTAGCACGTGCTATAATGTTTTCAATGGATGTTCCAAAATATCTATGGGGGGAAGCCATTCTCACAGCTACCTACCTAATAAATGGAATGCTGAGGAAGACCTTGAATTTTAAATCTCCCATTGGCTGCCTTAAAAGTGTTTTTCCAACATCCCACATATATTCTAAATAACCTTTTAAAGTTTTCGGATTTAGGGACCACCTATGTTCAAACCTAGTCACTCTCGGTCCAAACTTGATCATAGTGTTGTTAAGTGCATTTTTTTAGGTTACTCATCATGTAAAAAAGGTTATAAATGTTCTGATCCTCAAACAAAAAACTATTTGTAAGTATGGTTGTTTCGTTTTTTGAAAATACACCTTATTTTACGAAACATTTTCGTCAAGTGGAGAAATCAAATTTGGATGATAATTTTTGGGATGTTAGTGTTCCTCTGCCTAGTTCTAAGATGCCAAGTGTAGAAACTTCTCAAGCTCGGAGAAATACTACAAGATGATCATATTGGTCACATTTAAGAGTTTAAGTTTTATACTAGAAGAAACTTCAATCAAAGGAATAAAGACCAAATAGTTGACCCTTTCACTGAGCCAATCTGATTCTCCAACAAATGAAATTGGTAATCCTTCTTCTCTCATTTCTACTTCCACTATTCAAAATACTTTACCCGTCATTTCTAACCTCAGTGTTCCCTTAGCTATTAGAAAGGGCGTTCGTAGTTGTACCAAATACCCTATTACTAACTTCATGTCATATCAAAATTGTCAAATAGTCATAGAGCCTTCACATCTAGGATAGATGACCTGTTTGTTTCAAAGAGCTTGGTTTGAGCGTTTTTGGAAAAGTTGTGTCTAGCTATGGGTTTCTTTAGAGTTAAACATATCATACTACATTCTATAAACACTCGGAGAATAATTAAATCTCAATTTTTATTGTCTACGTTGATATTATTCTCACTGGTGATAATGAAGCAGGTTTAGGGAACCTTAAGAAAAATCTTGCATGTAAATTTCAAATAAAGAACTTGGGAACATTGAAATATTTCCTTGGAATGGAATTTGCAAGATCGAAGAAGGGTATCTTTGTTAATCAAGGGAAGTATGTTCTTGACTTATAGAAACAGGCTTACGTGATTGCAGAATTGTAGAAACACCTATTGAACCTAATCTAAAGTTGCAAGAAACAAAAGTTGAAGAAATAAAGGACAAGGAACATTACCATAGACTTGTTGAAAGATTGAGTTATTTATCTCATATGTGTGAATATTGCATGCTCTTGGCCCAAGCCATTTTGAGGCTATTTACAAAATTTTGAGGCATTTGAAGGATCACCTGGAAAAGGTATTTAATTCCAAAGAAATAATCACTTCTAAATAGAAGTTTATATTGATGTAGATTGGGCAGGAAGTACTACGATTAGAAGATCTACCTATGGTTATTGTTCCTTCGTTGGATGAAATCTGGTTACCTGGAGAAGTATATAACAGAATGTGGTGGCCAGAAGTAGTGTTGAAGTAGAGTTTAGAGCTTTAGCTCATGGGATCTGTGAGGGCATTTGGAAAAAGGATCCTTGAAGAATTGAAGATTATCCTCACTACACCTATATGGGTTTATTGTGACAACAAAGCTGTCATTTCTATTGTTTGTAATCTAGTTCTACACGATAGAACAAAATAAATGGACGTTGATAAGCATTTTATTAAGGAGAGGATTGAAGCAGGAACAATAAGTATTCCTTATCTACCACATCAAAACAAATTGGTGATGTATTCACTAAAGGCCTTCCAAAAAATCAATTTGTTATAGTAATTGACAAGCTGGCTATGGAGGATATCTTCAAACCAGCCCAAGGGGGAGTGTTGAAATTTCTATTTGTAGAAATATTAACTGTTAAATATTTTCCTTTATTGTTTTTATTATTTTTCCTTCCCAAGACTTTTTATGATAACTCTATTCCCAAATGGCTCAGTAGCATACACTGGGATGTCATCCATTTTTCATGGTCCATTTTCTTTCGCATGACTCTTAAAGGAAGATGAAATTTTAGACTTTCAATCATTATTAAGTCTACTCACCAACCTTACACCCTCTGAAGAGCATGACAGCAGGTCTTGGTCCTTAAATGGCAGTGGTATTTTCACAGTTAAATCCCTCATTCACCACCTTTCTCCTTCCCCAATGGACAACAGCATTTTTAAGGGCATCTGGAAAACTAAAAGTCCAAAAAGAGTGAGCATTCTCACTTGGATTATACTGATTGGAAACTTAAATGTCTCTACAATCCTGCAGCATAAAATGCCCAACAAATACCTCTCCCCCTCTATATGCCCTCTGTGTTTAAATAGCCAGGAAGACCCCCTACATTTATTCATTCTTTGCCCACATTCAGCATCTGTTTGGGGGTTTTTGTTTGAAGAATTTAAACTCTCATGGGTTTTTGAAGATGATTTGAAAAAATGTGTGCAATCCCTGCTAATAGGACCCCTCTTTTTAACCTAAGAAGCTTTCTATGGGTAAATGCAGTAAAAGCAATTTTTTCTGACTTATGGTTTGAAAGAAACCAAAGAGTTCTTCATAAAAAAAAGTTTGAGTGCCTCAGAAAGGTTTGAAATTGCCCATAGAAACGCCTCCGCATGGTCTTCCCTTCTACAAGCCTTCTCAAACTACAAGATTCCGGAAATCAACTTGAATTGGAGAGCCTTCTTCTCTCGGCATTAATCACCATTGCTCCTCTTTGTACGATTCTTTACATCCCTTGCATATTCTGTCCTCATATTAGTGTGGATGATGTTTTTGTTTTCTCTTGCTTTTGCAGCCACAATAGGTGGAATTTTAATTTTAACCTACCGAATTATTGTATCTTTAGCTTTTTTTTATTGGCTGAAACTTATAAAGCCTCGTTATCGCTTTAATTCTAGATATTAAGGATATGATGAGGGCGCTAAACGGGTGTCAACCTAGTTGAGATGTCTGGGTGCGCCTACTAATCCTACTTCTGCTTAGTCTTTGGTTCAAGCTACAAGCTCTTAGTATAACTACACTTTGTACCAAGAGCATTAGTCTCTTTTTTATATACCTTATATGAATAAAGAGACTGGTTTCCTTTTCAAAAAAAAAATATAAAATATTGATTAATTGATTTTAATCAATTGATTAATCATACTCTATTCATCTCTCATATATAAAAATCCCATAAGTATGAAGGATATTAAGAAACCCATGTCCGATGGGTTTTAATGTTCTCTGAATAATAATTTTATGGGTTTTCAAAAGTAAAATACTGTGAAACAAACAAGGATATTTAATGTATATCTGGAGTTGTATGGCAATATCTGTGAAACAAACATGCCCTTAGAGAACTTCTATCGGGGATCCACTTTCTCCCTTCCTATTTCTTTAGGTGAGTTGGGGTTTACATGCTCTTATTTCTCTGATTTATGAGGATAGGGTGATTTTCTTTTTCTTTTTTTGTTTGTGTTTGTGGTCAAGTGTAAGGTGCATATGTTGATTCCTCCGTTTGCACATAATCCGCTTCTATTTTTTAAATATAATGCCTGCTATGTTGGGTAATTTCATTAAAACCATTGAGCTTTTTCAATGGTGTTTTGGTCAAAAGGTGAATTGGGAAAAATCTGCCTTATGTGGTGTGGAGGGAATCTTGATGAAGACAAGTTGTATTCTACTTACTCTCGGTTGAATTGTAAGGTTAAATTTTTTTCCTTATATGTATTTCAGTATACCCTTTGGTGGATATTTGGAAAAATGTTTCTTTTGACAATATTCAGTAGAAGTTGGATAGTTGGAGAAGATTCAATTTATCTTAAGTTGAAAGACTTAAATTGTGTAATGTTTTGTCAAATCTTTCCATTAATATTGTCTCCCCTGGATTAATGGCTCTTCTTTGAAATCACGCTTTCCGCACTTTTTCATCATTGCTTCTTTGCCCAATGGTTTGGTTTTTGAGAATTGGGATGAAGTTACAATTTCTTAGAATGTTTCCTTTCAAAGGTTATTAAATAATGTTGAAATTTTGAATTTCCCGGAGTCAGTCAGGTAAGTTTTTTGCGAAGTCTTGCTAGAAACTCTTGCTGCTTCCACTGGATAAGGTGGTCTATTCTGCTTTGTGGAAATCGAAGTGCCTTAAACGTATAAATGTTTTGATTTGGGTGATGTTCATAGTTTACATAATTTTCCACCACTCTTCAACGAAATCTATACACATGCTTTATTTCCATCTATTTGCCCACTGTGAATTTGCAGCATATCTTTGATTGTATTTCTTCCGGGCATTGTTGACGCTGATTATTTTCCGTTTTTTTTTTATCTTCAATAGGTCTTTCTAGCTCGTTTAGGGTTCACATTTTCCATATTCTGGTTGGGTCCGTCTTTGGTAGTTCCACTTTTATGGTCCAATGCGGTCGGAACTATTCTATCAGAGATTTAGTGCATGTTTGGATTGACTTTCTAAGTGTTTATAAGTGCAAAAAGAAGTGTTTATAAATACTTAGAAAGTCAATCCAAAAGCACTATTAGTTTCTTGAAAGGAATCTAGGGATATTTCGTGATAAACCTCCTCCTTGGATGGATCGTTGGTGTTCTGCCCTTCTTGCATTTTCACCTTGGTGTTTTATATACATTTTGTAGGTTTTTCTATTCAATATCTTTGTTTGGCTTGAACGCATCTATTTTTCATGCTTAATTTCCTTTTGGTTGTCTCTTCTTTTTGTTGTATGTTTTTGGTGTTTCTATATTTTGGGCATTCTTTTTCGTTCTTTCAATGAAAAGTGTCTTTGCCTTAAAAAGAAAAAGAAAACTTATGAAAATCAAAGCCCACGAAAGGAAGACCCAGAAAAGAAAGGGGGTATACAATATAGTTTCAGCGAATGCAAAGACTTCAAATTTTCTAATGTCTAAATTGAGCAGATTTTTATGAGGAAAAATGATCATATTGGGAGGCAGATAGTCGTGCGAAAAAAGAAAAGGCAACCTTACTAGAACAGGAACTGTTGTGCAAATTGTAAAACATTTACGTCCTTGAGTTGTAAAAGTAGTTTTGAAGGGAAAAAAAACTAGTGATATGAACTATACTATAGCTATCTTACTATCCATAATTCTTGTAGTTCTCCAAACTTTGGAAAAAAAGGATTGCGAAACTTCTGATTCCCTACCCCATCTACCAAATAAAAGGTATTTCTTTCTATTGACTACTATGTTTATTGCAGCGAGAGGAGCACGGAAATGAGAAGGATGGTGGTGGGCAGAGAAGAGTTCGAAATAGGGTACGCGGTAAAGGGCGTGGTCGATCACAATACCACCATAATCACAATAATAACCATAACCATGGGAACCATGTTGGAACTCCACCTTCGAGTAGTTCAACCACCATTGAGCTGGCAGGTACAATGAAACAGCAGCCTCCAGGGCCACGAATGCCAGATGGGACAAGAGGCTTTGCGATGGGGCGGGGGAAGCCGGTGACTGTGAATATGGGATGAAAACCAAGTTACATGAAGGGAATGGAAAATACATGGAGAGGAGTGTGTGTGTGTGTGACTGTATGCGTAGAAGAAAGAGTATGGTGCGGATGGAAGCTGTCTAATTGATAGGGCAGAAAGCAAAGCAAAGGCAAAGCAAAACAATGGTGTGCTGATAGCAGGGTTTTTAGTAGGGCTGTCAAAAACCATTGAATTGTTGCTTTGGTTGAAGATGTTATAGTTAGTTTTTAATGTATTTGGAAAAAGAAAGAAAAAAAAAAAAAAGTGTCGTCCCCATCCCCCGCTTTCTAATCTCCTCTTTTCTTAGGGATTCATTAATTAATGTGAAGAAGCAACGATTATATTATTTTTAAGTAATATGTGAAACCAATGGGGATGTTGGCAACACTTCGCAAATACGGAGTTTGTGACTCAATTTGCCTTGTATAATGCATATCTGCTCATTGTCTTTCTAATTCTCTCTCCCTTTCTCTCCCTCCTACTTGTTCATTACTTTACTTCTTTACTAAGGTTCTCTTTGATGAAGATTTTACTTTGAAATTTATGTTTGGTTTTCCTCAATTCTCTAATATGATTTTCATATATTTCGAAGAAACACTTAAATTTTGAGTCATTTTTTCAAAAACATAAAATTTTGAGAGAGGGTCTTGTAATTGAATTCTCTCTAATGTAATTGTAACAATTTTTTACACAAAGGACTTTTTTATGTTGGGTTGTGATTTTTCACCAATTTTGAATATATTTTTTACTTACATTCTTGTGTTTCTTGTTGCTTACATTTAATTTTTCAGTTATTCTCATAAAATTGGACCAAGAAATAGTCACTTTTACATTAGAACACCGTTAACTGATTAAAACTGAGTATTTCGATTATAGATGACCTAGGTAACTCGACCTTAATCCTAAGCTAGCTATGAACATTTTTGAGATTATCCTTAGGTCTATATAGGTGAGTGGTAATTTATCAACACTGGTCCAGTAGACCTCTCATTTCAGGGGTAAGATCAAGCGGATAGCTGAAAATATAGGGTGCAAGATGAATTCACACTTGCCTGCTTTTAGGGATAGTAAATAGGTTGTTCCCTTAAGTGTTGATTCTAGGTCTTGAATAAAAGGGTCTTGCACTCTCATTGGCTCGTGAAAGATTCAGATTATCGGTTGAACCTTAAACCAATTATTCATTAGAGAATCAACTGAGGCTTAAGGAACAAAATGTAATATAAGGGTAAAACAATAAATTGGCCTAGTCAGCATTAGAACAACCTGTGAAGGATTAACTTACTAATTATGGTTATATCGGGTGAAAACAAATATATCAAGAGTACACTATAGGTTACAAATATATCTATAGTGAGGAGAGTACAACTATGGATGTGATTAACTCGATCAAAAGAGTTTAGTCAATTAATCTCGGATCGTTGGAGCTCATAATTTGTAGGTCCATTAGGTCCCTCTACTAGCTCGCATAGATTTAAACTTAGAATAGAGTGATCGAAAATTTGAATTATTCGAATTAGTTGAGAAACTGAACCATTAATAATATTTTATATAATTACCTATTACATATAGAGAGATAAATGATATTTAAATAAGATTTAAATATTGAAAATTTGAATAGAAATCAAATTACGTCAACTGGATTGATCGAGATTTGCGGTAAAAAAATAAAAAATAATATTATATTATATTAATTAAAAGGTTTAATTAATTATATATTATTATTGTTATTGTTATTTAGTATTATTTAAAATAATTTAGAACTAATTAATTTGATTAATTAATATAATTATTTGATTAAATAAATGTTTTTTTTTAATTTCAATTAATTTTAGAAATTCAAAAATAAAAAGTCAAAAAAAATTTGACTACGAGAGTGGGAAAATTCAAGTCTTTAGTGCAATGTTTGTAAGCTACTTGCTTAGGTGAGTTGGAAATCTCTTCTTCTTCCATAAATCTCACTTACTAAGTCAAGGTTAAGTGTCAAATTGTTTTGTAAATATGATTTGCATGTACTTTGGCCATTAAATGCAAAATTTGATTGTGTATTTTGAATGATGAAGGTTGTTGAATTGTGGAAAAAAAATTCCAAGTGTTCATAAACTCATTTCTCTAAAAATCCTAACAAAATTGGTCACTTTCTTGATCTTTCAATCAAGTTCTAAGCCTTGAGAATAGTAGAGAAAGACTCTTGTGGTTGTTCACAACTTGATTTCATCTAATTTTATTAAGAATTGAGGGAGAATTTTGAGCTTCAAAGTGTTCAAAGTCACAATTTTTTCCCAATTTTTCTTAACATGTTCATTCCTCAAAATTCATGAAAACTTACCTTTGTGTAGTTTCTTCAACAATTCACCATCTTATCTTTTATGTCTGGTAGCTTTCATTGAAAAGCTACACTCCTTAAACTTTCATTCAAGATCAGAGTCACTTAATTTGTACTAGAGAAATTAATGCACTTCTCGTCTGAATTTAAGCTTAAGTAGACTTTCTTGCATAAAAATGCCATTACACCTTCTGCATGCTAAATGGTAATGATTAGCCTTAATTTTTCACTTGTCCTCCACTAAACCGACCTAATCATCTCGCCTCAAGCATGCCAACTCACTTTGACCACCTTGCTTTCACAACTTAGCTTGCCTAAAGAATCTTTAGCCATATCGCATAGCCCTCAACTCAATCCTTGCCATAGCCTTCTCGCCCAGCTTTCCTTCCTTGATGCCTCATAGGGTGGCACTTATTGTGTTGGTTGGCTATATCTCTTTTGTCAAGTTTGGCCAATTAAGACTTCTTTGCTCGCCCACACTTGCTCTTGAGTAGCCTAGTCTTGCCGCCTAGCATACACTTCTTTGACTGCCTAAAGGACACTTAGTCTTCAAATCTCTTCCAACCTTTGGCCGGCTTAGAGGTTACCTTTGTTTGCCACAACCTTCACTTGGTATCATAGCATCTTTTGCTCAAATAACCAACATTTAGCCAAAACTCAATCTTTTTCCTTTTGGTCGTCAATCACTACACTTCAAGGTCTTTGTCCATTCAAAGCCTAGGTTGCATATCTTAAACTAAAGACTTTTTGGCCGCATATTTAGCATTATAACTCAACAACACTTAGGCAACCAACTGCTGATTTGTAGGAAATATGTCTCATATCTTCAATTTCTTGAGGTATCTTAGGACACAGTTCCTTAGACAAATGAATTCCATACATGAATTTTGCATCTTATATCTAGACAACATCTTGTCAATATATAATACTTGAGACGTAGCTAGTGTTTTGTTCTTACAGTTCCAAACTATTTGGATCCCAAGAACATATTGTGCTTCATCTAAATCTTTCATTTGAAATTATGTAGCTAGTCATTTCTTGACGTCAATTAGGTATCAATATCATCAACATACAACACTAAGAATGTTACAGTTGTTTTGACAATCTTCTTGTACACGCAAGGTTCGTCAATAGTTTGTATAAAGCCCTAAGATTTGATGCACTGTCAAATCTTATATTCTAGGATCGAGAAGCTTACTTTAACCCATAAATGGATTTTTTTTAGCTTACAAACTTTTTGTTCTTGACTATATTCTATAAACCCCTCTAGTTGAAACATCTAAATACTTTCATCAAGATAACCATTCAGAAATGCAGTCTTGACATCCATCTACCATAATTCATAATCATAAAACGAACGATGGAAAAGGTTTCTTCATAATCAACTCTTGAGAATGTAATCGATCAGAGGTATTGGTTCCATCAACTACTTTAGTAGAAGGATTAGCCTTATCAACAACTTTTGTTGAATTATCTGTAGCTTCTTTGAAAATCTCTTCAACACTAGTTTACTGTGAGGTTGATGCTTTCTCATGTGAACTTCCTCTAAGAACGTAACATTTTTCAATACAAACACTTTATTTTCTTAAGGATCATAAAACAAATCACCTTTTGTTTCTTTGGAATTACCTACAAATAGACATAATTTTGAACGAAATTCCAACTTCTTAGAATTTTGTATCAACACACGTGTCAAACACCCCCAAATCCGAAAGTGATGTAGACTTCCTCTACGTCCTCTCCATATTTCATATGGTGTTTTAGAAACACTTTTAGAGGAAACATTATTCAAATGTAAACGATATTCTCTACTGCTAGTTCTCTAAACGTAGCATAACTCATCATTGATCAAACCATGTCTAAAAAGGTTTTGTTTCTTATTTTTGATCATTTACTATGAACTACTTCCCCTATTCACCTTGTCATTGACTCATGTAAACACTCTTCGAAGGAAGGTCGCTCCAAGGGCGAAACATAGCCAAGCATGAATCTCATGGTATGAATTCTCAAGGACGCTAGAGCTAAAGGTACAATACTTATCTCCAACTAAAGTGTTATAGATGGTTAGGGTATACTTTTACTTATGCATTTATTTTGGCTAATTCAACATATCCTAAGTCTAAGTGTTTTATCCGAGTATAACTTTTATACTGAATTTTAAACTACGATGTCTAAGTGATAGACTAATTCTATTACCTCACATCTTTCAGGCATGCTCATAAAACTAGGCTAACTAGACTCAAGAACTAACTTCAACCTTCAAGTAGGTGGTGTTTCGTAAACCGTCAACTAAAAACCTCAAACTTCAGTCATCGTATCTGACTTTTCGTCAAGATCTAATTAGATGAGTCATTTGTAACGAGTTTTACAAGATATCCACCTATTTTATATGAAAAAAAGGTTGATGTTGTTAATCCTAGGTGAGCATGCAATTATCTTTGCTATAGACTTTTGATGTCTAATTGATTTTATAACTTTTATAAAATAGATTTAACCTATAACATACATCTAACATGAATTATATAACACTTATATTATATACATTTCATATAGATTTAATTAAATTAAAATAAATAAATAAAATTAATTAATTAATTATAAAAATAAACATCTCATACTTTTCATAAATTAATATAACAATTTATATTAATTCTCATGAAAAATAACAACAAATTAGTCCTTCAGGAGTGTTTGTAACACCAGTATCAAATTACCCATTTTACTCTTGGGTTACATCTAACTTCTTAAATACAAGTGCTTATCTAATGAACAACATATTTATGGACCAAATTTTAAAAATGAACCCCTTGGACTAGTGAAATAGTATAACCTTTTGTTCAAATCTCGGAGTCACCATTTGAGAGAACACACATCTACCTACCTAAGTCGAAAAAAAGTAAAATTCATCTTGTAATATTATATTTTCAACCCCCACTCGGTCTGATCCTAAGATGGTAGACTTATTGAGTCGGTGAACCGAACACTTTCACGCATGCAAATCAAAAGACATCTTCTTGTGAACAGAAGTCCATAATACACCCAAAATTAAGACTAAGTCACCTAGGTTATCGTTACTATTTCGTGGTCCGATCTTGAGCTCATTGCATAGAATACCTTCACTTGCATGTCACCTACGCGAACGTGTTGAATTATTGCGTTTGCATGAGGATGGTCTAATTTATTTTGGTGGAGAGTATGTATGCATGATAATTTATACTTTACAAGCAATTTTAACAAAATGGTCTAATTGAGGATTTAAGGGGGAAGAAAAAGGGTTTGAAGGGTTTGCGCGCAATAGCAGTACCAAAACCCCAACTATTGCTAGTCCATAGGTTCCTTGTCATAGCCATTGTTCTCTTCTTTCTCCAAATCAGTTCGTCAGTTTTTGAAGAAGTAATTGGAACAATCAGATACCAGATTTAAGTAAATGTGGTATCTCTGTGTGTTCTATCACCGTCTTTTGGATTACCGGAAGGCGGAGGTCGAGTCTCTGGCCGAGTTGTTTGGTGAAAATGGTGACTACAAAGGGAAGAAGTTGGAATGGAAGCTTCCTCTTCACCATCATCCTGATTCTCCTTTCCATTTCGTTGACCTCTCTTCAGACGATATCGCTCGGAACATCGCCAATCGAAGTCAGCCATTTCGTTTTGCTTTTGGTTTTTGTATTAATTGGTTCCAATTTCTTTCATTTAGTTTCGTTTGGTTTGGTTTTGTGTAGGTATACTAGTGAAGGGGATGTATGAACTCTGGGGTGAAGGAAGTGACCACGAGGAGCTAGAGGAGTCTATTAGAAAATTTCCGGAAGAACGGAAGTCGCCATACTTACAGCCCGGAAGCACTTTCAAGATTTCTGTAGAGAGCTTTGGGAAGGCTATCAGCTTCCAGGAACAAAATGAACGTATTCAAGGGCTAGCATACATCCCTTTCAAGGTATAGTAGTCTTTCGGTGATCTAGTTTATGCTCCCTTGTATTTATTTATTTTTGAGCAATTGAAATCCAATCGTTTTGCTTATAATGAATACTAGAGACTATATCATTATAGTTTGGAATGCTCACTTCAGTGGATGGAATCAAATTAATATTTGTTAAAACTCTTATAGTGTGGACAGACTATTTGAGCTTGACGAGTTGGTTTAAGTGATGAATCAAAGACAATCAGGCTAGAAATTATCAATTCTGGTACCACTCATTTTTTAGGTAGAGAATTAATAGATAGAACAAAATTGCAAAGCAATTTGTGAAGTGGAGCTAACAAGCTTTAAGCACTGAGAATAAATTGAAATATTATGGCCAAATCATATTCGTTTGGTGGTGTGTCAATAAAGGGGGAGGGGGCAAAAAAGATGGGCATTGTTGGTTATATCTTCTAGTTATTAGGAATTTTTCTTTTATGCTTTTTAATAATATTTTAAACAGTTTATTTAAAATAGATTTTGTAATAAATAAAAATTTCTTAACATGAAACAATGATTAAAAAGCTACAAAAGAGTACAAGAATTCAAAATCTACAAATCTCAAAGGTGATAGGAAGTCTGAGAACCTAGGAGGGCTAGAACTTGAGAATTTAAGGACTTGTAACAAAGGTTTGTGAAATGGCTTTGGTGTTAGGGGTTGAGACCCCAAACACGAACATCCCTTCTCCCTAGCCTAAAGTCAAGCTCTCCTATCAAAAATAGAATTGAAACAACTGCGTTGTTTCCAAAACGAAAAAATGCAGAGCAGAAGGGTCTATTCCCCACCCTCTGATCTTCCCAAAAGTACGCTTCCTTCCCTTTCCCACCACATAACGAACAAGATGGGAAAAAGAGGGAGCTCAAGAGAGATGTCCTTCCAGAGGTTTTAGAAGGTGCCTTTAACCCCACCTGAATTTTGACACTGTTTTTAATCATTCATTTGCTACCCAAGCTCAACATGTCCAATGTCTTCATTTTTTTTTAATAAATGGCCGTGGATGGAATATTTCAGGGTCAAGTTAATTTAAAAAGTCCAGATCATAAATTTTGTCTTTTGGAAACTGCCGATTATGGACTCAATAATGGACTTCCACCAATCGCTCAAAGGAGGATTTTTTTTGGCCGGGAGGTCGGTGGTGCCGATAGGAAGCTTATACCAACATATCAGTTAAAAAGTCGCACTTATCTTGGGCCAACTGCCATGGATGCTGAAATGGCTTTCTTAATGGCCAACCAAGGATTAGTGACATCTGAAAAACTTGTCTATGATCCTTTTGTTGGCACTGGGAGCATTCTTGTTGGTGCAGCTCATTTTGGAGCAATGACAATGGTAACTACTTTTGCTTTGTATCATTATTTTTGAAATAGGCGAGTATTTGGGTCAAGCTTTAATTACATCTCTAGTAATCTCATAAAGAAATTGTCTGATTTTCAAACATTCGGCTGATAGAAAACATGTGGGAGGGTTAATATTCTAAATTAATATCTTTGAACACATTCCTCTAAATCTTTTACTTTGTTTCTCGTACATGAGTCATGGGGCTACTTTTGCTATGTATTGGATATTAGATTATAAGTTTTGGTTTTCATCTTGTAGTGGACATCCATTGCATTTAGGGAACTTAATTTAAGGTTGTTTTCAGTTCCCATGGAATGCGTGTGGGAGAGAGACCATTTGAATTCAAACTGACCAAAATGTCTCAGGGTGCAGACATTGACATTAGGGTGGTACGTGATGGTCGTGGCCCTGATTGTAATGTTTGGAGCAACTTCAAGCAGGTAAATGTGTTTTATAATAAAATTCTTAGAACTCAAGGACACAAATGTACAACCTATAGAACACATCCTGTTCAAGTAAGGTCGTGCTTTATAATAAAATTCTAAAATTCTAGGTTTAGGAATTTAGTTCGTGGTGCTAGTCTTAGTTTATAATGTTCTATGTTGAAAGTTTGAAACTCTATGCACGCATGAACTAACAGTTAAAATACATGTGAGGGTGACAAGCATGATGAGGATAAACGACTGCACTGTTAGCAGTTTTCTTGTGCAATTTCCTGGGATTCAACCGATTATGATAATATCAAGTGTTGATGCTTTATGTTCCTATGCATGTAATTCTGATATTAGATGTTTCATGCTGTAGTGGTACTGATCTGTTTATTACTGCTTGCAGTATGGATTACCACCGCCAATCGCACTGTTAAGAGCAGATAATAATCTTCCTCCCTGGCGTCCAGGATTGAAGGAGGTACAGCTGTAATATTTTAGCACCTGTACTGTTTATTTATTTTTGCAGTGTTTCTATCTGGTTTTTCACTACCATTGTTATATTCTGATGCTCACTAATTCCCGTGGATACCGCTTAACATCTTTTTACAGATTTGCAATCATTTACTTTTTATTTTTCTTAACAAGAACCTCGTTTTTTCATTGAGTAAATGAAAAGAGATCGATGCCTAAAGAAAAGATATAAACTCATATGGAAGTTCATAAGGAACATAAATGAGAAAAAAAAGTCAGGGAAGTGCTCCAAAAAAAAAAAAAAAAAAGAAGACAGAACAGTCTTGCAAAGAACTTGAGGCGCAAAACAAATTTGAAGCTTAAAAAACCACCAGAGGTGAGTGAACAAAAAAAAAAAAAAAAAAGAAAAAGGAAAAAGAAACTTCCGAAGCAAGCCGGCAGGTAGAACACTAAATACAACAGTAAGCATGAAAAAACCTCCTCCAAAACACTTGGGAGCCTCTACGTTGAAAGAGAAAAGAGAGTCCTTAAAATGTCAGTTCCCCAAGGTGATTGGTAGGGAGTCTTGTGCTTGGGCTTAAAAGGTGCAGGTAGCTGGGGGTAAAAATGGTGATTGCTATACTTCTTTCTTTCTTCTCAAATCTTTATAGGATTGTGGTATCTCCTAAATCTTTTATTCATGGGATGATTGGAGCCTATAGGGAAAGGGAGGGGCTGATGGAGCCGTTTTCTTTGGAAGAGATTAAACAGGCAGTGTTTGCGAGTGGTAGATCTAAATTTCCAGCTCTTGATGGTTTCTTATGACTTCTTATTGAGATAATTGGAACTTTCTCAAAGAGCATCTAGCCAAAGTTTTCAGAAATTCTTTGAAAGAGGTATTTTGAATAGCTTGATGTTTGAAACATTTGTTTGCCTTATTCCAAAGAAGGAGAATGTGACTAGGGTGAAAGATTTTAGACCCATAAGTTTAATTACCAATGTGTACAAAATTCTTGCTAAAGTGCTGGCTAGTCAGTTGAAGAGGGAGCTTCCTTCGACAATTTCTGACACGCTGGGAGCTTTTATTATTGTGAGCCAGATTTTGGTTCAAACTCTTATTGCCAATGAAGCTATTGGGAAATACAAATTAAGGAAGAAAGGAGTGATTCTTAAGATTGACTTTGAAAAAGCTTATGACCACGTGGATTGAAACTTATTGGATAAGGTGATGGATAAAAAGGGATTCAATTATAAATAGAGGATGTGGATGTGGGGTGCCTTGAGAAATGTTGGTTACTCTTTCCTTATTAATGGGAGTTCGAGGGGTCAAGTGGTGGCTCCTTGTCCCTCCTTTGTTCCTCTAGAGGATCTTCTGAGTAGAATTGTTTGTAAGTGCAGTGACGGCAACAATGTTACCCTTTTTGAGGTGGGAAAGGATAGGATGTCCTTTTCACATCTTCAGTTTGCCGACGATATGATATTTTTCTGCCCTAGTAATGAGGACTCGTTTCTTAGTTTGAACCATATTTTGGCTTTTTTTAGGAGATTTATGGCTTATGGTTTAATGGGGGAAATGTAGTGTTATGGGGATTAATTGTGATGATGAGAAGCTTAGAAGATCTGGTCTCTACTGGATATGTAAAGATTGGAGAACAATTAAGAGAGATCTTTACAAAAGCTTTGAATGAAGTTCGAAAAGAGTACCTATGTAACAAGCTGAACATGATTAACATATATGCTCCAACTTTGGGGAAGGTGTTATCGTATATATATGTAATTATAGGAGCTTATTAGTTTTTTGTCTTTTATTGTAATTTACTAATCTTTGTTTAGGGTTTCCATGTATGCCTAAATATATTGAACTCTAGTGTATAGAATGAAGTAAGGAGTTCTCTCATATTTTTCTCTCATTTTATCAATTTCAAAACTCAATAGTCTTGAACTATCACTTGATTCGACTTGTTCATAACACAACTTTGGGCACTTAAAATCATCATCCAAGCCAACAACTTATGATTTGTAAAATTTATACAAATGCATCAAATAAGCTTTAATCCTATTAACAAGAGCATTAGCCATAGCATTGTCATAAACACTTTCAAAGCACAAGCCAAACATAATCAAATTTGTATAAGGGGTCAAGCACCACAATTCGAAGTTCAAGCTTATTAATTTTGTCAAATGAATCCCAATACTTGTCATACTTCGTTTTCATATTGACAGCAATAGTACGTAAAATAGAGTTATTTTTGTTGCCTTCCAACCAATTAAAAGCTCATTAATCCCCCGAAAGTTGAAGTCACATATAAAGAACCACTTAACTGAGTTTTAACAGAACTCCTTTAAAAATATGGCAAACACTTCAACATTTTTTCAATGAGAATTGCTGGGTGGCCCTATCCTCTTCTTTTCATGATCGTATTTTCTACAAAATAGTCTTGATAATCCAACTCTTCTACCTCTAATATTTGAAAAGCTGTATCAAATATTTGTTTTTGATAAAGCTTTTGCTTTTGTATCTCGAAGAGAAGGATTTAGTAAGTGTGTTCCAAGACTTTTTTAGAAGCGCGATCGTCAACAGAAAATGCAACGAGACATACGTGTGCCTTATCCCTAAAAGAAAGAATCCTGCCCATGTTAGTGAGTTTAGGCCTATAAGCCTTACCACCTCTCTCTATAAAATAATTTCCAAGGTCCTTGCTAATAGATTGAAAAATGCTCTTCCTTCAGTTATCAATGATTCTCAGTTAGCCTTTATTGAAGGAAGGCAAATTATTGATGCTAGTATGATAGCTTCGGAAGCTACTAATGAGTGAAAATTCAAAGGCAAAAAAGGTACTCTTCTTAAACTTGATTTTGAAAAGGCCTATGACAAAGTTGATTGGCTTTTTCTAGACTCGGTCATGAAGCTTAAGGGGTTCGGAAGAAGATGGAGAAAGTGGATTTGGAGATGTCTATCTACCACAAATTTCTCTATTATCATCAATGGGAGGCCGAGAGGCAAGATAGAAGCAAAGAGAGGGATTAGGCAGGGTGATCTGCTGGCTCCATTTTTGTTTACTTTAGTGGGAGATGCCCTTAGTACTCTTTTGCATTATTGTAATGAAAGAAGGACCTTGAAAGGTTTCTCCTTTGGAAATCCAGCGGTGGATCTTAATATACTGCAATATGCTGATGATACCCTAGTGTTTTCTAATTGGGAGAAGGACAATTTGGAGGCTACGTGGTCAGTTATCAATCTCTTTTTATTGGGAGCTGGTTTATCTATCAACGTCTCTAAATCTTCGCTGATTGGTATCAATGTGGATTATGAGGAGTTAAATCAGTTGGCCTCGAAATTCGGGTGTAAGGTAGATTCTCTTCCTTTTTCTTATCTTGGCTTCTTGGT
>JBBPDJ010000001.1:11204654-11218401 GCA_037974625.1 Cucumis cinereus
TAGAACTCAAAGATACAAGATAAGTTGTGTGTGATATCTATTGTCTCAATTCACCAATGAGAAGGATAGTTCCAGAGTTTGGTCTCACTATTTCTTCGGTAAATTCGATGGATATTCACTAAGGAAGGTTCAAGTCCATAAGACACCTCTTCCAACGCATTAATCCAAATTATAAAATTAAAATCTTCGACAATAGTGCCAAGAACTTGTTTGTTTGTTTGTTTTCATGGTTTGTTATATCTTAATTGTATGATTATAATCCGTAACTAGCATGCAGTTTAATGCTCGTAGATTTTTTATTAAGGTTCTAGATGTGCAAGTGTATCGAGGCGACAAGACTATGCACATGAGATAAAAGGTGCAATAATCATAATCTTAGTTTGTTGCTTAAACCTAATGATGTGTCTATTTGAGTACAAGTTTTCCTCTCTCCTTCTCAAGTGTAAGCGAAAAGAGAGATTTCCTAAGTAAGCCAAGGTTGAACACGAAGATTTTAAGATAACTGGATCATAACACTTATCTAAACTAATGCTATCTATACAATTTACTTCATTTGTATTCACAGTATCAAGTATCTAAACTAATGTTATTATTTACACTAATGGCCCAATGTGAAATATGACATGGGTATGAGGGTTTATGGATGTTATTGAACTAACTTTGCTATTAGACTTAGGAAATAAGGTAGGAAAATTTATTATGCAATAATGCAAGATGAAAAGAAAAGATATTTATTTGAGGCAATACAAATAACAAATTCAACTTCAAATTATGGTAAGCAATCTCAGCCTTGCAGGATGCATATCTGAAGTGAACATGTGATTCATACCTAAATCTTTTTGGTAGCGATATTCATGTTTCAACCTTAATTTAAGGCATTCAACCTTTCGGTGCATAAATGCCATATACACTCAGATTTATGATATGTATGATAAGGTGTAAACCACATAATTGATTTTATTTCTAAAATTATTTTTACGCTCGTTTAGTGAGATCTTAGTTACTTGCTTTCTCGAGTAGTTAAATTCCAATACTTATTTAAGTCTCTCGAATTGAATTAGACATTGATTATAGCTCTGGCTAAACAAACTAAGTATTGCAACCATCCATAATTTTCGAAGAAACATTCTAACTTTTTATTTCAATCACAACATAATAAACTAAAAGCGAAATAAGTAAAGAGATGAGAGAATGACAATGAAGGTGCATAGCATTGATATTAAAAGCCTTAGGCCTTTCGGTCATTTAGTTTGGCCTTTCGGTCATTTAGTTTGTAGTATAATTGCAATAGAAAGAAAAGATAAAAACGACAAGATAGAGATATGTGTCGAGCCTCAAAATGCAATCTCTTACATTCCTTGGCTCCATGGTTGTCTTTCAACATTTACAACTCTAAGCTCTCACCTAAAGTTACAGACAAAGAAAAGGTAAGGAATGACAATGATAGATTGGTTTAGTTTTAGAGAAGATGAAATCCAAAATTTGCTTTCTCCAATTCTTTCACACACTCTACACCTTAGACACAAAATAAGCTTGGGATGTCTATTGATAGGTGTTTGAGAGGCGCGATTGCACATGGCTCTTACTTGATCATAAATTCTTATGAAGCTCTGAATCACTGCAACACTGCAGTGCTTCCGATTTGAATGTCGCTTGGTATTTCGCTGACATTCCCACCAACTTATTTGTCATCTAACGATTTACATTGCATGGTAAATTTTTCGTTGTCTGGTTGATTGACGCGAACTAGATCAATCGCCTAAGATAACTTCTTCATTTTGCTTTGTTTTCTTTCAATGAAAATCCTGCCTTAAGACAAGAAAAACCGTGAGAAATAGACTTTTTATCTTTTGTAGCTCTTAGATCGCATAATTCATTTTTACATGGATTTTATTACGCATTGTCTCAATTTTATTGCAATTCTACTCCATTATTCTATATAAAAGGCTATTATAACTTTTATTTCTACAAGTTATAACACACGTAGATTGACAACCTATTGAGAGGTTAGCACACATAAGGTAGGTGGCAAGACCCAAGCATGCGACCAAGGGGTGTAATCTCACGTGAAGTGTTTTATGGCAAAGGGTGTGCGCGTAGGGTGAGGCACGCAACCAGGGTCTACCTGTGAGGGTAGTTGATCACAGTTAGGCAACCATCTTGGTGTCAAGACGCAAGGCATGCGTTCACCAGCCATGCCAATGTGTTGAGACTATCTTGTGTGCTATGCATTGACATTTTTAGGTCTCTAAGATAATTTTTGGATATGTACTACGTCTAAAGAGATTAATTAAGGATTAAATTCCTTGTTTTAGGACAATGAGACATTAGATGTGTATATCAACCAAGAGGAAATTAGCTCAAGTCGAGGAAATTAGCTCAAGTCGAGGAAATTAGCTCAAGTCGTGAGTGACAAATGATTTCAAGTTTCTTATAAACATCCTTAAAGCATGATTTACAAGTTTAAGTATTTTGAAATACCTTCCTAAACACTTAGCATATTTGATAAAAAAAGTAAGATATTTAGACAAATTTTGAGTAAAGCATGATTATAAGCAAGTTCAAAAGCAAGCTTAAGTTTCAAGTTAATGTTATTTTATTGATTATGACATGTTGTTTGAACTAGTACTCTCTATACTCGAGAATTCTATGATGATTGTTATGCCCTTTGAGGGTAGTACTATGTGCACATAAGAGAGTTCCAATGTTGTGTTGAGAAGCTTCATAACAACAAAGACATTGTGAGTACTGCGTGAGTCCTACTACAACGTAGATATCGGGAGTACTAAGCATGCTCTACTGCAACGTAGTTACTACGTATTAGAGGAATGAGAAATATTGCATTACTAAGGTTTAAAAATATATTTGATAAGCATGTGTAATTACTATATTAATGTTAGACACTCACTGAGTACTCAACTCAAGATTTTCAAATATTTTCTTTCTTTTCAGCTAGCCATTGTGATCCCAAGGCTTGACCTATCGTTGCTATTTGCCACATTGTCCACTAGGTTTACATGTCATCTATTTAAGTCTCGTGTTGTAGTATTTGCATACTTGAGTTAGTTTAGATCAGGGTGTTATGAAACTTAAATTGAATATAGTTTTGAGAACTTCTTCATGTATAAGTTTAATTAAGATACACGTTTTCTGTTGTATGCTAAGACGAATTGAGTTTTTATAAATGTTTCACTTATTTTACCATTATGAATAAAGTTTTACTAGTTTCAAGAAAGTTGGGTGAGTGAGTGTAGTAAGAGAGTCGATACCCACTGGCTTCACATCTTCTCCTAGACTTAGAAAGGTGGTTTGGAAGGGGGTGTGCACATAGGACACTTTTAATAACATTCATGTTTCCTGTTTCTCGTTTTCAATTTTTAAGAAACAGATTTATTTAATAATCATTTCCGTTTTCCCAAATCCAAATTTTAAGGAATGTTTCGAAAGTTGGGTTAAATTTGAGAAACTACGAAAAGTTTCTCCCAGTTTCGTTCCCTTTTAACTTATTTTCATTTCTCACATGTATCAAAGCTTTTGTCTAGCTAGCTGGGAAGCATGCCTTGGACAATTAGGACTCGTTTGGTAACGTTCCTGTTTCTAATTTTTTAAGAAACGGATGTGTTTGATAACGTTTCCTGTTTCTTGTTCCTAAAATTTGAGAAACGTTTATAATTGTTAGGAATTTGTGGGAACAAAATAAAAGGTTTCTCTGTTCCGTGTCTCTTTTTTCTTCCTCTTCTTCTCTACAAACAGGAAACAGGAACGTTACCAAATGGGAACGTTACCAAACGGGCCCTTAGTGTCCTTCAATCTTGGGCTCAATTCCCACCTATGATGGATTTATTTTATTTTATTTTATTTTTTTTATTTTTATATTTCTTAATTTATTTTATATCTCATTATTTGTTTTATTTTTTCTTTATTTTTTTTCCTTTCTTTATTAATTTTTTATATTTATATGCTTAATTTATTTTTGGATTTTGAAATTTTCAATATTTGAATTACTCTATTATTTATTTTCAAATTTAAATTCAAATTTAAATTTTCTTTTATATTTAGCTATATTACTTAAATATATTAATTTATCAGTTTTTCGTATTTATATGTTTACTTTAATTTTGATATTTTTCAATATTAAAATTTATGTATTATTTTGATCTTGAAATTTAAATTTTTTAATATGTTTAGTTAAATATATTTCTGAATTTTAAATTTTAACTTTTGCAATAGGCACGTTTATATGTTATTTCAAATTTATCTTTATTGTTTTTAGTATATTCAAGATTAGTTAGAATTTTACATTATATAAATTTTGTTTACTTAGTATTGAATTAGATTATTTTTCATGTTTTACAACCACAATATTTACATAATCATAATTAAGTTGAATTTAAATTGATGACATTTAAAACAAATGAATTGAGTGAGAGAATAATATTTCGAATTAAAATTTAACAACAGAGGAATTATAAAAACAATTGTATTATAATTATTAATTTTGCATTGAAACTTATGTGTATATGATAATATCGATGTTTTATAATTAATTTTTATATTTTATTGAAAGTTATATATTTTTTATTTTTTAGATAATTGTATTATATTTAAACTATGAAAATAAGAGAAAATGTTATGAAAAATAATACAATAAACGAACCAGAAATGACTATGAAACAAGTTTCTGTTTTTGCTTTAAAAAAAAAACAAAAATTAAAAATAGTTACAAAATATATTCTATTTTCTAGTTGTTGAAATTTAAGAAACAAAAAACAACAAACCAAAAACAAAAAATAGAAAACAAGAAACGAG
Source organism: Cucumis cinereus (assembly GCA_037974625.1). Classification (NCBI taxonomy): domain Eukaryota; kingdom Viridiplantae; phylum Streptophyta; class Magnoliopsida; order Cucurbitales; family Cucurbitaceae; genus Cucumis; species Cucumis cinereus. The sequence goes on from JBBPDJ010000001.1 coordinate 11,209,464, forward strand.
ACGTTATCAAACGGGTTTTTGAAGATTTTATCATCCAGTTCAAAGGCCCGAAGATGGTCGAAAAGACTCTCGTTGTGGTCTACATCTTGTTTGTTATCAAACTCAACGACAATCCGAGAGTAATTTAAGCTTCAAGAGTGAGAGTTTTATTTCGATCTGTATCTTACTATCTTTCAATGTTCTAATTGGGTATGTTTGTGCTCTTCAATTTTAGAACAGAAATAAGCAAATTTGATAGAAGTTTTTAATTAAGTTGGGTTATTTTCTTTAATTTTTTAGCCCATTAAAATAATAATGGCAAAAAGAAGATTCAGAAGAGAGAGAGAGAGAGAGAGAGAGAGAGAGAAAGCGATGGGAAAAAAGAGGGTAATGCGAGTGGGAGATTAGAAATGAGGCAGCGAAGAGAGGAAGGCAGTCGGTGGGGGAGCGCTGCTACTGCCAACTGCTACTGCCAACTGCTACACAACAACGCAATCTCTGTTTCACACTCCCAACAGGCAAGCAGCAGCAGCAGCACCACCAACACATCCCATCCCATCCCATCCCTTCTAAAATTTCAAAATCGAAGTAGATGTCTTCATCATCAAGAACTGTCCCAAACGGGCTCCACCCTCGCTACAACCCCAGATCCTCCTCCTCCTCCGCCACTTTCAAGGGCTGCTGCTGCTGCCTCTTCCTTCTTTTCTCCTTCCTCGCCCTCTTAGTCCTCGCCATCGTTCTCGTTGTCGTCCTCGCCCTCAAACCCAAGAAACCCCAGTTCGATCTCCAGCAAGTGGGTGTCCAGTACATGGGCATAACCAATCCCAATCCCACCACCGCCTCTCTTTCCCTCAACATTCGGATGATTTTCACAGCCGTTAACCCTAATAAAGTCGGAATCAAGTACGAGGAATCCCGGTTCACGGTGATGTACCGAGGAATTCCTCTTGGGAGAGCCTCTGTTCCGGGATTCTTTCAAGACCCTCATAGCCAGCGCCAGGTGGATGCCACCATCGCTGTCGATCGCGTTAATCTCCTTCAAGCTGACGCTGCCGATTTGATCCGTGATGCCTCCTTGAACGACCGTGTTGAGCTCAGAATACTCGGCGATGTTGCTGCTAAGATCCGCCTGTTGTCCTTCAATTCCCCCGGCGTTCAGGTACTACTCATCTCTACTTCCCCTCTTCTGCTTCTTTAGGAACTTCCATGTAATTTCCTCATTTCACGCATACCCTTCTCTTTGTTCCTTTTTTTTAAAAAAAAAAAAAAATTAAATCTTGGAAATTAATTTTTCTAAATACACAATAGTGAGTAGAAACTAGAAAACCCTTGGGTGGTTATCCTACATTAATGGAAACTCGTTTAATTTAATGAGGGAGTAGAGCACTGTAAATCCCAAAACAAACAATTCAAGTAGATTGAACTAGAAACTCACTGACCTTGAGGGAGGGATGTTTGATAATTAATTAGTTTTCCCAAGTTAAAATGGTCAAAACCTCCTTGGGTTAGATAACCATAACCTTTGAATTTTACGGTTAGTATTCATTGTTTTTTTTTTTTTTTTTTTTTTTTTTTTTGGCAAAAACTTTTTTTTCTTTCTATTTTGTCCTTCTTAAGTGGGTGGTATACTTGTGAGTTAAGGATTTGAATGGATCTGATATGGACCGTCCGATTGGTGTATTTTATTGTTTTATAATTTCAGAGAATTTGTGTGTTTATATTCATATATTTCAAAACTTTTTTGGTTTGGTTTAGGGACAGAAATTAAGTTGTAAAAGGATTGTGTAGAAGTTAATAATTGGATGAGTAAATATAATAGTGACAAATGAAGAAAGTCGAAAAATAGATGCAAAACGACAACAGAAACTAGCATCCTTTTCTTTCGTTTTTGCTTTACTTTCACGCCCATTTTTCTGAACGCATTATAATATATATATATATATATATATATATATGTATGTATGTATGTATGTATGTATACATTTCTTTTGAATATTGGTTCTATTGATTCAAGCATTGGGTTCAAATTGTATTGTGCACAATATAAAATTAAAGAGGGATATATTTTCTAAAACTACATTTTCTGCCTAAGTTTTGCGTTTAGTTTTCATTTTGTTCCTAAGTTTTGAATGGTTGCATTTTTAGTTCCAATTTTGATTTTTTGATTTTAGAATATTACAATTTTATTTTTGAGATTTGATTTTTGTTTCAACTTTAGTCTTTAGATTTTAAATTTTACACTTTCAACCTCAATTTTTCACTAAATACTCCATTTCAATCTTTTGTGTCAATGTCTAGTAATTGTGAATTGAATTTTTAATTCAATCTTTGGTGTCAATGTCTAGTAATTGTGAATTGAATTTTTAATTGTGAATGAAAAATAGTGAAACTTAATTCTCTCTCTCTATATATATATTTTGATAGACATTGACACTCTAAACAAAAAGTAAGAATTTTCAGTAAGAATTTAGTGAAAATTTGAATATAAAAGTGTAAATCGTGAAATCTAAGAATGCAAATTTAAACAAAACTAAATTCTCAACAATAAAATTATAACCATTTGAAAAATCCCTTGTATTGAAACAAAAATGGATTTTAAGGTAACATTTATAAACTTTATGGATCAAATGGAAACATTTATAAAGTTAGCCGCAACGCTCACCAAAATGTAATCGATGCAAGTTTGCTAGCAACGGTCACTGAAATTGGTCCACGAAAGTTGTTGGACAATAGTTATAAAAAAAAGGTCAAAATTGGATGACAATGGACATGAAAAAACGGTCGACGAAAGTTGACCAACCACAGTTATCCAAAACAATTGACAAAGGTTGTCTGGTGGCAATGCCAAAAAACAATGATCGAAGTTTGATTGCAGCAACTGTTGGAGGTTGACTGATATCGATCATTGGGAAATAGTTGTCGAATGTTAGCTGAAGACGATCATCGAAAAACGGTAGTTGAAAGTTGATCGACGACGATCACTGAAAAGTAGTTCAAGGTTGGCCAACAGCGATAACGGAAAAAACGATGCACGAAAGTTGATCTCGTGTACCCAAGAGTGAGAAGAGAGTTAATTGTATTAAAAAAAGAGATGTTAGTTAAGAATGTTAGTTAGAATGGTAGTTTGGACCTTATACTCATATTTCTCTGTAAAATACAAGATTTCTTGCCTCATTTAAAAGAATAATCATTTGATTAAAAAAGGAGTTTTGATTTACACCAAATTTGGTATGAAAGCAACTCCAAGATTTGGGATCGATTGTCGAAAGAAGAGCTAATCAGCCGATTGTAGAGCACAACCATGTGGAAAATCGAGAGGTGGAAGAAAACCCCACCATTTATCCAAAAACATCAATCCCGACACTTGCTGCCCATTCGAGGAAGAATGGGTTAGAAGAGGAAAGAGAGGCAACAGTGCAATGAGAAATAGAAGAATTCAGCAAGAAGCACTTCAAGAAAGACTTCCAAGAATTTAAAGACAAGTCCAAGAAAACCCAAGAAGATAGCCAAATATTCAAGAAATGCTCCCAAAATCTCAAGATTCAGATTCTTCAAGCTATGATGATCAAGAAGAAGAAAAGAAGAAAGATTTGAAGCTCACGACTACAAAATGAAGATTGATTTGTTGGTTTTTGGTGGAAAGAGAGATATTGAAGCATTTTTTGATTGGATCTAGAACACGAAGAACTTCTCTGGTTAAATGAACACTTCGGATCACAAGAAGGTGAAGTTGATAGCTCTCAAGTTCAAAGGAGGAGCCTTGACATAGTGAGACCAATTAGATTGTTTACAAGCAGAAAGTTCAAAATTCTTATAACCGGCCTACATTGGAAAGATTTTTTAGGGGTGACCAAGTGGGGCACTTGTCTAATGAGTGCCCCCAACATAAAACATCACATATCGATGAAGAAGAAGAGAATTTATTGGTTGGATGCAGTGAAGATAATGAGGAAGAAGTCAATTATATTGACATAGGAAGAAGGTGATAAGGTGTCTTGTGTTCTCCAAACGGAGCAGATTGCCCCAAGGAGATTTCAATCCTCAAATACATTGCAAAATGTTTGATAAAAAAAGTGAAAATGTAGTAGTTGAAAATGGGCCTTGTAGTAGTTGAAAATTTAGAAAATACAAAAAAAAAAAAAAAAAAGGTGAAGTTCTTCAAGAAATGCAGAAGTTGTTTGATGAGTTTTCAATGTCTCAGCGAGGGTAGGATGTCGTGATGGTTGTGGAAGATTGATTTAGTAAAATGACTCATTTCTTGGCTTGGGACAAATCTTGATGGGTGGTTAACTTTGAAAAAGGAACTTTGTAATAATTCACCTATGCAAAACTAGCTTTCCTACAAGCACTTACAACAAATTGAAGATAGACAGCTGGGGTATTTCAAAGTGTTACATAATTGACATCTTAAATAGTCATCCTCGAGCACGAGTTTGTTTTTAGGGGGGTGGAATATGGTGTACTCGATAGTGAGAAAGAGAGTTAATTGTAATAGAAAAGAGATGTTAGTTAAGAAAATTAGTTAGGAGAGTAGTTTCTAGATGTTAATTAAGAAAGTTAGAATGGTAGTTTGGACCTTATACTCATATTTCTCTATAAATACAACATTTCTCTCCTCATTTGAAAGAATAATCATTTCTTAAAAAAATTAGACTTTTGGTTTACACCATGATCGTCAGCGGTTGGAAAAAACCTGTTGTCAGTAAAATGATGACTGGAGGTTTGCCGACGATGGTTGATGGTGTTCTGGCGAAAATAACCAAAAACCGGTCATTAAAAGATGTCGTCAAAGTTGGTTCACAATGGTTGTCAAAAGTGGTCGTCGAAAAACAAGAACAAAAGGATGTGAGCGGAGGTTGTTCAAAAACAGTCACTGGAAGTTGATAGGTGGTGGACATAAAAAATCGTTCTTTGAAAGTTGGTCGACGATGGTTGTCAGAAATAAATTGTCGGAGGTTGGTCAACCACAATTGACAAAAAAACAGTAGACGAACGTTGACCATAAGAGTCAACGAAAAATTGTGGCTAGAAAAACGATGACCAGAGGTTCGTTGACAACTGTCAATGGTGGTCCGTAGCTGTCCTGCGACAGTTGGTAGAAAACGGCCACCCGAAGTTTGGTTGACGACGATTGTTGTAAAGCGATCGTCGGAGGATGGCCATAGGTGGTTTTGGAAACAATGGTAGATGAAACTGGTTGTCGACGATCGCGGTTAGAGGTTTACTAGCGACAGTCGCTAGATGCAGTGGTCTGATGTTGACTGACGACAGTTGACAGAGATGGTTGTCGGAGATTGGCTGGCAAAGATAGCCGAAGGTGGTGGTCAAAGTGTTTTGTACAAATTAGGAAGATTAACTATAAAACACTCAAAATTCATTTCCCTAAACGTTGGTTTTAGGTATTTATCCAAAACCACATTATTTTATAAACTCATTTTTTCAAAATCCATTTTAGGTGGTTGCCAAAACACATGAATATTTTTTATAACAACTTATTTTTTAATTTAATCACTTGAAAATGCAATCTAAACATATCCTAAATTTCATTAGGATGCACGTTGTTTGTTTATAGATTAATTTAGATCTCAAGGTAAATTTGAGATTATTTTTTTAGAGCAACGTTGTAATCGTAGAGGATACACAAAGCTCTATTAGCTTGGGAATAACTCTTGAGCTCCTTAAAAAAAGGATTTTAAGCATCTGAAAAGTCATTTTTGCTGCGTACCCACCAAAATAGAAAAAAAAAATACGAATTTTAGATGAATGTATGTAATTGTTGATGTTGTATGTAGTTTAATACTTAAAAGGAAAATGAAGAGAGAGAAGTAATGGTGACAAAGCTAGTTTTGAAAGCTTAAAAGTTGCATTATTTAGGATGAAAGGAACTTTCGGATCGTTCCTACTTCCTACCCCCATGTGACTTTTGAATTAATCTCTCTTTCCACTTCATTTCCTATTCTTTTAGTTTTAACCATAAATATTAGTATATCATATTAAATTATTTATAATATCACATTGAATTATTGACATTGCTCTTTTCTTTTTGAGAAAATGTATAGGTTTCAGTAGATTGTGCAATTGTGATTAGTCCAAGAAAGCAGTCTCTAACATACAAGCAATGTGGTTTTGATGGCTTAAATGTATGACACTCCTCCCTTCTCTCTCTCTCTCCTTTTAGATTCAAAATCATTATTCTCCATTCATTAATTTCTGTCTTTGGATTATTTCAATTTGATTCCTAAATACTTCATCAATTTTGTAGAAGTAAAATGGTTGTGAAAATTGGTGACTAAATTGAATTCATCCATTTTTTTGAAATGACGAAATTAATAAATGGATAACATTCGAAAACGATTTATAGAGAATGTAATTTCTTGAGATAGAGACTAGAAGAAAATGTAAGCACAATTTGTTTTTTCTATTGAGAATATTACCATTCGAAGAAGTGAAAAATCAAATTTATAAATGGATTAGGAACGTCTATACTAAATATGTCTCTCAATGAAATGTTCCAAAAACGCGAGAAAATAACGTTTGATTTTGTTATTAAACTTCGAATTCTTTAAGAAAGTTATATTAAAAAGAATAAAATATGACTTGTGGTACACCTTTTTTCTTTTTTTCTTTTTTTCTTTCAATTCTTTAGTGATGTTGATGTTGTATTTGCTTCAACACTACGAAACTCTTCTTTTCGCCATGTGGTGTATTGCCTAAAGAACATGATGTATATCCATCCACTCCTCAAGTGGGCAAAACGTAATTTTACAACAACAAAAAAAAAAAAAAAGAGAGAGAGTTTATAAGTGATTTATTGAAATTGGTTTTCATATAATGATTTGCCATGTTGGGGAATGGTTCTGTTAGTAGGACGAAAGGGATGATGTTAAAAGAATGTAAATGAATTAAAGGTCCCTAAAATCACACCGACATAATAATTTCGTAACCCTAAACCTAGTTAGTCAAAGATACTAGCAAAAAAAAGAAAAAAAAATAGTAAAGATGAAGTAAGGGGTCGAGTTCCAAGGAAATTTTGTTTAGATAGCACAAATCTATAGTCAACGAACTCGAGAGTTCTATATTGTGTAGGGGAGTTTTGTGAGAATGACAAAAAGTGAAGAAAGCAAGTAAATATGGTTGGTTTTTGATAAAATGATTGCACAAAAGATAAGGGTTTCTCTCAATCAATTAAAAGTGAGAATGGGTATTTCTAGCAAATTTTTCTATCATTGAACAAACAACAATATTTGCATTTGACGTTAATCCACGGCTAATTAGTTCAACAAAACTAATTAATTTTAATTAATGAACAAAAATTGTATCAAGATTCATACTAAATTTATTAAATGCACTTTCATCTTAGCGATTTCTATGTATTCTTTAAGTTTGTATTAAGATCTTAGGTTTCAATGTTGTGACATTGAAAGATAAGGAAAACCTCTATCTTAAGAATGATTAATTAATTGAATTCAAATTGGGTAATTCAAGAAAAGATTAAAAGGAAATACATGCTTAAAATCAATTCAAGAATTTTGAATCAATCTTACTTCAAAATTTATGCTTAGTCCCATTAGAAATTAAACAAAGTTTCATGCTCTCATGATTAATCAAGTCATTCAAACAAGAACTCATGCAAAATCAAGATTGGAATTTAATTAAAGATTAAAATTGGAATGAAATTAAAACATAATTTTCAAGAAAGATTAACTAAAAACTCATTCCCAAGAAGGTACCTTTTAGTTCTTCATTGACTTTGGAGTAGAATCAAGAGTAAATTAGACATCTTCAATGGATTGAAAGAGATAATTTTATTGATGAATTTGGAGAGAATTTACAAGAATAAAGTGCCATAACCGATGGTAATTTAATATGAAAGTTGAGTTATATCAAAAATAGAAGGAAAATGAAGATATACATGCAAATGGGGCAAACTTTTATTGATGAATTTGGAGAGAATTTACAAACGTGCGATGTTGATGGAGTGCAAACGTTCGTAGCGCCATGGCGCTACAAACTGGTGCTGCTGAGTTGAGTTGGGCACCGTGGCGTTGCTGAAATTTGATGCTCCAAGGTCTAATGCGTCGTGGCACGACACTGTGGCATTGCACACTGCACCGGTGAGGCTGAAGTTACAACTTTGCCACTAATCTTCGTTTGGCCCGTTTTTACTTGTTTTAGCTTAGAATTGAGTGTTTTTTGCTTTGTTGGACTCATTGGCTTACCAAGATCAATATTTCTTACAAAAATAAGGGAATTGATGTATAAGTTTGACTATCTTAGGAATTTTAACCTAGAAAACCTAGCACTTGTATGGTGCTACCAAACATCCCGAACTAAGCTCTTGCTCGTCCTAAGCAAGGAAAAGAAAATATGAAATCATACACTCAAGCATCAAACAAAGAAAGTCATGCATCATTAGTAAAAATTAAAGTCAATCAATCATGCATATAATGGTAACGTTCTAAAAAATTACTAAATGCGAAATTCAATTTTTAATAGTCTTCTATGTTATGCTTACAATCCTTTAAACATTCCAAGAAGCAAACACTCAATTGAGAGGTATTTTAAAAAAATTTATTCAGTAAAATTATGCATAAGTGGATGCAAGACCTAGCTATTTTGCCTCACTAAGTATGCTTGAAACAATTAATGAGCTCTCAATTTGTTTTTTTCCTATTAAAGAAGGATTTTTCCTTTCATTAAAGCGTTCTAATAAACCATCAAGCTAAAGAGGCAATGCTGGACTTAGAGATACATTTGTTTTACTAAGGAAAAAGGAAAGTTGCCCCATAGGAGTCCATACCACATTAACATCAAGCAACTTCTACTGCTCACGGCGGAGGTAACAAGCCCTTTAACCTAAACGTGCTTTTACTCATTTTTTCTCTTCTCTCTCTCTCTCTCTCTCTCTCTCTCTCTCTCTCTCTCTCTCTCTCTCTCTCTCTCTCTCTCTCTCTCTCTC
>JBBPDJ010000001.1:11222949-11264417 GCA_037974625.1 Cucumis cinereus
AATGGGCCTTGACAAAAAAGAAAATAAATAAGGGTATAACAATTACACAAATACCCTTAGTACAATTATTTTCAACAATTTTATAAAACCTCTATTTAGGTAGAGGTAGATACTTGTTAGCTACCCAACCTAACAAGAGATATTCAAAAACATACAAAAAACTCAAGAACAATCAAATATGGAAAATATATTGGAATGTACTATAATCTCATAAGAACAAGTAACAATGTAACCCCCTAGCTTTTCGAGAGGGCTAGACTCTCCCAAATTCCCTCACAAGAAATCTCACTACAAAATTCTTTACCCTTTTCCCTCAACCCAACCCTCTATTTATAACTAAAAATCCCTAACCAACTTACGATCTAATTACTAATATGCTCCTTCTAGTAATCCTGCTAATACTCTATTAATAATCTCATATATCTTAACTAGGAACCTTACAGTACCATTGTAAAGAATGGCTTACAAATTCCTCTAATCGAATGGCTCCACATCAAGATGTCAAACTAACTCAAGAGAGAATGAAGTATTTTAAGAATTATTTAAGTGATCTTGCAGTCCTTCGGATTGTGCAAAAGTGAACATAGAGTTTACAACTTTACTATCAAATCTGCAGGTTTTGCAAAGGATGATTATATCTCAGAGATATGTTATCAATACTACAAGTTGGTGGGCAATGTTATCAATCCTGTAGTTGTGGGAAACTCATGGTGTTTATGCATAAATGCTATGCTTCAGCCAATTGCTAAGAAAGTACTAAGGAAGCTGTTTTCCTCTTCATGTTGTGAGAGAAATTGGAGCACATACTCTTTAGTGATTCTCTCAAGAAGAACAAAATGACACCCCCAACGTGCAGAGGATTTGGTATATATCAACAGTAAACTACGACCTATGACAAGGAAAGCTTCAGAATATTCAAAACAAAGGCTAAGTCATGGGACATTGCTAGAGATACCTTTGATTCTTTTGAAGATGTCAGCAAGCTTGAAGTAGATAATTTGTCTTTGATGAATGCGGGTGATGTTTTGGAAGATGATGGTGATGAAAGTGATAAAGATAATGATTTTATGATAGAATACTTGAGCATTAGCCTCAAATCTAGTTTCCTTAGCCAAAAAAATAAAATAAAATAAAAAACAAACAAACAAACAACACAAAACAATTAAATATATATTTTCTACTTCTACTTAAATTCGATAGAAAAAGGATGTGCAGTCCCTTAAAAGAGAACAGATAATTGTAACTTTTTAAGGCACTTTTGCTAAACAATAATCTGGCCTAATTGGAGCAGAATCAAAAACCTCTATAGAGAAGAATGATCAGATGATGGAACCGAGGGAGCAATGTCTAAATCCACCCCCCCCCCCCCCAAAAAAAAAAAAAAAAGAAAAAGATAAACCACTGAAGGAGATAAAGTACAAAGTATCGCTATCACTCAAAGCTAAACCTTTTGGTCTTGAAGAAACGTGAAATTTGAAGGGAGAAAGTCACCTAACAGTGAACAAATCTATATTCACAACTTGATCAACGCACCAGAGGAGATAAGTTAGAAACTAAAATCAAATCGCAAGAGAAACTTTTCAATGATTCTCATGGGAGTGCCTCAAAGAAAGAATGGAATCTCACCAAAGTCACTTGAGGCATATTTTCTGGGTGATCAAAAACCAAAAGAATCTAAAGGCCTAATTGAAAATATCTCTTGGATTTCCCGTTGATTGCAATCCTTTTGTATATCCTTTTGTAATGAGATAGTTTCTTGTTCCAAAAAAGAAGAAAGGTCAATCTCAATAACTATTTTTCTTTAGATACGGAACTAACACCCAAGTCTCACAACTAACATTACTAACCTTTATTCCATCACTTTTACAGGGTTGGCAGTTTCCAGGATGACCTGATTGGATTAATGTTTGGGTTGAAATAGAGACTGTTACACTAAAGTTGAGGAGGTGCTTCTGAGTTTGCCTATTTTAGGGATGGGCAAAGTTTTCTTGTCCTTAAATTAGGGGGTATTCCTTGTCCTTAAATTTCCATGACCAATGCCATTGGCCATCAACTCCCATGCCACAAAGACAGTCTCAATGACTAACTAAGAGGTCATGGGTTCATGGTAGTCAAGTACCTAAGAATTAATTTCCTACGAGTTTCCTCAATGCCCAAATGTTGTAAAGTCAGGTGGGTTGTCCTGTGACATTAGTCGAGGTGCACATAAGCAGGCTCGAACACTCACAGATATTAAAAAAAATATCCCATGCCACAACAATTATAACCAATCAACCACGTGCCCTGCTCCCTCTATTTCCACCCATTTTCAAGGGAAATGACCATTTTTTTAACATCTAAGCTAATCCACAACCTCCTTAGCAATCAAATTGATTGTAGGATAAATTGGCAGAAACCTTCAACTAAACGCAAACAAATGTTCATCCCTTCCACTTGTTCCCAGGATATACGTATTGCAAATCTGCAAACGTTAGTGGAACTCTCTTTCTCATTAATTCAGTCATACCTGGTTATCAAAATACCATCATCAGAAGAGGGATGATAGAAAATTATATGAAGTCATAGGACAGAAGGCTTGAAATCTTGTTCGTCTTATAGCTAAAGAAAGAATTGAGTACAAAAAAGGAATTTCAAAAAGGGAGAACTGTAAGTGATGAAATTGAAATGAATTGTAAAATAGCATGTAGAACAAAGAATATTAGTAACAGGAAAGAGAGAACAAATAACTTGTGAAGAGACAAACCCACCATTTGAATGAAATTTTTTAGAAAACGTGGAATGACCAAACCATATTTACCAAATATAAAAGAAGTTTATGCCTACAGATCAATTCACGACTTAATTAACAGACTCGAATCATGGCGTCGTACGTGATATTTCAGAATTCCATAGAGCTTGGCCTCCCCCCTCCCCTCATCCCACTAAAATCGTATTATCTTTCGCGTATTTGTGCTACAAATTCAAGCTCACTCCACCAATGTTTATGAGTTTGGCAGCAAAACATCTTACTCTTTTGACGCTTAGTAACTAAAAAAGAAAAACCACTTGGATTCAAAATAACAATGGCCATGACATTAACTGGTACACGGCTTAAACTCATACACAAAGCAGACTGGAATCAAAAAAATAAAAATAAAAATAAAAATAAAGTATTATATTAGAGAATAACCAAGTAAAGCCGTAAAATTCATACTAACCAAGACAGCTTTATGAGCGGGAAGAGGCACGGCGTATCCCTCAGGTCCATCGCTGGAGGCGATCAAGACGACATCCGTAAAGCAAGGAGTATTGGACCTGTTATGAAGATGATCAAGAGGGGACCAAAACCTGAGGAAAGCGACCTTGGCTTTCAAGTCTTCGATCTCACGCTTGAGCTCTTCTTCAGTCTCATTAGCTTCATCATAGCACTCCTTGCAGGTTCCGGCTTCGCGTGATGGGTAATCCTCCAGACACGACAAGCACTTCATCATTTCTTGATCGGACTCGCTTTCTGTGTCAGAAATGGCTCTCGACGACAAACACCGGCGGCGCTGCATCGGGAAATTTGTCGTCGACGCTGGGATTCTGTGAAGATTCTCTAATCGTTGCTTTGATCGAACGGAAACTGCCCCAAAGCAAAATGGGGATGACGAAGGATTAGCTTCTGGAGATCATTCAATGTCTGTTTTAAAGAACAAAAAAATGTTTTTTTTTTTCGAAGTGGAATTAGTGAGAAGCCAATTGGGCGAAGGACCTCCAAGTACATTGTATTCTGGCGTATTACTCATTAGGGTAATTTGAAAAAGCTGCTTTCAAATTTATTTAAAATAAAAATAAAAATAAAAACTCAAATTATCTTCATGGTGTCTATATTCTATGGATACTTTGACCTTTTTTATTCCTTTCATATGTGTTAGAAAAGAAATTAGAAGTTTAAGTTACTCGTATGAAATCGTAATGGTGTATTTACGGGAGATTTGATTAGGATTTACAATCTTTGTCCAACTAAGATTAGGATATGAGTTTTTTAATCCTAGATAAGATAAGGTTATCTCTCAAGCTGAATGGGCTAGGGCGTGTCAAATGGAAAAGGTTGGTCTCCACCTCATCCTAACTCATCCTCCCTGGATGAGGCTAAGGTGGAGTTGGTTGGTTTGGACTTTCGGTCTATACCACCATCTTTTCGAGGCCTAAATAGACGATAGTGCGTTATAATCGTTAAATAGAAAACTAATCGTTAATTAGAAAAGGTCGATCTCGATCTCATCCTCGGTCGAGGTCGATTGAGCTATTTTGCTTCAAAGTCCCTGATAGCATCTAGAAATACGTGTTATTATGCGTCCAACTCTTAAGATTTTGATGAGGAATACTAAGGAAACACAAAATTTATACTTTAATTGTACTGATTTCAAAACATGGCCAGTCTCTCTTTGTACATAATTACTGCTTTGATCTTCATGGTCACATGATTAAAAAATCCAACCCATTTTCCCTTATTTCAAACTTAATCTTAGGAACAAGAAAGTCATACTTAAGGTATGAGTAACCATTATTTTGTCTTATGTGTACTTTGGAGTTTATATAACCAAAGCTGTGTCTAAAGACCATCATGCATACAAAGTTTGTATCAACTGGTATCTAATTATTAGGCTTTAAGGTTCCACATGTATGTCTTCTTGTTGCATGTTTATGTTCATGTGATTTCTTCCCCAACATTAAAAAAAAATGAAAATCTAAAGAACAATTTTAAAGATGGGATATCCTGAGTGAGGGAATGAACAGTCCGAAAATCCATCTTTCATCTCTGATGTGTATAATAAGCAAACAACTGAAGAAATCACAAACTACAGCAGAATTGTTTTGGGGAATGTAGTCAGATAGGGCAACTGTTCTTTTTGATGATGTGTTATTGGTTTAGGGTTTGTTGATGTGTTTTGGTATATCTCTGTTTGGTATGTCTTTGTATATCTGCTAGAATTTGTGTTTTGGTATGTCTCTGTATTTCAGTTTTATATGATCTATAGATTAAAAATAGACTTTAATCAAAATATATATGACTAAAGCCATGCATATACAATATGATCTTTTAAAACAAGAGATCTCCTTTCTAGTTTTATTGATTTTCGTTTTTATTCCAATTACATTCTAGATGTCACAAAAATCATCTGAACAATGTTGTGTTGATGAGGTTGTTGAAGTTGATGGATTAAGAAGTGAGGGACCACGGTTAGACAAGAGTGAGGCTTTATTTGTTGACTTAAATGGATGAAGAGGTTGCAAAAGACAATCGACCAACCACAACATTTACAAAAACTAGTTGGAATTATAGGAGAAACCAACCAAATGCTAATACTGGATATATTTATACTCATGATCGATTGAAAAATAAGTTCAATAAGTTCAATAAATTAAGAAACATTTATAATGACTTCAAAAAAAGATATTGAGTGATATGACAGAAAATGGTTGGGATCTATTATTGGGCACTATCACTTTAGAAGATGAGCAATGGAATGAACTTGTTAATGTATAATTAAACTGCAAGTGCTTTTCTTTTCTATTTCTGATCATCTGTTGAGTTGTGGTTGGTTTTATACGTTGTTGTGCTACTACTTCTTATAAGTGAATAAGAGAGCTAAAAAGTTTTGAAAAAGTGGTTCCCCACATTATGAAAAGTTCATGAGGATTTTTTAAGATACTATTGTCGCAGGTGTAAATGCTTTCCATCAACAAAAACTTCTTTCAGATTTTGAAGATGAAAATGATGTTAGAAGCAATACAAACGTTGGTGTTGAAGAAAATGATAATGAAAAAAAGCGAAAAACGAGTTTGAAGAAGGAGAGACGAATTTGGCAGTTTCTTTTCTACATTTATAGATGTGTAGGCTGAGAATGCATAGAGAAAAAATGATATCCTTGAGAAAAAAAACTTTTGGTTCTACCTCTAGTCTTGTTGATGAGAGTCAATCATCAAAGAAAAAAGATGATGTTGATGAAGAGTTGATGGAATGTTTCAAAATTTTAAATACAATGGAGGATATTGATGGAGAGTCTTATATCAAAGTACTAAAAGTTTTGCACGAAGATCTTGCTTGGAGAAAATTATTTTTGCTCATGCCTGATTCAAGGAAGAAATATTTCATAAATAGTCTCTAGATGTCACTTATCGATGTTTTAGTTTTATGTCATTTACTTCTTCATATTAGACTTAAACATCAACTTTGTTTGTTTGACTTTGTGGGTCACTTGGCGTTCCAACCCAGTTCCAACAATGCACTTTTCGGACAGAGGAAGCAAGACTGTGTTATTTTTTAACATGGATGTTTTGAATGTGATTTCTTTTGGAATTTAGAAATATATTATGTTTTTGTTTGATATATGGTATGTATTTGATTTTTGTTTCAAATTTCTTTTCTCTTATTTGATTTAGGGATATACTAGCGAAGTGAGATGAATTTGATTCAATACAATGATTTCAAAGATTTTGATTCTAACGATGACGATGATGCCATGTGCATCTTTTTCAATTTATTGTACATCAACTTGCACAAGATACAATCTTCTTAACAACCATGTAGAACCTCTGCACTAAGAGGACATCATTATGTGATTGAGCTGTTAAATGGAAACGATAGAAGATGTTTTGATTGTTTTAGGATGAACAGAGTTACATTCATGAGGTTTTGTTGATCTTAAATCCAAGACAAATTTGAAAGCATCTATATATCTCACCGTTCAAGAAAAAGTTGCTATATTTTTATTAATCATATCACATGATGAAAGCAATCATATAGCAGTATAAAGGTTTCAACATTCATGTCAAACTATTTTTCTAGTTTTTAACCTTGTTTTGAGGAAGGTTTTGCAAGCTTGAAGTAGAAATTATTAGTCCACCCAACATGAACACTGTATCACTAAAGATCGAATCAAAACTGAAATATTGCCCTTTCTTTAAGGTAATACTTTTGAGTTAATGTTTTGATTTATTTTTCAGAAATGTAATATTTTAAAATATATTTATGTTTATGCTTATCTTTTAGGATTGTATTGGTGCTATTGATGACACTCATGTTGCTACAAGTATTCCCCAAAACAAACAAATACCGTTTCATGGAAGAAAAACTAACACAACATGGAATATAATGTGTGTTTGTTCATTTGATATGTTATTCACGTATGTCATGTCTGGTTGGGAAGGATCGACCAATGATTCTCACATACTTCTAGAATGTATCAAGCATCCGAAGAATAAAGTTCATATGCCTAAAAGAGGCAAATAGTTATGTGTTTTTAGTATTTTAATTCAATATTTGACTTTATGATAATTATTTATTTGGTTTATTTTATGCAGATCAATACTATCTTGTCGATTCAGGGTATTCAAATATGTCTGGATTTTTAGCACCATTTTGCTATCAAAGATATCATTTACGAGATTTTAGAGAAAGGAGATATCGCCCCCAAGGTAGAGAACAAGTGTTTAACTATCGACATTCTTCACTGCAAAATATCATGAACGTTGTTTTGGTGTGTTGAAGGCTCGATTTCTTATTCTTAAGCAAAAGCCTCCTTACTCAATCAATACACAAAAATATATACCGATAGCATGTTGCACAATTATTCACAATTATATTAGATTAAATGATCGTCAAGATGATCTATTCATCAACTTTAGCAATGAATCAATGATCTTTGAAGATATACAAAGTTGGTCAAATAATTTGCAGAGTGATATAATCAAAATTAGATGTGAGTAGACATCATCTAAGACAAATGGCCGAAGTGAGAGATAATAGTGTCAATCAAATTCAAACAACATTTGAAGGATAAATACAAATTTGTTATTGTTTTTAGTTGTACACTAAGACTTATGACATAAACTTTTGATAATTTTCTTTTTATGTTTAATGTAAAACAATATATTTTTATATATTATATTATTAAAAAAAAATAAGAAATAAGAAACAGAAAACAATAAACAGTTATAAAACACGTTTCTATTTATGTTTCTGTTTTTTTTTTTTTTCAAGAAAACAAGAAATATAAATAGTTATCAAACATATTCATGTTTTTTGTTTAAAAAAAATGAAAAACAAGAAATAGGAACAAGAACATTGTCACCAAAACATAACTGATTCTTAAGAAGATTTATTAGCACACTATTCTTCAAAATCATAGACTAAAAATGGTAATTTTATCCCTTTCTTAATGATAAGTTAGATCAACTCAACATTTCTATTCATCCATATCCTACACTTATACTGTTCTATGACTTAGTTAAGAAATGCGATAACTTTTAGAAATAAATGAAGTAAATTAGTATTTGCTGAAACTAATATGTAACTTATGGAATTTGGTAAATAAAATTAATCTGCAGTGATTAGCAATTATCAATATAAAGTTATAACAGTTTGTTTTAATGTTTGGCAAATAAACACTAAATTAAACTTATTTTTAAAAATCTATAATTTTAAATAATTGTTTAGAACAATGTATTATTTTGTTTGCTCTAGATTAAATTTTAATTATTATAGAAAAAAACAGCTCTATTTTTTAATAAAAACAATCAATATGTTAGAATTTTATTTAAAAATAGATGCATTGAACCTAAAAGTATGAATTAAAAAAAAAGTTTTTTTTTTTTAAATTTATATTATTATAGTTTTTAATTTATTAAATTATATAAATACTATTATTAAAAATGAATAAAGCATGGTGTCCTACCACTAAAAGTTGTGTACTTTTTTTCTTAATTTTAAAAATTACGTGCAACACACAAATGAAATTTTATATTTTTCTCTCATTTTTTTTAAATAATACGTGCAACACACGTATGAATGATTTTTTATTTTTCATTTTTTTAAAACAAAATTAATGACAATCGACATCGTGCAAATAAGGCTTGACCTAGCAAGTGACATCAATTGTTGGTAGAAAAGTTAAAAACTAACTAAGCTAATTCGAACACTCACGAATATTAAAAAAAAAGTGACATCAATCGTGGAAGAATAAAAGAATGTTGGGGATGCACCCATGGAATTAACATAACTCAAAGATGTTAAAAAAATAAAAGAAAAATCACACCTAATGGCTAAGCAAACAGTAAAGGTAACTCACTGAATGTAAGAGGAAGAATTGGAAGTGTTCATCATGTTCTTGAATTCTTGAAAATCAATCCGCCCATCCAAATCCATATCAAACGCATCGATCATACGCCTACAATAATCACCATCGCCACCACATCGCTGATCATCCCAAAGCCCCAATCTCACCAACACCTTCTCAAGCTCATCGCACGAAATGAAACCATCGCTATTTTCGTCGAACACTTTGAATGCATTCCAAAGATCCCTCTCAATCTCAATCTCCTCGCCTCCCTTCTTCTCACCATCTTTTTTCTCCCATATAGATTCGTACAAACATAAGAATTCTTTCAAATCAATCTTCGGTTTACCAATTAATGACTCCAGATCCTCCGAAATTAGGGTGACGTCGACTCCATTAAGCGCCCAATTGAGCTCCTCCATGCTCACGAAGCCGTCGCCATTTCTGTCAATCGTTACGAAAATCCTCTGCAAATCGGAGGAGTTTAATGGAGACATGTTGGTTAAGGAATCAACATGTGCGATTGAGGAATAATTTATTGAGAAAATGGAATTGTAAGCTCTTGTTATGGTGGCAGAAGTTTATAAAGAGGAGAAAAAGAAAGTTTTGGTAGAAACTTCAGCTATGGCGGTCTGCGTCAATGTCAGATGTTTTGTTCGTGTAATATTAAGTTTCCACTGAAGCTTCTATGCAAATACGATACCCCCTTCTTATCATTCAAAATTTAATTCAATGGAGGTGTCACCACCAATCAGGTATTACATTTAGGTCACCATGAATCTAAATATTTTGCTTTGCCAAAATTCCATAACCCACCCTTAAAGTATGAAGTTCTCGGTCGCTAAACATAATTATAATCGATATTACAAAAAAGTGATCAGAATATTATAAGTCTAGATATGCTTTTGAATTATAATTCGTAAGTTTTTTATATACCCCAAAATTCAAACTTAAATTAAATTGAAAAAATTAACATATAAGATCGAATCAGACATATCTTTGTAAAATTTTAAGAAAATGATGATAAAATTTTGGAAAAGACAAAAATACTTCATTTCTATTAATGAACCTAAAAGACATAAATGGAAGACTAAAAAGACAATAACTTTACAACGAAATTCAAGGCATAACTAAACATAACAAATATACATCATTAATAAGTTTTAAATAAAAAAAAAAAAAAAAGACAAATTTGTGAAATTGTCTGCCATCTCTTGGACCAACTTTTCTTATTCTACTTAAAGTTATTTTATTAAAGAAATTTTTGTGTCCTTTCTTTAATGGAGTTAATCATGTATATCATCAATCGTATTATCTATGACGGATTACAAGCTGACCAACTGTCTTACTGTCATATATTTGGTCTTACTATGTGGACCACCTAACAAAGTCGAATACTCCATGAAATATACATAATTTTCAAATTCTCGACCTCGAACTTGATCCTTATTTACACTGGTGCTTCAATATTTTCTCTTGAATTTCTAGATGACAGAACAATATTTATAGAGTAAACTAGAATATATAGATAGTTTACTCATAAATTATTCTAGAGATGTGAATGTATATTAAGAACTTTTTTTTTTTAAAAAAATAAAATTATAGAATGCTTCTTCATGGCTTCTGCTTTTCTTTTGAAACATATATATGGATTCGAAGCTCACATATGTTGTGAGTCGAGAAGGATCGTCCAAATCATAATATGGATCTTCTGGTTCTTCATCTTCCTGTATGGAAGAAGATGTTGATCTTGAAGAAGAAGGTGCATTGATTGTTGTTGTTAACAACCTTTGAAAATCTACATCAGTTGTTGTCTGAGCTAAAGCTGCAAGAAGTTTTGATTTTTCATTTAAGATCTATGTGTTCTTTCTTTGATCAAGGTCTTAAAGATAACCGTTCTCTATGAACCATTCCTTCACTTGTCTGATGGTGACATGTTGAAAGTTATATTTATCCCACCATTTGATTTTGAGATTTTTATTAGCATTCTATATTGAGGACGTGATGTTGTACTGAAACTCCAACAAAATATCTATGGGATTTGAAAGTAGAGACAAAACCTCATTGAGTTATGAAAAGAATTCTTTTGAATTTTTCTTGAGAAATAAAAATAAGATTCTTGAAGATGTGCTGGTAGAATATTGTTTGCGAGACCATAATTATTCCACCATTGAATAAACCATAAAGAAATATTGATTTTGTATGCATTATGACAATAGAAAAGGAACCACCTACTTGAAAACCACACGACTCTGTACCAAGCTTTAATGTAGCCTTGGTATGAGTAAGATTGAGGAACAAAGAGTTTTGTAAAGGGGTTTTCTGTGAAAAGACCTTGATTCCAATGAGTTGGATTAATGACTTTGGAAATTTTTAATATTGAATAAGCGATCTTGTCTGAATCGTTTTTATCTGAAACTTAAGTCATTTCAACCTACTTAGTGTCTACCAAAATGAACTCATAAAACTTTCTAGTTTTTCTGAGGTTTCTGGAAAGAAAATTTAAGTCCTCGAGGAAGATTTTTAAAATTGTTTCATAAAGAGTAAGAGTTTGATATTCTGGTTCTAAGTTAGGATCGTAGACCACAATTGATTTTTGAAAATACGTTTTGATCTCGGGTCGTGGCATAAATCATTTTTCTAGAGTGACGGCCTGAGAATTGGTAGTTGGAGAAGGAGTAGTTGACTCTCGAATAGAAGAAGGAGAGGCATGAAGTCTCATTTGAACAACTCCGCCGAAGGATAAATAAGATTGGTCGAAGGCTTAGGTGGAGTAGAGGACTCCATGGGAGATTCAATCTGTATGTCAAATGATCTTGATTTGGATTGGGTACTGTAGTAAACTCTAAATCCATAGCATATTGATCTATATAGGTGAGGGTGCAGAGTTTGAAGAAGAAGATGGGTGATTGTCCCTTGAAGAGGTAGAGATTCCTCGTCCGGTTAAACCTCGTCCTCGACCACGTCCTCTATCAGCAATTATTTTTTCTTAGAAAGAGATTTAGAGAGGAGAAAGAGTTTCAAAGTTAGGAACTCCTTTGAGAGGTAATCAGCTAGGGGATTTTGTTCTCCTTTTATAGACAAAATTTCAAAGTCGAAGCAAGATAGTATGTTTGTCATCTGGCAAAAATTTGTTTTGATACAAGATTTTTTAATTGAAAAGGTTTTACGATAACAATTTCATTATAAATACTTTTGAAATCAACATCTTCCATAGTCGACTTTTATTTCTCCTCTTTGTATTGTCTTTCAAGTTTCTTTTTCTCGAATTGTACAAAGATCATCAAAGTTTTTCTTTTGATTAATCCATCTAAACAAAGATATATGTGCTTGAAGTATTTCAATATATGCTACTCTGTCTTTTTTATTTTCTTTTGACATTAATTCTTTTTAAAATGCCTCTTTATTTAGCTTGAATTCAGATATGATGACATCGAGTTGTCCATTAAAGAACGAATCTGCATCCATATTTGTTTGAGTAGAAGATTCAGGATGGTCTTCTTCATATTGAATATTTGGTATGCCATGATCTAATTTTACAAATTTGACTCTAAGAGAGCCTGATATGTCTAGATCATGTTGTACCTTTGTTCGAGTACTAGATGTACTTGGTCTTGAACTTATGAATTCTTTCGAACTCATGTTTTCTTTGATAATAAGGAATCTATGCAATTCACATACAAAATTTTAACCATTACCATGCATCCAAAAGCTGATTGCCTTAACTAGAGGAAAAACTACGTTGATTGAACAATTTTAATCAAGTCTTCAGTCAATGTTTCAAAATTGATTTCTTGGGATGAAGTTAACATAAATCCTCAATGGGTTTTAGAAAACACTTTTACCCCTCCAAAGAAAAAAAAATTAACTTTCCTATATCATTGAATTACTCAATAATCTCGTCGATTTCTCTAGCATAATGAACGAAGAAAGATGCATACAATTTTTTTGTACTTAGAGCAAGTTTTCCCTTCACCTTCACGTGTGAGTTACCCCAAAATTTTAATTCAAGTGGCTGATTGCAACCCTTGTCAAAATTTAGGAATGTAATTGATCAGATCGAAGTTTAGGGGTATAATTGTAATTATAATTGTAATCAACCTCATACTTTATGGGTAGGTGGTTTGTGCAATATTTCCTTTTTCTTTCACATTTTTATGGTTTTGATATGAATTAAATGTGAGTGATAAATCAACCATTTTCATTATAAAAATATTTAATTTTCTTTTGGACGACATTCATTACATGTAGCTCGCCAACAAATTCAATTATAGTTTGTCACCTGTCAATCTTTTTTTAATTATTTTTATATTTAGGTAATACTTAGATACATCCAAGATACACCCATATTTATGCCTTCTCTTCTTTTCATTCGTATCGAAATTAGACAAATGATTGGAGGATGAAGATGGTGAGTTGCACCTATTACTTTGAGACATTACATTTTTTTTTTGTTGACATCGTCATTTTAAGTCTAGCAAAGATACATGTTATTTGAAATATTTTATTTGATATTACTCATTTCTCACGTTCTAATCTCATACCAACAATAATATATGTACCCATAATAGGCTCGGACTTTTGTAGTCGTCTTAAATATTTAATTATACAATATACAATATATATATATTGACACACATAGTCATCGCATCGACAACACATTTATAGTTAATTTATCATATATATAATAAACAATAGGGAGTTTTGTTGTAATATATAATAAACTAAAGTTGAAATTAGAGAGCTTTCATACTGTATTTCGTACTTTTAGTTAGGGTGCATGGTGATTGGTGGTTGTATGAGTAGTTATGGTTCCATAGGATTGGAGGGCACATTTGTGTTCTCTACAAATTAGGAATCTATTCAGTGTCTCTATCGAAATTACAATAACTTTAGGGTTTAGGGTTTAGGATTATCTCTGAGATTTGGTCAATAAGAGTTTGTGTTTATGAACATTGTGGAGGAGCTTTTTGTGCTTTTGTATGATCATGTTCCAACATGCAACAACTCGGATTTTCTAAGGATTTTTATTTCTATTTTTTGGGAGATTTTAATGCAATTCAAAGTCCTCAAAGCATTTTGGAGAGAGTCGTGTAGCTCTAGATTTTGAAGAGTTTGATAATGCTTTAAACATCATTTAAGCTAGTCCCATTTGGATCACATATATTATTTCATTAGTATAAATATTAAATATCTATGATTTAAGTGTCTAGACTTTAAATGATTGTGTTTAAATGTGCAATATAATTAATGTCTTGAGGTTATATTTATGCAATTTAGTATTTCTAAAAAAGAACTTTTCGACGCAACAAAGGGGTAACCAAGAAGAATTGTTTTGTGAGTGGACATGAATTTAAATAAAGAAAAAACCAAACAATGGTAATCGAACAGGGGCTAACAGCGGTTCAACCTTTCGGACTCTCTAGCAGAAGTGATGTTGTCGTAATACATCAAACAGTGTGAGTTATGCAAAGGCAGAAAACTACACCTATTTAGTTTTGTAACAGTGCCTTTAGGAGTTCTAAGAAACTACGGTCTATGTTCCTGTCACACCCCACCCAAATGTGCCCTTTCAAACCCAAGAGAGGATGCAACCTAGGCGAAGGCCAACATTCCGAATAGGAATGCCAACAACGCCTAGTAAGACTTAAACCTTATTGTACTTAGCATGTCGTATAACAATTAACTATGCAACTAAGATCATGGCAATGTACTATGCGATAAGGATCATGGAAAACAAAACTCAACTTCATTGAAAATAACAGCATTACAACATATACATGCATATATTACTACACATTTACAAACTTATACATAATAATGTGACACAAAAACTTAAAGGTGCTATGCAGCAACACAAAGACTTAAGGATGCTATGCGGTAGGGGCAATGGTAGCTTCATATAACGCCTAGAAACCTCTTTGCTACCTGAGGGAGGAAACACTTAAAACGTAAGCCAAATACCTAGTGAGTGAAATATTTTAAGAAAACACTTTGAAAATACAATGTCAACACATAGAGTTAAAAAACAACTTCCTTTCTTAAGCACTCATCAGGTAACGAGTCCTCACTAGACGTCACATGCCAAAACCTCATTAGCTTGACTCGTTCTTCATTTCTCAATGTTGAACATACTCAACACTTAGAATACTGAAGTGGGCAAACTCACACTGTCGGCACCTAAGCGGACCAACAAAGTTCAATACCAGTTGCTCAGTTATTAGCCTGAATGTGGGCAAACTCACACATCCGACTACAATACACTAGCCTAGGCGACACATACTCAACGTTAGGCATGCCTTTCACTCACGTGTGCACATAGAGTTAGCTTAGAATACGAAATTACACTAATGGTTTGAAAACAACACAACAAATAATTTAATCAAACAAACAATAAGCGTAATCATTCATACTTTGTAACTCATGGATATGCAATATGCTTATTATGTAATTCATAACTTAAAGAAAAAATAGTTTTTTGAAATCATTTTCTTTTAAAAGAGGTCACTCACAAAACTGATGCTTAGGTTTCTCTTTTCCTTCTATCAACTTCTCGTCCCCTAATCAGTTCTCGAATCGCGTCCTCTTTCCTTACTACCAAACTTCTTTTGATTAGCATTATCTTTATAATTTATGAAAGCTCTAATTCTATTTATACTAATCCTCAACTCAGATTAGTCACCATTAAGCTTTCCAAATTTGACCGACACCTACTTATCCCATTACACTTAACTTCATAATTACCACTCGTTCTTCTCATAAACCTATTTAACTCAAATTAATTCTGATTATGTCATATCAAATCCCACTTAACTTTCTAATTGCTACTCGTTCCTTCCATCCAGTTGTGATTTATTATCTTCACTTTTGAACATGTAACGAGTTAAACACCTGAACCAACTTTATAACACCTCATCCTTAATGCCTTAATTCAAGCTTCATTTCGTCACAACCATTCATTGTACGAGTTCTTGTTGCCGAGTTCCAAAATTTACAATGCCACCTAACTTCTTTCCTAGCCCAACTTTGTGTCCCTACTTCTTATCATAATGCATAAAACCACCTTGCGTCCCAACCTTCTGAGCACTTAGCTACTATGAGACACACCCAACCTTATTGCTAACTCTTCAAAACACGGGTGTCACAGTTCCATGGTAGCTGAATCTTAGATTTATTTTAAATTAATTTCTTTACCTGACGGTGTCCCTTATTCATATTTAGTCTCATTCAATTTTATTAAAATTAATTATTTTTTCATAATTTTATCTCAAAATTAAATTGGTGAGCTTTTTTTGCCTGCTTTTATCATCCAAAACTTTCATTTTCACATCAAAATATTCATGTTTATCATTTTGCAACTATTTTTCCATTTCACTTTTAGATTTCTACTTTCACATCAATATTTACACAAACATTTACAATATCGATGTTGTCTTATTTTATAGAAATAATGATTAAAAATGACCAAAAACAAAGTTTTATTAACTAATTATAATACTTTCTATCTATCTCTATAAATCTCCATAAATTTTTCCAAAATTTTCGTCGATATTACCAAAAAATTGAGACATCAATTTTTCAAACCTTGTGTGAAACTTTTAATGTGGGTCAAAAGCAAAAAGATATATACTTTTTTATCAGTCATCCAAAACATACTTTACATAAAGACCAAAATAGGTATTTCAATCTAAAATGTATCATACTTGTTTGATCATCGAATTTTTTATACGATCGTTCTTATTTTTTGTGTTTCATGAATTTTCTTTACAATATAATAAAGATATCGATTTATTTATACGTCGATGTCAAAGCTTTAAAAATATAAAATATGATTTGGAATTGGGTTTTTGTAAAAGAGTGTGGGAAGTCATTGTTTATTATTGCTATTCATAAAGGTGTAAAATTGAAGTATGGAGGTAGTTGGGAGCCATTTAATAATGCAAAGCAATGATGAAATGGTGCTGACGTAATTCTCATGATCACCCCCTACGTCTCTCCTCCATCAATCCATCCAATTATTTAATCCTTCAACTATAAAATAAAATATGTATAAATTCAAACTTTTCTACTTTAAAGAAGGGTTAATTTAAATTATTTCCAATTCATTAGTATTCTAAAATTTTGATGCTCTTATGGCTTTAGGGTTTGTACTTTGTTTGTGGACATGAATCAAATAAGTTCAAAACCATTTATTCCTACCTTATTTAGGGTTAGAAAAAAAATGATACCCTACTATTTTCTTTGACAATTTATGAGTTAGGAGAATTTAATCTCTGATTTTTAGGTCGATAGTATAAGTTTTGTGTCAGTTTAGTCATGCTTATTATGACAATTTATGACAATTTGTGTCAGTATAGCTCTTTATAGCTGACTTTGACATTGAAGGATTTTTTTTCCTTTTTTCAAGTCTTCTTTTTTCGGAATTACAAATTTTTGTGGTTGTTATCATGCGAAAAATAATATCAAATTAAATTATTTTTGTATTAAGATACGTACAAGCTTAAGTTGATTGGTGAAGGTAAATTAAAATTTTAGAGTGTGTAATGCCCCAGACACATGATTTAGAATTCATAATTCAGCACTTAATTGCCTCGACATTCTCATGCGTCCTCTACAACTTGGCTACGTCATCCCTACTTGTCTCGAAGGTTTTTAAAAGTGAAAGTTGTCTCTACGAACCAACACGGGTCTTTTCAGCATGCTTTGTTCTCACTCACATACATCATAGAAAAATTCTCAAAAGATCGCTCAACATATGATTGTTCTCCAAGTTAAGCACATTTAAATTTGGAGTTCTTATGATTGTGCCATAAAAAAATAGTGCACCTTGTTAGTATAGGTGTGGAATGCCTGAATTTGTTATATGATACTATGAACTCCCAAGTATAGGGGTTTTGTTGCCTAGTCAACAAGCTAGGGTCGAGGGGCAACGCACCTTGGTGGTGGTTGGGGGAAATGCTCCCAAAACTTATTTAGAATTTCGTATTCAACATTTGTAATTATTTATGTTTATTTATGATTTTATGACCTTAGGGTGAGAGATATGTAATATATAAACTCCTTAACCTAGTATCAACGTTCGTACTCAGAAAACACTCTTTAAAAAAATTATTTTTCCTCTACTTCTTAAGCGTAGCTAACACACTGTTAGTGAAATACATATATGTGTGTGTCGATCTCTCTTGGGATAAAATCTCGGACCCCAAAAAATGTGATCCCTCACCTCAAGAATTCTAGTAAATCGAACTTTCAAAATTTTTACATTCTATTGTAGGATTTTTTAAGTGAAAATGGTTTAAGTTATAAGAAAAACATTCGTTAAGAAACATTTTAAAACAATGCATAATTTTTTAATTGTTCAAATACAAAAAATGTGATTTAAAAGAAAACTTTCAAATAACTAAAAAAAGTGTTATAAAAGATTTTAAAACTAAAAAAAATTAAATTAGAGAAATTTCTTTGAGAAATTTAATTATAACAATGTTTTAAAACATAGAGAAATTTTAATTAGAAAGCTTTTACATCTTTGAGAAATTTCAAATTGAAATCAACCGAAAGTTAATAAGAAAACTATACAAGGAAAACATAATTTACAAAAATCATAACTAATCAAACAAACATAAAAAAACACATTAATATTTTAATAAAATGTATCGAAAATCGATCACAAATTCTTAAGAAATCGATTTCTCTATCTCAAAAATTCAATAAAATCACTCCCAAATTTTATAGATTCCATCTATAGAAATTTTAAGTAAAACAATTTTGAAAACAATTTATTTTTAAGAAAGAGAATTAAAACTTATTTAACTATAAATTTAGAGATCAGATGGTCACCTACCTAAAAATTAATTCCTACGAGTTTGCGGTTCCTCCACCGCTTAGAAAATATAAAAAAGAACAAGAAAACTTATTTAACTATATTATTTATTAAATGTATTTCCTATATAAGGAAATTGATGGGACCCACAAAAACCCTTACAAAGAAACCGGAAAAGGGAATTCCAAAGGAGCGCAGACTGGCGGTAGCAGAAAGAAGAAGAATCATATTTCATTTATGAAGAAGACGAAGGCATTTAGGGCAAAGCTTTGAACGTTCAGATTCCACATAACAACGCCGGTGGAAAAAATCCCTTCTAAGGGAACATCCCACAGGTACCACACTTTTTCATCGAAGAACTACCAAAGTTCTAAGTTTTCTTACGCCATTTCTCTGCTCTTAAAAAGAGTTGTTTTTGACACAATGGTTGACTGGAGTACTGGAAATCATTTGCCCGATGATCGGTTGGATAGGCCATTGTGTCAAAGTTTATGTCGCGGAACTGTGGAGGAGGAGTCTGGGATGGAAGAATGTGACGAGGATTATCTAAATTTCTTAAATGATTTGACGTACGGTGTGGACAGTAGTGATGAGAACGTTGATGCTTATCTTGAGGATGCTGATAATGCGACTTCACACTTTAACTGGTCGGATAAAAAAGTTGATCCTGTTTATAGGATGTTTTTTCACCATTTGATTGGAGATGGGAAAGCTTATAAGCTTGAAATCCCATCGGTTAATGGGATGAAAGTGTATGTTGTGAAGTACGAGGAACAGGAACAAGAACAAGAACTAGAACAAGAACAATCAAGTCTTAATAGAAAAAGACCTGGAACTACCAGGATCTTAAGGAGTGGTTCAAAGAAAATGAAGATAGAGAGCCCACCTAAAAAAAGCCCGGTTTCTTCATTTAAGAAAGAGTTCAAGGTGGATTGTGCAAAATCTATATCTCATGGGGTTGATGGAAATTCAAGCACAATCCCTGGTACACGTCCTCGTTCTGCGCAGCATCTTTCCCAATCCAATTCTGACTCGAATTTGATAGATGAAGACTACAAGACATTTTTGACTGATTCCTTTTATGATGATGATCATACATTGACATATACGCCAGTAGACGGTAGGTCAATTGTATATGAGGACGGTGAAAGTATCTCGGATTCAGAAGTGCTGATGGTTGAGACTGATCCATGTAAGCAAAGCCGTGGTTCCTTCGGGAGAAAATATTCTTGTTCTACTGTGAGTATATCTATTTCTGGTGCTATGAGCTCTCTGTATTCTAATTGGGAATGCTATCGGTTTCTGTCTGTTCTTTGCCTATATTAGTTGCTCTATGTCTTACATAGATTTGTTTCTTTCCAGGTGGATGTAGATAGTGGGAAGTGTCTTCAGAGTCTTGGTGTACGTACTGGTTCCAATTTCAGGGAAAGGCTCATGAAAGTTCTTAAAAGTCCATACGACCAACTTGAGTACGACTATTATCTTGATGAAGTAAGCCGTCGTAAGCCACAAGTGCGTCATAGAGAGTTACGTAGTCGAGTGCTAAAAGCATATCCACTGAATTCTTACGGCAAATCATATCTTCATATCTATAGTGGTGAGTTTTCTTAATCACATTGTAATTTTCTTATGGAATTATATTGACTGGATGTTTTTGTTATCAATTATCATTCTTCTTCGGTGTGTTAAAGGGCACTTGAGGAACGTATTTCCTGTGGAGATTCATCCTAAGAGAGGATCTTCTTACCCTGATCTGATACTTTTATCAGATTTTACTTTCATAATTTGCCCCAATATTTTCTCATATTATTAAGATAAAGTAGTTTTTCACTATTCTGACTTTCAAAGAACTAATAAGTGTTAGAAGGAACCATGAGTATTTTCTAATACTAACATGGTATCTACCCGATCCATCTACTATGTCACACATTATTTAATGATCTATAATTTTGTTTCATGGACACACCATTTTGAAATGTGTTGATGTGACGACATACTACCATAGTACTGGAAATTGGCCCATGGAACTATCTTCTAGCTTGATGTTATGAATTTTTTATCTTAAATAAAGTGTTAAGTAACCGTTGGGACATATCCTTTTGTTTGTCAAATAGATATCCGATTATGCTCTTGCCTTTTTCTGGTCCATTAATTTATTTGCACGTACTTTCAAAATTCTTTCCATGATGTTCGTTATTACCAGTGTGAGGTTCTATATATTAATTGTATCTCCTATGTTTTCATATGGCAGAGCTTGCTACGAAAATACAAGCAGTTCAATATGATCGCCTCAGAACTTTGAATCTACTGCGTGGCTTCTTCTATTGGTTGCAGGTAGTTTTTATATTAGTTTAGCACAAATTTTTATTTCAATAGACATCTTCAAAAAAATCTCAATGGTTAAGCAACACTTGCTTCTCTTAAAAGGTCGAAGTATTCTTGTTGAACTTGAAAATAATAGGCATTTTTTAGCAAGGAGTGGGGATGACTATGAAACTGTAAATGAAGTTTTCTCACCAGCTAGTTTTTTTTAACGGAAACAAGTAGTTTTATTAAAGATCATGAAGAGTTGCAAGCTCAGTGTAGAAGAGAGTTATACAGGAGCTTAAAAGAGCTTACAAGATAACTAGAACAAGATGCAAAATAAAAACTAAACAAAGGAGGAAAGCTAAAAGATTGCACAAGACAGTAAAATCTAAAGTGCAAAACACATTGGGGCAGAATCAAGCTGGAGAAGTGAACGCGTTCCAATTTAAGTTAAGATCTTGAATGCTGTAGCTGCTGAAGATCTTTGAGTTCGAACACCAGGAGAAGTCTCTTGGCTAGCACTTTGGCGATTATCTTGTAGGTCAAGGTTGTAAGAATGATTGGCCTGAAGTATTTGACAGCTACTGCATTTTCTTTTTTCTGGATCAAGTAGATGAAATTCTCCTACTTGTGAGCATTCAGTTCCCCATTCCTTTAAAACTCCTCAAAATCTGATATGAAGTTTAACTTGACTAAATTCCAATGCTTAATTAGGAATTCAGCCGTAAAGCTGTAGGGACCTGGGGCCTTACACTTTCCAAAGGAGTTAACAGCTGCTTTAACTTCCAATTCAGAGAACTGTGCGGTGAGCATGACATTCTGAGAGGGGTTTATAAAAGGCCAGTCGAGGTTTGAGGGGATACATCTTAGGCCCGGGCTTTTGGAGAAAAGCCTAGCATAAAACTCGAGAATCAGGCTTTCAATTTCTCTAAACGAATGTGGTAGGCTTCCCGAGATCATTAACTAACTCAGTAATCAGTTTTTTCCTTTTTTTAACTGCGAGAAATCTGTGGAAGAAGCTGGTGTTTTCATCCCCTAAGTGAATTCAGTTCAACTTGCTTTTCTGAATTAGATTAAACTCCTCGATTCTTTATAAGGACATCAATTCTGGCTTCAATGAAGATCTAGATTATAGGTCAAATTCAGAAAGAGGTAACGAGTCTGCAAAAGCATCCCACATTTCAATTTCCTGAGTCAGTTCTTCTTCCCTTCTTAGTCTGTTTTTTCTGGACTTCAGCCACCCTAAACTTTGACTCCAAGCTTAGCCCTTCTCAACTTGTCACTAAGTACAAAACCTGCCCAGCCTTCAGAACCATTGTTAGTCCATCCTCTTTCAACTGCTAAATTACACTCTTTGTTATGTAAACAACCAGCTGTTGCAAAATCTGAAGGGGGAGGGCCCCCAAGTAAATGATCAGGCCTCAAGCAGAATGGGGAAGTGGTCTGAGAATAAACGAGCTTGCCTAGAAGCTCTTGTGTTTTTTAATTCATCATCCAAGCTTTATTAATAAAAAAATCTGTCCAGAACTGATCTTGCAACAGAAGCCCCATCTCGAGACCAAGTGAACTTGCCATTTCCAAGGGGAATTTCCAGCAGCATAGCTTTGTCAATGAAGCTATTAAACAGCCACATTGTTGAAAGTATCTATAATGGATTTAAATTCTTAGGTTTTTCTTTTTCTCCTAGAATTATTCTGTAAAACTCTGCTCATTTTGTAAGAAGTATTGATATCAGCATTTTGTGATTATTTCTTTCTTTATGTTCCAGAATTTATCACATGAGGATGCGTTTCAGCCTTGGATGGATCCATCATGCTTGAATGTGTTGCCACAGTCATAACTTGGAAGTTAAGCACAATATGGCTCTTGTTTCACTTTATATGCAGACGAATGAATCTGGTATCATGAATGTATTTTGGTTGGTCGTGGGTTTCATGTTTTTGTAATTATGTTAGGAATTAAATTAGTAGGTGGTGCTATCCATTACATTGTTCCTCTTTCTAGCATGAGCCCATGACATTGAAGTGTAGAAGAAATACATTCATTCTGCTTAAGTGCAGCATTGCCGCTTTCCTTTTTATTTGTGTTTCATTTGAAAGATTTCAAAAGAACCAAGATTTCGGATTATGAGATAGGGAATTGATAGAGGAAAAACTATGTCACTCCAACTCCAGGTTAAACGATTCTTCACTCTAAACATTATCTTAATAACTCCAACTTAAACAACTCTGCTCTTTAAACACAAACTTCATACTGAACAACTTTGCATTCTAATGGTAGTAGGTTTTGAAGGTATAAAACTACAATCTGTAGAGTTTATGCATTGATGCAGCATCAAAATGAGACAGAGGTGAATGAATGTTTATGATTCTATTTGGAAGATAACATTTAATTACATTTGTAAAGTATTTATTGTGACTGTAGATCATCCTGAGGTAGATCGTTGGCATTGAACATAATTCTTGGCTTTCCCATGCTGAAGTTGAGGACCCTTGCGTTCATATTGTACTTGATTTCTCCATCATAAAGCATCTTTCTTATGTAGTGTTCTATGTCTGAACCTATTAGCCTAAGTGTATATTCTGTCAATGGAGCTCCCTGCTTTTCACAAACAAACACACACACCATCAATATAGTTTAATTGTAACACCAACTTCACAGATCTAAATTACAAAATATGTGTATGTGTGTCGGTTTGTCAATTCAACCATACATATCTTTGTATAGGCACTTAGAATAGTATTAGTTAGTCCGATTTTATTAACAAATACGTTTGATTTGAACTCTATCACTCAGCTAATCCATGATGTAATAAAGAACCCTAAAATACTAAAGAGAAAAAAAAATACCTCATAATGATCCACAAGCTCTTGGAAGTAAGCATAGACTTTATTGCAAGTTTCAGGATTCCAAAGGAACTCATTACTTGGATCCAAAATGATAGTAAGTTTATCCATTTGAGTTTGATCAAACTCACAAGTAACAGGGTCAATGTAAGCTGCATATATTCTTACATGTCTTGTCACACTGCTAAGCCATTGACCTCCATACTCTCTCCCCATGTTTTTGCTCTTCACATTCTGTTGTACTTCGACCGGCCGCAGCGGCGACGGTTTCGGCTTTGCCTGTTCTTGATCTTCTTCCTGGTCTCCAACTTTTAGTTGCTCTGCAGCTTCATTGATCTGAGCTGAGATGGGAAATCTGAGTGTGTGTTTTGTGTTTTGTTTGCCATGTTTCCAACCCACCACAGAAAACATGATTGAAGATGAAGCTGCTGCTGCTGCTGTTGCCATGGAGGATTTCTTTTTGGTGTCTATCTTTTAGAAAATGGTTGGTTTTCATTTCCGTTTTTTATAGTTTTGAGTATTTTCCCTTTTTTCCTAAATGAAATGAAATCCAATTGTCTGTGGATAAGATTTTTTTGGTTGTGTTTCATCTTTTGGTGCACTTCTTGGCCTACTTTTCTATTTTTTTTTTTCAATTAGACCCCGTAAAAGGGATAATAGTCTTTTCGGAAATTTATTTATCGGTTCAATTTTTGTCACTAAAGTTTGAAGTAGGTGTTTATTTGATCGGATTATTTGGGAAATTAAAAGGGTTTTGAAAAATAATTAGTTAAAAGGGGTTGATTTCAAACTATTTATTATTATATTATTAGGTAAAAAAACGAGTCCTTTTGTCTAAATAGTTTGAAATCAATTTTCTTTCTTAATTATTTTTCAAAACCCCTATTTCATCACTAAATTTTAAATAATGGTTCTAAATTGTCCCTAGACCTATTTAACTATTCGTTGATTTAACAATTTGCTAATTGGGCTATTAAATGATGATGTGTACTTGCTTACTTGTCATTTTTTTTATTATAAAATTAAATTTTATTAGATTAAAATGTTAGATGGTTTAAAAATATTTTTTAAAAAATAAATAAATCTTCTACTGTTATTTTTTTACTTTTTTTTTGTATTTTTCATTGAAGACTAAGAGATAGTCGGGACGAGGATTATGTAAGACTATAATAACCACTTTTAGCTATGGTAAATATTATTTTAAAATCTCCAATTAGCTATCGTAAACACTATTTCAGAACTCTCAACTTGCTACGACACTTCTTATTTCCTTCTCAGACTAAAATAATCTACACCTCAAATATAAACTATTGTAACTCTCAACTATTATAATAACTTACTCTTTACCCCAAATACTTAATCACTATATAGAGATACTTTAACGCTTCCTGGGGGTAGAAGAAAATTCTATTGGTGCCAAAATTATAACCAAATATTGGTTTATATAGAAATTGGGAGGGAAAACAATAAGCGAAACTTATGTAAATATTGTTGTTGTGAAAAATGAAGCACAATGAGAACACGGATATCGAAAAAAATAATATTAAAATAAAATAAAGGGAAGAAAAATAAGAAAATAGTAAAATAATAATTTCTCAAATTTCTCCACTTTCTCTCATTTCTTTGGTTTCTCACCAACGTGTGTCTAACAAATGCCACCAAAAGCCGCTATACTTTGGTTTCTCACCAACGTGTGTGTCTAACAAATACCACCAAAAGCCACTATTTATAGGCAATTTGACATATATGAGGTGACTTACATGAACACTAACCATGAGAGAATAGATGACACATGGTTAACATATGTGATAATGAAAAAATGTCATATGACATTTTGGACACTAAACATTATAATGGGACATCTATATTTGTTAATATTTATAATATTTTTTTTTTCTTTTATATATACTGGAAACGGACAAATTAATATAATCTCATGCAGATATTGTTTTTTACTTCATAAAAATATTTTAATTCAAGCCAGCATCTATTTTATAGGATTTGAAAAACTACTTTCACTTCAAATTACCACCCACAAGAATTTAATTAATAGTGTTTTGGTTCGTTATTAATTGAATATCTACAAAATAGGAATACGCAAATATTTGCATATACTTACTCTTTATTCCAAACACTTGGTCACGATACAGAGAATCCGAATCAGTAAAAAACTTTAAACTTCGACAGCTGCCAGCCAACTTGGACGACAACTCCCGGTGATTTGAGCAGCAACTTCCGGTGGTGAGTTGCAGCAGATATCAAATGGGAAAGAAGATGAAGATGAAGATGATGAAGACAGTAAGAAGAAGAAAAACTCAGGAAGTTTTAAAGTTGTTACATCCACTGTGCTTGTGATTTCAGATTTGTGCTTGTGAGAGCCAATTTTATTAAGAGAAATTGATACAAAGTAAGTTTTTCCCCACTACCTCTAACACTCTATTTATTTATGGAAGAAATTTGAAGTAGCTGCAGATTCAATCCAATTTTTTATTAAATAATTTTGGCCCCTGTATGAAAACCATTTATTTATTTATTATTTTTTTCCCATTTACGAAATTTCATATCACAGATATCACATTTTTTGAACAAATACTTGAGACTTTTAATCCAATTCTAAAAACAAAACTAAGTTTTTAGAAAACAACAATTTTGGTTTGGTTTTTGACAATGATGTGAAAAGTAAACAAACAAAACAAAAACCAAAATCAAAACCAAATTGTGATCTTACAAGCAAAGCACAAGAAGCAAAATGCATAACGGAAGTATAAAGACAAATAGTAAATTTGAACTGGATTCGGATTCACCTACGTTTCTAAACATTATAGGATTAAAAGTTTAGGTTTAAGAAAATAAGCAAAATCTCCATAACAAGAACTCGCTCCTAACTTTAAGGAATTGTTCTGGAAGACAAAAGAATAACAAAGAACAATGTAACATTTCATACAAAATCATTTCATTCCTGTCAAATTAAAATGTCAATTTACAGTAATGGCAGAAACGGAGTTAATCCAGATTTCTGCAACTACAAGCTGAAGTTAAAAACTAACAACTAAACAAACAAAGAATAATAATTTAAAAAAAAAAAAAGAACTACACTAAAACTAAACTAAACTGTATCAGTTTCTTATCCAAAAAAAAAAAAAAAAAAAACTAAACTAAACTGTGATTCTGTTAAACCTTAATGGTGAGAGATTGGACACAAACCTTGCTAACAACGAGGAAGGAACAAGCAACTCAGTTTCCCAACTATTGCACAGCCAAATTCTCATTCATTACCAGAACTGGTTTGATTAGCTCGTCGGGATCATCTGTTAGTAACTCAGAGAGGTAACCTTGACAAAAGGACGTAGTCTGGCTTGTCGAGTCATGGCTTTCTGTAACATCTTCATCACTACCGACATCAAGGCTGATATAATCTGTCAAATCTCCTTCAAGAAAAGGGTCACTTGATTTAATAAGATGCTGCTTCTCACTCACCACCAATCTAGGCCCAGAAACATCCTGATTCTTCGAACCGAAGTAGCGTCCTTGATCTTTATTCTTCCCTTCCAATCGCTTCCTTTTCCTTCCTTTAGTTTGTCGTTTAGGATGGTGAAGTTTGCATGTTGATCTATCGGGGCATGTCCCTGTTGCTTCGAACAAGGGGCACACATAACTGTGCTTCTTACGGCACTGAACAATTAGGTTTCAAGTTTCATTAGATTCACAATGTACAGTTTACACACATGACATAATATTGACTTAAGAACTTGATATTGACATTGTCTTTAAAAAATCAAATGGCATCTAAAGGAGCAAATTTAGAAGTACGATAAAAGCATTGCTGAGAAACAGTCAACAAAATTTTTTAACATATTTTTCAGAATCCGCCACCAAACAGTAACCACTAAAAAAAAAAATAGTCAGGAAGGGTCACCAGCATCACGAAGCACTTGAAAAATTAAAGATTTTCAGGGAAAAAAAAAATGTTTGACCAGAAAATTTGCAGCATATTTGTTAGAGTTAAAACTACATTAAATAAATGTGCAAGTGCTTCATGTTGAGTAACTAGAAAATAAAGTTTGAAAAGTGGTGATTACCTCGTTTCCCAGAGCACAATAGCCCCTAAGGAAAGACTCGCAAGCGGGAACCTTGGAGTTCACATTAACATGTCTATAAGCACAATTTTTGCTGCTGCATAAACCTGTCAAGAAGTCCATTATAAACCTGGAGTCCTATATATAATTTTTTTGGAAAAGATAAAGTTTGAGAAGTACCCTGTAGAAAGTATGAACAATCAGGCATCCTTTCTGGAATCACCTGTGGAGAACAAAAATTGAGTCGAAAGGTTATCGACATTTCACAATTAACAAAACTAAAGCAGACCAAGAAAAGGTCCACCAATTCAATCAGGGAACCTTATGAGTCAATTTGCAGCTTGCATTTGAACATAAACCGTTGAGAAATTTTGTGCAGACTGCAATCTTGGAAGTGTCATGAATATAAGGGCACTTGCCACCTTCTTTGTTACATTTACCAAATCTTGTGAAAAATTGACAGTACATCCGCTTCTTAGCCAGCCGCTGTCTTGCAGTGTGCAAACTCCATCGAATTTTCTCACTTGCCAATATGCGTGCTCTTCTTTTTGGATTTCGGACCAATTGATTGCCTTTTCCGATCTTAACATATCTACCAGTTATTCAGAGTCAATTACAAGAATGTTAGCACAATTGTCTCAAAACTTTTATGTCTATGAAACTGAATTACTAAAATCTGCATTTTAGTTTATATAGAAAAAACAAAGATTACAGTGATACGAGTACTCAAGTATAATGTTCATCTAATATCCATGCACAAACTCAGAACATGCATTAGTTTAAATAAATCACATACTCATCATTGCCAATCACTAGTCTCGCTGGAATATAAAATTTCTTAGCACTCTTCCTTGGTTGGAGAGTAATAGAACCGGATGCTTGGTCATCTGTAGAACATGAAAAAGGAAGAATAGCAATGAAATTAGAGGTTGTCGATACCTATTAAACCTGTGAATGTAAGTAATAAACATACTGGATAGATCACAAACAGAGATTTGTTTTGAGAATATATAGTTCGGTTCTAACATATTTTAGCTCCAGTATCGGACTGCTGTAATGTTTTGATCTCTAATACATTTTCTTTTAATAATTATTTAGCTCGTGAAGAAACTAAAGCTGTGCTTCAACAGTTTTCTAACAACAAAAGAAAAAAAAGAAACCAGCAGATGCCCAAAGAATCTAGGAAAGACGACAAGTAATGTCCACCACAAAAGCAAATATCAACTAGCTGGGAGGTATGTCATGAATATAATTTAAAAGTGTTCTTGGTTTTTCAAACCCATCACTTCATTAGAGGAAACACAGTGTAAGACCCCTAGTTAGAATTATTTAGCGATAATTAGTATGAATTGTAGGAAAGACATTCTAGTAATTAGACATTAAGTTTGTTAGGGTTACTTTTGGTTATAAATAGTTTGAGAGAGGTTGGTTAGGGGGACATCAAGAGTTTTGTGGTAATTGCTTTGGTGGGAATTTGGGGAGAGTCTAGCCCCCTCAAAAGGCTAGGGTTACGTTGTCATTGGTCATTGATCTTTTGACATATTATCAATATATTTCATATAATTCTATAACCTAGCGTTCTTGTTTGTTCTTGTGTTCTAGAGGATTTCTTTGTTAGCCTGGGTTCTTAACAAATTGGTGTAAGAGAACGTTCGTTCTGGGAATTTCGTGATGGATTCAGATGCAAGAGGTGGAGCAGTAGAGAGGATGTTAGTGTTACTGGAATCAATGAAAAAATTAATTGAGGATTATTGGCAAGGATGTCTAGAGAGGGAAAGAAAAGAAAAATAGGGAATGTTGGTAATGGGAGTTGAATTTGAAGCCCTCGGGGAGGTTACAAGTGAAAACTCATGGGGAGAAGAGTCGTCCCATGTTGAAAGAAATCAATATAGAAGGAGGAGTGCTTGTTCAAGTAAGTTCAGTGGAGAGGGAACAAAAGCAGGAGATTAAAAGAATGCAACCAACGAAAACAAAAGAAGAGAAAAAGAGAAAAAGAAGGCTGAATTGAAGATAAGGAAGTCGTAGAAGAAGAGAAACCTGATTATCCGTTGCTATCTTCGACGGCAAAGAGTGAAGTGGTCAGGAAGTAGCACTCAAGGGAAGTGGAAACGCTTGGGGAGGAGCCAAACAATTCCGACAAAAGGACAAAATGGTTAAAAGAAGAACGAAGGAAAGAGCACTTATCGGCAAGCTTATGTTCGAAAAAGGGAAGAAGGATGAGAAAGAAGAGATATGAGAAACAATTGGAAGAGAATGTCCAGTATGAAATGGAAATAAAAATCGACAGTGGTTCGAAGATTATTGATGTCCTAGACATGAAGACGTCTTTTGTATAGTGCTTTGGAGACCCACGGGTGAACTTACGATCAATAGAACAAAAAGGAGAGAAGACTCGTAACCAGAAAGATCATCTACGGAAAGAAAAGGTTTGAGCAAGGGTCATGGCAGTGGCTCAATCAAAGGGAGAAAAATCGAACATGGAAGATGAAAAAGAAGAAGTTGAAGGAGCTTTAAGTTCACAGACCAGCAATGAAGAAAGGTTGGTGGCTTAAAGCTGAGGAGAACGGTTGGTCTTGATGGAAGGAAAAATGAAATATCACATTGTGGCGGATGGAAGGAGGAAAGGCGGAGAAAAGAAAGTACATCGGCGGCCACATGGTTGGAAAATCAAGGTGGAGACAAACAGAAGCCGCGGCGGAGGAGAGAAACTGAGGCGGTCACCGGTTGCCGGAGGAAGATGCACGCCTCTATAATTGCAAAGGATAGTGGCCGGTGGCTTTTTGGTTGACTACGTTACTTAAAAAAATAAAAAAAATAAAAAAAAGAAAAAAAGTGTGCCCAAATTATTGTGATCATGTTGTGTAAGAACACCTTGAGGACAAGGTGTCTTTGAAGGGGGGAGTATTGTAAGACCCCTAGTTAGGATTATTTAGAGATAATTAGTATGAATTGTAGGAAGGGCATTCTAGTAATTAGACATTAAGTTTGTTAGGGTTTCTTTTGGTTATAAATAGTTTTAGAGAGGTTGGTCAGGGGATATCAAGAGTTTTGTAGTAAATTCCTTCCATGGGAATTTGGGGAGAGTCTAGCCCTCTCGAAAGGCTAGGGTTACGGTGTTATTGTTCTTATGATCTTTTGACATATTATCAATATATTTCATATAATTCTATATCCTAGTGTTCTTGTTTGTTCTTGTGTTCTAGAGCTTTTCTTTGTTAGGCTGGGTTCCTAACACACAGATCATTTGGCATGCCAGAAAAATTGAAACACAATCGCATAGAAATTATATCCAACAGACTTACAAGAAAATTGACTTCCACCCAGAGCGTCAGAGGAAACAGATGCATCCCAGTTACGTTCTCTTTTCTTTCTATCAGCATCAGCAACTGCCCTTGTAGCTTCCTATATTAAAGAAGAAGAAAAACAAACTATTTTCTAAAAAAATTGTTAAAAACGAAAAGGTCAAAGATCATTCTTGCCTCCACCAGTGCCCATGGGAAAGAATAAACAGTAGGAGACTAAGAGGAAGAAAAAATTGCAGCCTATAAATATATCATTAACAAACTTCCAACAAACCTCGTTAGCTTTCTTTGAGTGCTTTTCAATGGATTTTGACCACTTTAAACTAGACCTGCCAACACTTAGTACCTTGGATTTTCGAAGTGAAAATCCATGTTTTGATCTTTTATAAACTGTGTTCCTGTTCCTCAACAGCAACAATTTTCTGATGGAAAAAAAAAAAAGCTGGAATTACCACTTGTTGAACCTAACAGCCACCTTAGGTTGAAAAATAAAACAAGCACAAATAAGATTAGAAATAGTTCGTCCACAACATGCCTAACTATAGTCGAAGAACTGTTTCTCTGAGTAGAAGCATTTAGCTTGAAAGTCTTCCAATATGTTCTTTTCCAAGGAAAAAGTCGAGGAGCCATCTTGTGATTCTGCAAATTACCAGCACCATTTCCTGCAGCAACTGAACTGCAAAGTGTCCATACCAAAGAGGATTTTGAAGGCCCATGTGTTTTCACTAAAGCTGTAAAGAAAATCCATATTCAGTTTTATTATCGACTACATTTCATCCTAAAGCAATGCGGATGCCAGGACGACTAGACCCACACCTACTCCAAATGCACGGAAGAAAATTAGAGATAAACAGAAACAATGGTTATTAGGGATACAAAGCATCCTTAGGATGATACACCAACCAAGACAAATCAATTGAATGACTTGTAAGAACAAAAGCCAGCAATGATTTAATACAGATCTCATAAATGAAAGACAAAAATTTAAGATCTCTTATTATTATCATTGTTTTTTTATTATGGAGGTGAACTCAGACGGGCATACAACAACGATGGGAAAGGAAATACATGAAAAGAACTAGATCTCAAACATTTTCAGACCTATCATGTACAAGCTAAAAATCCAGAAAACTACCCATTGTGATTATTTGTTTTTTAACACCATAACACCTAGATACATGAATCAACAGTTCATTTTCTAACCAATAAAAGAAAGGAACGCCATAAATATGTTCTTTTTTTTACCGCAAAAGAAAAAAATTGTTACAGCTAAGTTCAAAGATAAAAATTCACAATGGGTGAAATGGAAAAGGAGAAACTTCAAACCTTTTATCAAAGGACAGGAAAATTTAACAGTATCCGGTACCTAAAGCTATTGCTAACTAAATATATAAGTAATCGGATTAAGAGATTGAACAGTGTAGAGAATAAGAAATTTACACAGTACTGCAAGCACTAAAAAGTGTGTCCCTGTATACAGAGGCAGACACAAGGGATAAAAAAGATGCGAAAATCCTGTAAAACTGCCTCCTCTATGATGTATACTCATAATATTCATTATAGTACAGTGAAATGAAATATTAAAAATTTAGAATCCAAATGAAATTGTTCATAATATACTGTTTCAATGGAAACATTTCCAAGGCAACGCAATAAAGCTCTTATTTAGCTATAATACCTTTAAATTGTTGCCTCTTATTAAAATTTCTAGCATCTCCATCTCCATAAGAACTTTGGGCTCCCGGCTTTGAAATATCTTCAGTGGGCAGTAAAGTCTGCTTCATCTGACATTTTGATGAGGCCCTGATTAGCTGATTCTTTTTCCTCTTGTAATAACCATCAGAGGCCAAGGAACAAGTCGTCTCCCTGTTTTTAGTTGATAAATCAGGGGGATTTGATGTTGCAACCAACTGATTTGACTTGCGCTTCACATACACCATCTCTTTTACAGCAAAAGAAACAGAATTCGTGTTTTTCATTTCAGTCAGAATTTCTTTCTTATCAGCAACCTGACTTTTTGGAGCTAACAAAATCTTCAGTGAATCCCCAACCGACTTCGACAGATCACTAACATGTTTAGACTTCATGAGATTTGATTCAGTATCATGGCAAGGAGATGGGTCACAATCTCCCAAAGGAACAGAATAATTGGGTGACCTGGACCCACTAGATAGTGGGGGAGGATAGGGCTTATAAACATTAGCATCAGTTCCCCTTGCTTTAGAATGGCAAAAAGAGTTAGTGACCTCAACCTTGTTGTTAGACTTTAAGCCAGGACAGCAATCGTGTTGATCTAATGAACTTGAACTCAAATCATGAGAGTCCAAAACTCGTGCAGCAACTGGAGAAGGCTTTCGAACTAGGCTGTTACCTTTACGAATGTATGAAGTACTCTGAGGCATTCCACCCCCTCCATGTAACTGCCCTTGGGGAGGAATAGAGCTCGAAGAAGGCTTATTTCCAAGAGCCAGAGCCGGAGAATTTAAATTTCGATGCCAACTTCTGGGTTTTTTACTATAGGCTGCAGATGTTAAATTTTTTGAAGCAGGGTATGTGGAAAAGGATTTAGCAGGAAAAGCCTGAGATTTGTAATAACTCATTTTGTGTTCTTTTTTGCATGAGTTGGAAGAATGATTGTCAGCTTGAAGTCCACTTTTTAATGCTTCCAATGCCTGTGGTAATACATTGCCAGGGGACAAAATATTTACAGCA
This sequence comes from Cucumis cinereus, assembly GCA_037974625.1. Taxonomy (NCBI): domain Eukaryota; kingdom Viridiplantae; phylum Streptophyta; class Magnoliopsida; order Cucurbitales; family Cucurbitaceae; genus Cucumis; species Cucumis cinereus. The sequence continues at coordinate 11,257,096 of JBBPDJ010000001.1, forward strand.
TTGGTACAACCTAATTTTCTATGAACAGCCAAAGGCTGTGGAAACGGAGTGTCAGTAGATGCCTTTAACTTATTTTCAACATTAGATTTCTTCTTCACTTTTTCATCATCTGCACAATCCATTTTGGAGTCAGTATGGCTGAATGATGCCTCACAATTTAATTTATGCATTTCTGAGACATTAGATGCTTCTGAAGAACCCAAATGACCTTGTGTATCAAACATGCTGCCCTTAATTTCCCTATCAGAATTGGCAGTGGGGAATCCCTTCTCATCAGAAGATATTTCAATATGATGCAAATTATCCTGGCCGACATTACTAGATGATTTAACTGATTCAGGATTTGAACAATCAAAGGTTTGAGAAGATGGAACTTCTGAAGGTCTGTCCCACTGTTCAGTCTTATTACAAATTATAGATTGCCCTTCTGCAGCATGAACGTTTAGTTCTTTTCTTCTATCAGCGACTACATCCATATCATCACTTAGATTTGTGGCCATTATGGTAGCACCAGTCTCTTCTTGCTCATATCCCAATGATATTGAGGGAGAAAGTGGCTGACACTTTGAAACAGTTGAGACGTGAATTGAACAAGAGTTTTTTTCCGGCTGCTCATATTTCATGACACACTCTAAGGGGTTTCTTTCTATATTGGTCTCTATGGCAGTTTCTTTTGTCGGTATATCATCGAGAACCATGCTGATCCCCTTTAAACAATCTGTAGAAACAGAAATAGCTGTGAAAAGAGCATCCACAGTGGATACTAATTCACCATTAGAATTTAGCTGATCACTTAAACCAGGAACGAATGTAGCTGCAGCCCCATCATTAGCTTCACCACTGCAGCAAGGCAAAACAGGACTAGCAATGCATATTTTTCGTTTCTTTTGAGACTTTAATGATGTCTCAGTCCCTCTACTATCAACGTCAAACCGCATCAACAATTTATTTTTTGGCGACTTACCTAATGAAATGTAATCAAGCATTGCACTCTCTCCAGTGGTGGAAGGATTTTCCCACATCACCATACTCCCAAGACCTGAAATAGCCTGCTCTGTAGGGCAAGGACCCTCAGAATTGAAACTTACACATAAATCCTCAGAATTAGTCTCTTGATTGATGTCACCAGCACCTGCAAAATCCAGTTCACTCACCTTAGACAATAATTTCTCACCGTCTCCACTTAGTATCGGATCCTTAACTTTGGTAGAACTTTCTTCTAAACTAAGACCTAGTGAAACAGAACTACTACCCACAGATTCCTGTACTCTCGTAATACCAATCCTCTCACAGTTAAAAACCTCATCCACTAGTATATTAGTACACTGATGACAATCATCTGAATTCCGATTAATATGTTGGTCACTGTTATCGCCTTCCAAATTTAAGGAATCAATCTGCATCTCAGATGCTTCTGGATTTACACCCACCAAAGGATTTGTAATTGTAACTTCTCCTGCAGATACTCCTATAACATCAGTCTTAAGAGGCCCAGTCACCTTATTTGTATAAAGCCGCTTGCAAATTCCATCAACATTAAAAGTTTCAGAAAGTGGAGTATTATCTTCAAATTGAGTTACTCCATTGTCAAAATCCATGGGTGTATCTATCCTAACAGTCAAACTATTTTCATTAACAAGATCATCATGTAGATTAGGATCATTAGGACTCAATGACCCAGACTGACTGCCTTCCGGAAAAACAATGGTAGCTTTAGACTCTTTACCTGATACATTCTCAGACGAATCTTCATTCCCCTTACCGATTCTAAAATCAAACTCATTATGTCCATTTTGTAATTTAAGCTTCTTACTAGAATTTAAAAGAGGTGGTATGGCAATGAAAGAACCGTTTGTCTCAAGATGATCACTAGTTCCTCTTCCATCTTTTATCAAGGAATTCAATGGAGAACCTAAGCTATTTTTATTAGTTTTATCTGCAGGTACACATTCCATGCCCATGACTGTATTGGCTTGACATTCTTTTGATGCTACAGGGAGGACAGATTGATCGGCTTTTCTATTATCTAGTGATCCTGACATATCAGGCTGAGAAGCCTTCAATACAAAACCATGGTCTGAGTTCTTTCCAGGTGTGGAAATCTTGTTTTCTGAAACTTCTAAACCCTTATCAGACTCGGTTACATCTGGGGGAATATTAGTCAAACTACCTACTTTCACTGGTGGGTCATCATCACCTTTTCTAGTCTGTAAACCCAGTTGGGGACTTACGACCTTCTTTGCTACTTTCCTCACAACTTTTTTCTTCTTCATGGTCCTTACCATAGCTGCTTTTCCTGAAACATTCTTCCCTTCTACATCTGACACGTTTCCTTGTGAAGGCCTCTCAACGTTTGTTTTTCTAAGTGAATAACTGCCCTTAACTGAAGAAACATCAGTTAAACTATTAGATCCATTACCAGCCAACGGACCTGTAGCCTTCTCTTCTAAATCCTTCAGCTCATTTTTAATGTCTGGGGGACAAGTGACAAGATTTGTAACATCATTTGTGCCTAAATCATCCTTGTTCTGCCCCGTTAAATGTGAGTTAGTAGAGTCAGTTTTCTCATTTACATGCATTGTATCCACATCAAAAATAGGAGCAGACTGTGTTGGTGCCACAATTGCCTTGGCCACCAACGAATTGGATTTAAAAGAAACATCAAGCTCCATGGGACTTCCCTCTCTCTTCTTCCCTGAATCCATTCTGTAACATAGAGATCTAACCTGATTTTTGCCTCTGAGGAAACTGTTCTTCTCATCAAAATATTCAGAATCACGTGATTGCTCACTCTCTCTATTACTATGACAAGGATTTGCCATTTGAATTCTAAGAAAAGCACTCTTTTTTTGTACTTGCTTCCGTGGAGTGGATGTGTACTCATTATAACCTTCCATACCACCCTTATTGTCATTGTAATATTTTCCTAATTCTGCATTAGAATGCCCATGCTTTCCAGATATAATTCGAAAATCAGAACGGTCACCATGTCCTCTATCATTACTTCCATCTGAGTACGAATTGTGCATGATCCTAAAGTTCTGTTTGCTATGAACCCATCTCTGATTTTTCCCCACCACATTACCATTCCTACGACTCCTAAAAGATTCTTTTTCATAATTCGAGCCATACCGGTGTTTATCAAAGCTTCCTGAAGTAAATTTATCTCTAGACAATGGACTCCGCGAGGGTCGACATTCCATAAAGGAAATATTGGAATCTTCTTTAAGCTGATCGTGGTGATAATAGTTCTCCTCACCGCGTCCTCGTAGCACCTCTTCTCTTGGATTTGGCTGATAACTATCATTGTAATCCGGTCCCCGCCTAGAAGAATTACCTGAACTATAACTAAACATATCGGGGGGCGGATAGGGGATGCCAGATCTGTGATTAATTTCTCGGTGACCCATTTCATGCTCAATATCAATAGGAGAATGCGGTAATGGTGGTCGATTATCCACCGTGACTCTGGATGGATCCGAAACATCAAAGCGAGAGTCATGGAAGGGATGGTTGAGATCAACAAAATCACGATGAAAGCCTCTGTCGAAAGAGATCCGAGCGGAAATCGGAGGGGAACGCTGAAATTCACGACGACGGGGCGGAGATCTCAAGGGGTCGTCGACAAGAAATTGGGGTTGAGAGGGATTATAAGCAAGGGGAGGTTGGGGTGATGGGGGTGGATGAATGGGATGATGATGACGGTAGGAGGAGGGCGGGGGTGGGGGGAGAGGGAAATCAAGGGGTTGATCGGGATGATTACGAAGAAGGTGGTGGTGGTGATTGGGAGGGAAGGGAAAAGTGGGATCTTCGGGGAAAAAGGGGTGAGGAGGAAGAGGGGCGGAGGGAGGAGGAGAGATATACCTGGATTGATCCCGTTGATGGTAAAGAAATTGAGGAAGATCCATGGGGGAGATGAGATAAGTTGTTGAGCGGCGACTGCTAATGGTGGTTCTTGGATGTGGATTTGGATTTCATGGCGCTACGCCACAGTCGCGATGAGTGTATTTGATGAATTGAGATTTGATTTGAGAGATCACTGATCATCAACTACCGATCCAAATTCATCACCTACCGATCCCAATTCATCACCTACCGATTCCAATTCATCACCTACCGATCCCAATTCATGTGGATGAAAAAGATAACAGTGTGTTCGTGTGTACTCTACTCTCAACTTTCACATATGGGAATTCCTACACTTTATCTTATTCCTTTTTCTTTTCCCAAGTATATATGTATATATATATAATAATCTTTTTAAGACTGTTTTTTCTTCTTTTTTTTCTATTTTTCATTTACTAAATTACAAATATGCTATTATATTCTTTTTTTTTTCTTTTCTTTTTTTATATTTACTAGGTAACCCATAATCGAACACGGGAACTTAAAGATAATTGGATTATAACGCCTACTTTTGGTCTTTTGTGGTATCTGTACAATATCAAATAAATGTATTCATAGCATCATGTATCTAAATTATTGTTATTATTTACACTAATGGTAGGGTGTGAAAGGTGACATGGATATGGGTAATTATCAATGTTGTTGAACTAACTTTGTTGATCACAAACTTAAGAAATAACAAAGAAAAAGTTACTATGCAATAATGTGAAATGAAAAGAAGATAGATTTCTTACTTCAAATTAAGGTGAGCACCCTCTTGGTGCCTTCACAACATATGCTCGTCTTTCAGGATCCATATGCTGAAGTCAAACACAGATTTGTATCTAAACCCTTTCGAATGCATTATTCATGTTTCAACCTTTATTTAAGGCAAGCAATCTCTCGGCGCCTAAATGTCACAGACACTCACATTTTTTATATGTATGATAAAATTTAAATTGTTGAATTGATTTTATTTCCAAATCACTTCTACACCTATTTAATGAGGTCTTAGTTACTTGATCTCTTGAGTATTTAACTCCCAATACTTAATCCATTCTCTCGAATAGAATTAAGTGTTGAATATAGCTCTGATTAAACAAACTAAAATATTGCGACCATCCGGATTTCTCAAGCACCTTATAAAAAGATAAAGATAACAAGATAGAGAGATGTGTCAAGCCTTGAAATGCAATCTCTTGCATTCCTTGACTCCGTAGTTGTCTGTTTTAAAAAAGTTAGAGGAATGGAATTTTGAAGTCTCTTTTTTACTCTAACAACTCTAAGCTCTCACCTAAAGTTACAAAAGGAGTAGGAAAGTGATGGCAATGGCAGATTGAGCAGAGGTTTGGAGAAGATGAACTCCAAAGTCTGCTTTATCTTATTCTTTCACGCACCCCACACCACTTATGCAAAATGAAGCTTTGGCTGCCTATTTATAAGCGTTTGAAAAGGAAAGTGCACATGGTTCTGACTCAATAATAAATTCTTTTGAAGCTCTAAGACACTGTAATTTGCAATACTTTCGATTTGTGTCATTCTGAATGTCGCCTGGTGTTTAATGACATTCTCACCAACTCGTTTGTCTTCTAGCAATTTATATTGCATGGTATCTTTATCATCACCTGGTTGGTTGATGCAAACCAGTTCAATCACATGATGCAGCTTCTTCATTTCGATGTATCTTCTAAAAATCTTACGTTGTGACAAGAAAAACTATGATAAACAGGCATTTTATCTTTTGTAACTCTTAGATCGCATAGTTCATCTTTTCATGGAATTTATTACGCGTTATCTCACTTTTATCGCAATTATACTCCATTATTCTATATAAAAGACCCTTATAACTTGTATGTCTACAAGTTATCAATTCTGGACAAACCAGAGCTCAAAACAACGATCCATCATTCAAAATGAGGCCTTATATGTCCTCAATAGACTGTCTAAATTTCAGCAGCATACAATGGTTGAAACTTCGGCAATCGTCAAATTTTTTATGGCTGGCCTCATAAAACCGAACTTTCTTTCTCTCGGGTTCGCCTCTTCTCCATAATCCTAATTTATCATTTTCTTTTAATGAAAAATAATAATATTTACTTAATAATGAGAAGATCATTATACCCTCAATAATTCTATGAAAAATTATCAAAAAAACCTCACAATTCCAAACATTACCATTTTTCAAAATGGTTCTTTCTATTGTTCCTCACAGTCGACCATTGCCTTTAAATTTTCTTGAAAATGTCTATTTCATCCTCAAATGTCTTTTACAAGCTCAATTAGGTTTGTTATCCTAAATTTCAACAGCATTACAACGTCTAGCCTTGAACTCACAAAAAATTTACCAAGTTTTGAATTCTCTCTGAGGCTACTTGAGAGCTCCCTTACTCCAGCAGTTAGAAGTTTTTCCATCTTCTTAGCTTATTTTTATCAAGCAAAAGTACTTAGGCTTCCTCAAGCTCAACAACTTAACATTCTAACAATCAATTTAGCCTAATAATCATGCCTTAAACATCAAGAATACCATGAACAACAACATTAAGACTATAACAAGGTACAAATAGTTCAAAATAAGTTACGGAGTTTACGTGCCATGTTTCCTACAACTGATGCCGATAGGATCTCGTACGCCATGCCTAAAAATGAAATAACAAGTATTCAAAGCAATGATTGCAAAAAACTAAACAACAACAACGTGCAAGAGAAATTTTACCTGAAATACTTGTGGAAAACCACACAAAGAATACTTCACAACATAAAATTTATTTTTTTTTCACATTCTTCTTGTACCGACCTACTTTTTCATTCATTACAGTTTTGAGGGCATCGAGTGTCCTTTACCAAATAATGGCACCCCAGTCCAAACTATTGAAATACTCGATGTCCTCAACGTCCTTGAAAAGTTTTTCCCAACATTGCAATCTATGTGTAGTACACTAGAGTGATCTTCACAGTATTGTCATTGTTGTCACATTACAAAGCTTTGTATTTTTCTTCTAGGAGAATGATGTGAAATGATATCGTTGTAGATTGCTTAGCAAAGTACTTGACTACAAGTTGATATGGGGACTGTTGGCTTTTTGGCCCTTAATCTCAAATTAATTAATTTTAATTAATTAACTAATCAATGTTTTGATGATAACAAACATGCTTTTATTTATTAACAATTCTAGTGTTTTGGTGAGTGTATTGTGTAGAGCTCGAAATTATGAATCAAACGCAATTTGAATTGTCCAAATCGAAATTTAAAAGAAAAAGTTATAGCCAAAACAAGCTTAACAGAAAAATACCTGAAGCAATGACGTGACGGCCAAATCATCAAATTAGTTTCAATTAGTGAGTGACATGTGGAGCTTATGTAGGAGAAACACATGGTTGATTATTTGAATTGACTTTACAAAGAAAATGATTTTAATATTATTTTAAAATAAATGAAT
>JBBPDJ010000001.1:11264517-11274916 GCA_037974625.1 Cucumis cinereus
ATTAATTAATAGTTTAGTTTAATTAGATTTAATTAAATTAGATTTAATTAAACTAATTAAAACTATAGGTTATATGAAATATATTCATTTAAATATGATTTAAATGAAATATTAATTAAATATGATTTAATTATTTTTAATTTAATTTAATTTAATTAATTAATTTAATTTTAATTTAATTAAAATTAAATAACTCCCTTGTGGGAGTTATTTTTTTTTTGGGAACGTGGGATGATCTCACGTTTTCTAAATATCTCTCTAACCTGTCATTCTTCATCCTGAAGAAAAGGGAGTAGCAGATAAGTGATTTTTCTAGAAAACAACCTAGGAATTGCGGAGAGTCTGCAGCAGAAAAAAAACCTCTCATCTTTTTTTTTCTCTCCAAAATTCCCACAAAAAAATCCAAATTGGTTCCCACAAGCCAAACCTTAATTACTCAAAGGATAGGAGAGACTCCAACTGGTGGTGGCTACAATTTGGAGTTTTGTAGAATTCTGAGACTGCAATCTAGAGTAAGTTGATTTTTTCTTTGTAATTTTTTATCTAAAAAGCATGCTTAGCCTATTTAATTCAGTAAATAGTTTCTGCATTTTTTTACAATGTATGATATTTTATTTTCCCAAAATAAAATTGAGAATGATTTTGTATTTCTTCCACTGCGATGAGTTTTTATCCCATCACAACCTTCTTGCCGAGACAAACTACACTTCTTGGAGTCAAGCGATGAAAATTGGCCTCATCGTCAAGTACAAGCTCAGTTTCATAGATGGTTCCATCCCTCGCCCCACCAGAGAACTCCTTCAGTCATGGGTAGTCTGCAACAGCGTCGTAACGGCTTGGATCTTAAATTCTTTGTGCAAAGAAATCTTCGCCAGTGTGAACTTCTCAGATTCTGCTCGAGAGATCTGGGTTGATCTCCAAGAAAGATACCAACGCGTCTACCAAATTCGAAGAGAACTCTCCACATTAACCCAATCGCAAGACTCTGTTACCACCTACTATGCGAAGTTCAAAACTCTCTGGAATGAATTGACTTCTTACCGACCCTCATGCTCCTGCAGACTCTGCACATGTGGCGCCGTGAAAGATCTTAACTCCTACTTCCAAACAGAGTATGTTATGACCTTTCTCATGGGTCTAAATGAGGTTTTCAATCCTATCCGTACTCAGCTATTATTAATGGAACCGGAGCCTTCCATCTCCATAGATTTCTCCTCAGTTGTCCAAGAACCTGAGCAACGAGCCATCCCCTCATCCCTCAACAACTCCACTGATAATCAATTACAAGCCACAACACTTCTTGCAAAAACCTCATAAAAAAACTCTACCAAATCGTCCAGAAACTTCAAGAAAAAAAAGAGACCAATGTGTACTCATTGCAACATACCCGACCACACTGCAGACCGCTGCTACAAGATCCATGGCTTTCCACCTGGGCACCGCCTTTACCAAAAGAATCAACAGAAAAATGACTCTTCCTTAACCAACACCCAATCTGAAAATCTTCTCGGGAGTATTTCCAATGAACAATGCCAAGGCCTCTTGATGATGCTACAATCTCACCTAAACAAAGCAAAAAGTGAGACAGACACACCAAACCAATCCCACATACCTATGTGTTCTCAAACTAAAAACATACCTACTATGTATTTTAGTCAATGGATACTTGATTCAGGAGCTTCAACTCACATATGCCACAACAAAGACTTATTTTCTTCTCTTAAACCAATCAAAGGTGCCACAGTATCTTTACCAAATCACACTCATGTTTCAGTTGCTTACGTTGGGACAGTTAAACTAACCTCTAAAATAGTTCTACAGAATGTCATGTTTTTACTAGATTTCCGTTTCAATTTGTTATCAATCAGTGCCCTCACCACCACCTTACATATACTAGTTCATTTTTATGATGATTGCTGTGTTCTTCAAGACAAGTTCTCTTTGAAGATGATTGGCAAAGCTAACATGATGCACGACCTATATCTCCTTCAACCAACCCCTGACATTGCAGCATCTGTTTTACCTACTGCTTTTCCCACTAATTGTATCACTACTGTTACTCTCATGAACAACACAAGTATATGACATGATAGATTAGGCCACCCTAGTCATAAACACATCTCCCATTTAAAAGATGTTTTAGCTATCCTTCCCAAAGACAATCACACATGTACTATATGTCCCCTAGCTAAACAAAAGAGGCTTCCCTTTCACTCAAACAAATATATTTCAAATAAAATGTTTGATTTGATACACTGTGACACATGTGGACAATATAAACACTGTACTCACTTTGGATATAAATACTTTCTAACTATTGTGAATGATTTTTCCAGATATACTTGGCTATTTCTAATGCGAAACAAGTCTGATGCACATAAAATTGTACCAAGTTTCTTTAATCTCATAGAGAACCAATATAGTACTACCATCAAGGCATTTAGATCAGACAATGCTCCTGAACTAGATTTTGTTGATTTTTTCACAAACAAAGGAGTCATCCATCAATACTCATGTGTAGAATGTCCATAACAGAACTCGGTTGTTGAGAGAAAACATCAACAACTCCTCAATGTTGCACGAGCCCTACTCTTCCAGTCGCGTGTACCAATCAAATTCTGGGGAGAATGTGTATTGACAGCAGCTTTTCTCATCAATCGCACGCCATCCCAAGCCTTGAATTGGCAAACTCTTTTCATGAGACTAAACAAAAAGAATGTTGATTATAACCAGTTGCGGACCGTTGGTTGCCTATGTTTTGCATCTACCCTTGCAACACAGATCACAAAGTTTACTCCAAGAGCCATACCTTCTGTTTTTGTTGGGTATCCACCAGGAATGAAAGGCTACAAACTATACAATATTGAAAGTAAGTCCTTCTTCATTTCTCAAGATGTACTTTTTCATGAAGATATATTTCCTTTTCACTCCATTACTTTGCAAGAAGAGATTGTCGATTGCTTTCCAGACCTTGTCATACCCAAACCATTTGACTTTTCTGGACTAAATGAGCCTAACCAAAGCCATTCTGAGAATACTACCCATGACAGAAATATTGCCCCTAATCCATCTCCACCAAATGAAATCTCTTCCCAAACCATCATACCCACCAATACCAATATTGAAAGACCACCCCAAATCACTCGTAAATCAACTAGAGTCATTAAAACACCTACTTAACTTCAAGAATACCATTGCAGTCTTTTACAGAACAATGTCACTTCAACCGAAATGTCCCTTTCTCCCTCATCCAAATACCCCATCCAAAAGACTATATCCTATACCAACCTTTCACCAAGCTACAAAAACTTTATCCTCAACATATCATCATCCTATGAACCACAATTTTATCATCAAGCCATCCCTCATAAGCAATGGCGTGAAGTCATGAAAAATGAGCTAAAAGCCATGGAAACCAACAATACTTGGACAATTGTCCCATTACCAAGTGATTGTCATTCCATAGGCTGTAAATGGGTATACAAAATAAAGCACAAAGCAGATGGTTCCATAGACCGATATAAGGCTCGACTAGTAGCAAAAGGGTATACCCAACAAGAAGGCCTAGATTATGTTGAGACTTTTTCTCCAGTGGCGAAATTAGTTACTGTCAAAGTATTGTTAAATCTAGCTGTTTCAATGAATTGGCCCCATGCCCAGTTAGATGTGAACAAAGCATTCTTACATGGTGATCTAGTTGAAAATGTGTATATGGATCTACCACTTGGATATCAACATGACAAAGTTGCTAGAAAGGGGGAGAAACTTGTGTGCAAACTACACAAATCCATATATGGACTAAAGCAGACATCTAGACAATGGTTTGATAAGTTCTCTTACGCCCTCATAGCTCTTGGCTTCTCACAATCTAAATCAGATTACTCACTGTTCACCATAGGTACGACTTTCACCTTTGTTGCTCTATTAGTGTATGTAGATGACATTATAATCACAGGAGCATCCTTAGACATCATTAACAGCTTGAAACTACACCTTGAATCTACTTTCAAGTTAAAAGATCTTGGTTCCTTAAAATACTTTCTTGGTTTGGAACTTGCTCGGTCTTCAAAAGGCATGATTGTTTCTCAAAGGAATTATGCTCTGTAATTATTAGAAGACACTGGCTTTCTAGGATCCAAACCAACGACGCTGCCTATGGATCCTCAAACAAGACTAAGAGCAAGTGATAGCAAGCCATTGACAAATGCATCTTCCTACCGTAGACTCATTGGCAAACTATTATATCTTACAGTCAGCCGTCCAGACATTGTGTTTGCAGTCCACAAGCTAAGCCAATATGTCGCTCATCCTTGCCAATCACACATGAATGCTGCCAACCATCTGCTAAGATACTTAAAAGGTAACCCCAGACAAGACTTTCTCATAAAGCCATCTTCATCCTTTCAACTTCAAGCCTTTAGTGATGCAGATTGGGCTTCATGCCTAGATACAAGAAAATCAACTACTTGTTTCTGTATCTTCTTTGGGGACTCTTTGATTTCCTGAAAATCCAAAAAGCAAACCACCATATCAAGATCCTCCGCAGAAGCATAATACCGAGCCTTAGTGGCAACCACCAGTGAACTCACTTGGCTCACTCAATTGCTAAAAGACTTGCAAATAACCACCACTACTCCTTCACTGATTTTTTGTGATAGTACTGCAACCATTCATATTGCTTCCAATCCCATCTTTCATGAAAGAACCAAGCACATTGAACTAGACTGCCACTTTGTTCGAGATCAGATTATCAAAGGAGCTATGAAGTTACTACCAGTTCGAACTCACCAACAACTTGTTGACATTTTTACTAAAGCTCTACCCTTATCTTCCTTTAAACAAATGTTATCCAAGATGGGCATTATTGACATTGTTAGACCATATTGAGGGGGAGTATTAGGATAAAATGTTAGTTAGAATTTTAGTTACCAATCAGTTACCAATTACCTTTTCTGTTTACAGCAGTTGTACCATCTTGATTGGCTATTTAAAGCACTCTTTCTCATTAATAAAAGTTGAGCAATATTAAATTACTTTTGGGAGTTAATAAATGGGTTGAACTCTAATATATTTGTCACACACACCCTGATGCTTAAGTCAAAGAGTAAAATGACGTGAAAGTTGGAGAGATTGAAAGTAGGGTTTAAGTTACAAATATGGAGTGATATTGATGTATTTATAGATCAAGGAGGTTGACCTAGGTTCTGTTCGTTTCCAAAATCCAATTATATGAAACCCTAATTGAGCCCTATGTAAAATTCTTCGATCGAAGGCGTGCTCATGTTTGTTTCCACTTTCACAAATAGGAATGCAATCTACCAAAGTAGACTTTTAACTTAGTTGTCTTGATATTTACTCTCTCCTTTAATACTAAAGGTTGGATCATTAAACAAATTTATATTAAAAAATGCATTTGATTCTTATTTTTAATATGGGCAAGGATGCTAGCTAACTCAGTAACCTCTATTTTACAATTTTGACACGAAAAATGACTTGTATACCATCAACTAACATCATCGAAAATATTATTCATATATCTTTACAAGAAAGTTCTATTGAAATATAAGAAAACATCGAGAAAGCAACAAAGATCTTTGAGCTTTAATCCTAAATCTAAAAAAAAAAAACATTAAAACAATTGTGAGATTGTGAGATTTGAACCACTGGCATTGATGGATCAAAGACTGAGTTGCTTATTTTAGTCGACAAATATTTTTTTCTTATATTAATGATTTTGCTTAAATTTACAACAATTCAATTTACGTGGTTTAACATTTTTAACAATTTAAGTTTTAAAAATGAAGAAACTATTTGAGAATGTCACGACAACATGATTATAATTTTACGGTGTTAAGTGCATGAGAAAAACCCTGCAAAGGTATCTCAAATTAGCAGCAAAAGAATTTTAGAGGTACAATTTTTTTAAACGCATATTTAAACATTATTAAGCACATAATGACGAGATAAATAATCTTTTCTAGAAGTGAAAAACTTATTTAATGTAAATATTTTTTTCGTCAACGTCAGACATTGACATATACTCTCACCCGAGATTAGAAGTTCAAATCTTGAAAATAAGTTGATCTCACGAATTTTAAGAACTTACCAGATTGAATGAGAATATAACGTTTTCCAAATTAAGATCCGATCCAAGAAGGATCAATCAAATAGTTTGAAAAGAGATAACTTTTTCAACTCTTTTGGGACCCATATACCAATTGGCAACTCTGTCGGCATCTCCTCCTTTCTCAAATCCCCATGTGGAAATGGCTCCCTCTCTCTGCATTTGTCAGTTCTTCTGCTTCCTTCTCAAACTCCCCATTGGATAATCTAATCAATCTTCACCCTTTTCCCCATCTTCCAAACTACCTCAATCCCCATGCCATGGCTTCGTTTCTTCAACCTTTTACTTCCTCTCTCTGTTTTTCTTTTCTTATGCCTCAAAAGAATCGCTCTTGCAGGTGACCCCTACGTCTTCTTCGATTGGACTGTCTCCTACATCTCTGCTTCCCCACTTGGACTCAAACAGAAGGTTTCTTCTCTTCATTCTTACTCTTCTTTTTTGTTGCTTCTACAAATTTCAGATTGGAACTATGGGGGTTTCCAGGCATTTCTCTTGCTACTGATTGTTCTTATGGTTTAATGTAGTTTCAATTTGCTGTTACTGTTCTGATATATATGTTTTTCAAAATGTAGCAAATGAACCAAAATATTTAAAAGAATATAGCAAACACTTACGGTAGTCTATCTTGGTCTATTACAAATGGTGTATCTTGGTCTATCACAAACGGTGATATTTTGCTATATTTGTAAACATTTTTAGAAGTTTTGTAATTTTAATTTTTTTAATGTATGGTGTTCATGGATTATATAGTGTATTTGGCTAACTTGGTTGATTGACTATACTTGAGTTGAGATTTGAGTTTAAGAAATGGAAGGAAATAGGAGGATGGAATATGGTTTATGGACGATTTTTAAGGTTTAATCAAACATTTTGGATGAAATTGAAACGAAGTCTAAATTATAGGGGCTTAATTAAAACTTTAGAACTCAAAGAGATAGTTGTACAATCAATAGAATAAATCTTGTTCGAACAAGGTTGTGATTTGATTTAAAACTGTAAGGACCAAATTGAAATTTAGTCCGAAGAATAGGGACTGCGTTATAATTTACAATTTTCTTATAACATGGATTAAAGAGATCTAAAATTTCCTTAATAGTGGAATTGGAAGTTGTGTGTTTCTACTGTTTTATTTAACATTGGATAAGAAGGAAAATCGTATTTGTGTTTGGATGAAATCAAAACCAAAGTCTCAAGGACTCATGATCGTTATGAAAATATGGGGGCGGTTTTGTTGGTATTTCACTCATTACTGTGGAGTTTTCTTGACTGTCAGAGGGAGAAAATTCAGATTCTATTTTCATTGAAGTTCATTTTAGTTTTGACTTTCTTTTAAAGCGGTCTCGTAGACTTGAACTGCAAATTTCGAGATGGTTTTGTCTCCTTACTGACTTCTTATGTTATGTAATTATATTCACAGGTCATTGGGATTAACGGACAGTTTCCTGGACCTGTGCTCAATGTAACTACCAACTGGAATGTTGTTGTCAATGTTAAAAATGACCTCGACGAGCCTTTGCTTCTGACATGGTATGATCTACATTCACTAAAGGGATTGAAAAAATGTACGTTAAGTTACAAAATTTAGTACCTTGACTTTGTAAGTGTCACGTTTTAGTTCAGATGCTTAAAATCTTTTTAATTATGTCTTTAAAAGTTTGAACTGCGATTCCATATTCCATTAATTCAACAATTATGTATTAGGCATATTAGACAAATGTTGGCAATTCAGCATGATGTGGTACACAAATTGTAAAAAGAAGCAGACAATTGGATGAAATAGTGTGGTTTGAGCTATAAAATAGATTTGATATCTTGCTTCAAAAAGAGATAGTGCCTAATCATTTGATCACTCAATGTCTGTTGGATAAGCATGTGACATCATAATCTAGTTAGCAATGTAAATGGTGCAGACTTCATAAAATTACCATTCAAAACTTAGAGACATAATTGTAACTTTCTAAAGTTTAAAAATTAAAAATTAAAGAAAGAAAGTTGTAGCAAGTTCTCGAAGTAGTGATTTGTTGTTATTTTTAATTCAGGAATGGTATACAACACAGAAAAAACTCTTGGCAAGATGGTGTTTCTGGGACTAATTGTCCACTCCCTGCTGGGTGGAACTGGACATATCAGTTTCAGGTCAAAGATCAAATAGGGAGTTTCTTTTACTTCCCTTCCTTGAATTTCCAGAGAGCTGCTGGTGGATATGGAGGAATCACCATAAATAACAGAGATGTTATACCGTTGCCTTTTCCGGTGCCCGATGGAGATATCACAATCTTCATTAGTGATTGGTATACTAAGGGTCATAAGGTCAGTGTCAAGCCTGATTGGGTTCTTGCTTTTGCTGATGATGATTAGTAACTTTAACCTGACTTGGCTTTCCCCCTCTTGATTTCATGTTTGATGGCGATAATGAAAATCATAGGAATTAAGGAAGGATATGGAGAATGGGATTCGCCTTGGTTTTCCTGATGGTATCCTCATCAATGGAGAGGGTCCTTTTCGCTTTGATAATGCTCTTGTCTCTGATGGCATTCCTTTTCATACAATAAACGTTGAACCTGGTAAGTTTCATTTTTATCATGGATTTTTGTTTTAGTATGTGATTGAATTCATGACTCTTTTGCATGGGAATATCAATTATTATGATATTTCAAATAAAAAACTAACTCTCATTAAGAACAAAAAAACTGTAAAACAAACTTGAAATGGATTTGCTTTAACTGTTAAGAGAAAAAGAGGATGCTTGCAAAATACTCCAAATGAGAACACCAAGAGCGAGGCATTGAAATGTTCCTTGTTCCAACTCAACATTCTCCTGTCTTTAAAGGCTCTCAAAGATTTCTCAAGCTATGTGTTTCACAAATTAGCAAAAAAATCTGACTTCCACTATAGGAAGTGGGATTTGCACCCCTTTTATCACTTCCCCACAACCTGTTGTAGGAACCAAATTTCCTTCAGTTGTGTTCAGGCATCCCCTTTAAAGTTTATAGCAAACTCCTAAACGTGTGATCAAGATCTTTGTTAGAGCTCTTACACATTACATGCCACTGGCGCCCTGGGGACATAAAACTACAGTTGAGTTTTGGGTGAAGTTTATGGTGCTTAGCATCTCCTACGAATCCAACCAATCAAAAAACCTGATTCTCTTTGAGATTTAGACCTTCTGGCTCAAGGTGAATGAATGGGAGACTAGAAAATCTGGCTGAGACACCAAATGGCACAAAATAATACTTAACAAGAAGGATATTTGAAAGGTTGAGAATCCACTTGCAAAATTCATTTGATGTTGAGGAATGGCAGACCTCTCATAACAACGAAAAAATGATTAGCCAAAGCTTGAGCCGTGAAGTCTCAAAGTAGTCTTCGAAAATTAAAATCATTACAAAAATTGTTATTAGGATTTAAAACAGAGTTAACCCACCCTCTCTCGAAGTACAGACTACGGATTAAAGAGGTAGAGGAAATGACTTGAAGACTCCATTATCAATCTAGAATCTTCCTAGAAGGGAGTGCTAGCAGTGAGCCCCATTTCCCACTGAATTTAATGAAAATATTAATGTAGGGGATGCAATGGGAGATGGTTTTTCAAAAACTTCTTAAATGTGCCTCTACTAAAATGACAAGTTTAAACCATATGAAATCAATCATGTAAGGAATAAGGAGTCCATTCCCAAAATTGGAAGTTGGAGCAATGGTTTGAAAGGGTAAATTTACTTTAATCTAATTCATGTCTAGACAGTTAACTAGGTCACAGTAACATTCATAGTCAAGAAAAAATTCAATATGATTGTCACTCTGAAGAGCTTGAGAGACACTGAAGAGAGAAAAATAGAAGCTTTTCCCCCTCTGCGCTAACAATTGTGAATGTGGTTGCTGCTTCTGATAAGTTGTCCTTGTCTTAAGACTCTTAATACTGACCTACAACGTGTCAATGAACTTTTTAGTGGAAATCTTCAGCTTCACAGTAATGTAGCTTCAAACTTAGATCTCTCTTCTCAGTTATACCGATAAAAACCATTTTATCATTGATGCCTAAAATGGCTTACAAATCTACATAAGCTATTCAACTTATTTTATCGTAGGACCCCTTGGATCCTAATGTAATCGTATGAATAGCTTATGAACCCATGCTAGGGTTTCTTTAGTCTATGATTCTAAGTTGAAAAGAATAAACAAGATTATCTACAGTGTGATTTTATTTTACACGATGACTTTTGGAGTTATGTTTTATTCCTTGAAAATCTTAATCTTATGGCTTCAAAGCCCCCCGCC
>JBBPDJ010000001.1:11290871-11307427 GCA_037974625.1 Cucumis cinereus
AGGTTTTTTGTTTTTTTGAAAGCAACATGGTTGTTTTCTGCAAGGGTTCAAGGTTACTCGTGCAGTCCCCGCCCCCCCCCCCCCCCCCAAAAAAAATAAAATAAAATAAAATAAAATAAAACAATTTCCACAATTCTTTCTTCATTTTTGTTTATTTTTATGAATATTATTACTATATCTCCTTTTGTCTCTTCGTGTTGTACATTTTAAATCTTCAATTCATTTTTCCTAATCACTTAGCTTTTTCTCTCTTTTGTTAATATATTGTTTTTATTGCTTTGATTTCAATGTAATTGAAAGGAACATGGAAGTACAAGATATACTGTCCTTTGATCCATCTTGTTCATTTTCTATCTATATTTATAATCTTGTCACCTGAAATTTGGTGTATTTTTATTTGTACCTTTAGGACCTAGGGAACTGACTGGTGCTGTGGATCTTATAAGTCACTACAAGCTGTTACCTCACCATGATTTTTTCTGCAAGAAGTCACTTCCATTGTCAATTTCGGACACACATTATCTTCATAACGTGGTTGGAGACACAGAAATTAGAAAAGGAGAAGGGATGCAGTTGAATCAACTCATACAGAATACTTCTTACCCTAGAGAGACTAATGCCCGTATACAGCCATTCGATCAAGATATTCTCATAGAAGCCTTCCAACTGAGGGAAACTGGTCCTGTTGATCTGCCTTCTGTAAGAAATCTATTGTTAAACTTGTTAAAATGAGCCACTTTCTTCAGTTCTTCCATCAGCTGGAACTTGGATGTTACCAAGGCAACGGTTCTGATTATCAGCATTTCTCATCCTGATTCTTTTCTCTCAAGTGATGGGTCCATTTCTTTTTCTTTGGTTAGGCCGAGAAGGGTGTTCCTACTATTCCAGGGAAGTCAAAAAGCGAGTCCAAAGATAAAGACAGAAAGCACAAGAAGCACAAAGATAGGGATAAGGAGAAGGACAGAGAGCATAAGAAGCACAAGCATCGACATAAAGACCGGAGTAAGGATAAAGACAAGGACAAGAAGAAAGACAAAAGTGGCCATCAAGATTCTGGTGCTGATCATTCTAAGAAGCATCATGATAAGGTTGGAAAACATTTACACTTTTCCAGCTCCCTTGTAAATACCAACTACCAAGATTTGATAACAGTGGGATGGTCCAGGGGTAGATTGTCATTGATATTAACATCATCGACTTTTTAGTTTATCCCAATTCCTAGTTTGTTGTTAAGGTTGCAACATTATCCCTTTCACTGATTTTTTTTTTCCATTTGATCTAGACTATCAAACCCTTAGTTTGCCTGGAGGGCGGGGAATTGAAAAGTTAATTAATCTGTACCAAACTAATAAGTAAAAAATTAAGGATTAATGATTTTTTCTCTACTAAAAATTTAAGGATTAAGTAGTCTTTTTGTGTTTTACTGCCAAACTAATATACAGTTGTTGTGTCTGTAGCCAAATGAGCTGGTTCTTAATTTCTAACTTCACTTGATTTTCAGAAAAGGAAGCATGATGGGGAAGATGATATTAATGACATTCATAGGCACAAAAAAAGTAAGGTAATATGAAGTCCATTTGTTTCAGCTCTAGAATGCTTGCACTGCAGGGCAATTATCCGGGTCAACTTTTATCTTCTTAATCCATGTTTGGACTTTTCAATTTATAGTTATCCAACTAAAAGTCTTCTGCATTTAATTTATGCAGCATAAGGCCTCAAAAATTGAAGAAATGGGAGTGATAAAGGTAGCGGGCTGACATTGTGGAATAATCTAGGTCATTTATTTCCTCGTATGGTTGTAGAAAGATTGGTGGAATTTTCACTTAATGTTGTCAAAAAATACTTGAGGTATATTTATATTTTTCAAATATATTATATATTCAATTGATCTTCATTTAATTAAAGTTCTTTTTCATTCATGGTTTTTTGTTATTTTTTTCCTTTTCATTTGGAGATGAAACAATTTTTTTAATACGAAACTGAATTTCCATTGAGAAAAATAGATATACACATAGAAGAAATGAAGCCCAACCCAAAAAGGCGGTCCAAGAACTAACTACAAAAAGGTTGCATCATAAAACTGTTGCTCCTATAGGATCACACACAGAAGCATTGACGCCCAGCTACCAAATAACTTAAAACAGTAAATAGAAACTGAAACTCTTCCATTAAGAGTCTATGAAAAGACATCTCAACTATAATTGCCTACTTAGGAGTATAACTTCAAAATGTGCTGGACTAGGTTCCAAAGAGGTTTGGAATTTAGCATGCTCAGTGTCTCCCAGGCTCCATAGAATGCCTTAAAAGAAATTAAGGTTTTTTTTTTTAATTTTTTTTTCTTTTCAAAATGCAAGAGATTCCATGTATTTTTATCTGTTGTATTGTGGAAATTAAGTTGTTTCTCTTCCTCTAGTTTTTTGGAGCGTTCCTGGGCAAGTTCCTAGACCAAAGTTCCTTTTTACATTAGATTGCACGGGAGCTTTTTCTCTGGTGTAGTATACTCTAGTGGTGCTTTTGCAGTGTCTGTTGTTAACGATAGTACTGTGTGTGTGGAAAGTTATCTAATTGTAGTGGTTGGTAGATTGGATTTGCTTGTCTATCCAGTTGGTTTTGGAGGTAGAAAGGAGGTATTATGGTTTCTGTAGGCATAGGCATTTACAAGGTTGGATGGATGGTTTTGGGGGAATGTTAGGAAAGTTTTGATCGAAGTTTGGTTGTAGAATTTTAGAGCTTGTGGGACCAAAAGATGGTAGAACCAGTGTGTTGTTTCAAACAAGACAAGAGAAAGCTCTCGCAAAAGCAGAAAACTGTCGCAATGATTAAAAAACAATACTACATCATTGAGCAGTCTAAAACAATTAGATAAGGTATTATTTAACTAGCTGACTGAAGCATAACTCAACTATTTAAAACATATATCTTGGACCAGAAGACTAGAAGTTAGAATCTCCATCCTATTTGCCTCAATGCCATGGATTGGCTACAAGCAACGTGCCCGTGGATTTCTTCATCTCCTTATCGGTGTTGTCTATATCAGAATAGCTTTGAATCAGAGAACCATCTATTTTTTCACTGCCAATTTGCTCATGCTTTATGGACAGAAATTTTCAGTGCCTTTAGATGGAACTTGGCTCTCTCTCGTGACACTATGGAATGGATCTGATTAATGTGTTTTGGATCGCCCCTTCAAGGGTGACAAGGAAAACTTATGGACTAGCTTCAGAAAAAAAATGCATCACTGAACTAAGTTACTACCATGGGGTAAAGAGTTAATGGAAAACTCTGGGTGTTAAAGTTAAAACCATCCTTCTATATAGGAAACATACTTTAGTTCTCTTTCAACTTTTACTAGCAGCACCTGTGGGCCTGTGGCCATGGTGGAGTTGCAATACCCAAACTAAAAGACGTGTTATGGAATTGAGAAGGATAAGATGGCCGAGAGATGAGGGTGATTAAAGAAGACCAAGCTATTTCAGAGATGAAAAAATTGACACTAATTTTTTTATGATATTTTAAATGACCTCTAACATATGTGTGGATATATGTGTGTGCGTGCATGTCTTTGATGGAATAAGCACCTTGACCTTGATTTTGTCTTTGATGTATGTGTTTGGAAAAAATGGGTTCTAGACTTGTTTAATTAGCTAATGGTTTGAAATTTTGTTTATGTATTTATAGGCTTCTTTTGATTCTGAGTTTAGAAATATAGTTCTTTTTCTTAATCTTGTGTGACTTGGTAGGGGTATTGGGTGATTGTCTTTCATCCTTGTCTTCTTTGTCGTGTGGTTTTTTGTCTGATGCTTAACAGTTGGTCTTCTCTTAAGATGAAACTTGGAACGCAATAGTAAAGGAGAAGGGAAATTACTAAGCATGCGTATCATATTTAGCTTTCTCCATTCATTTCATGCATCCTTGCTTTGGTACATGTTTTTTTTGTTCTGCAATCAAGTGCCTAATGAAAAAGGTCGTTATTTTAAGTCTTTATTTGCAAGGTGTTTCTTTGTTCTAGTTTTCTTTTGAAGCATTTCTGTTTTTTTGCGTTGATTTCTTTGTCATTTGTAGTAATTGTATTTCCTTAATGCCTGTTGTGGTTGCCTGAAGTATGATTAATTTAGTACGGCATATATCTCTAGAAATTTGGGGTCAACCGAGTCCAGCCGATACCTCTGCTCTTCTCAACCTTTACTTGTAGGGAAGCTATCAGTTGGGACATGCTGAAACTTCCATTTATATAAGTTTCTTCACAATTCCATTTGGTATAATGCATGCCTTAGAGATCGTAGTGTCCTAGCTGGGCTTTAATTATTTTCTTGTTCTCTTGTCTTCTTATATTTGGTTTTTCGTGGACCCTTTTGAGTGTATGATAGTTTTCTTTCTTCGTGCAGAGTAGCTTCTGATGAGGGTGAATTTACCAGTTTTAGGGTATGTGGAAGCAAATGTAAAAAAGAACAAAAAAAATTGGTGGAAATGAACTTTTGTAACATAACAAACAATGGGGTCTGATATATAAATATGAGCGATTTGCAGGACTGGTTTTCCTCAGTTTTCTTTATGGTGTTCATTGGATGGATACCTTCCACATGTAACATTATATTCTTCTTCATTTCCTTGACCGTTTTCGAGTTGTAGTTTGAAGTAGCATTTCTTCGTCTTTGATTTTTCAAACGAAGGTAGAAGGCTAGAAAATTCTCTCTCGATATCTCATTCTCTCTATCGTTCTCCCTCCCCATCGTGTTTCTTTTATCGGTATCATTTTTGAACAAACTGAATTCCTTCCTAGAATGTAAAGAACTAATCAGCCAGGAATATGTGTAATTTTTATTGATGGTATCAAAAGGGGAAATATGTATAGAAAATGGAATTTGATAATTTGTTCGGCTCATACACGAGTGCTGTAGTGATGGTATTTGCAGTGATGAGAATTGAAAATTGTTTTAACTTTCTCTTTATTGATTTTCAAGTCTTTGTAACTGTTGGAGGTTCTATAGAAAGATCTTATAATTTACACAAACATTTGACCAATCTTTATGCAAATTCTATGTTGTTACCTTTGAATTGTGTAATTTTGGATGTGATTTGTTAGAGATTGATATTTTATATAAGTTTAAGTCTATTTTTGTTTCAATTAAATTAGTATTTATATTTGAAATTTTAAAATTTATATTGTATTACAGTACTTCCATCAATCTCTTTATTCACGTAGTTTTTTAAAGACAATTTTACTCTACTGTCCATGTTTCAGTTGTCTTTTAGAGCATGTAACCTTTCTCGTAAATCATCTTGTCTACAAGATCAAACAAATTGACTCTTAGAGCAGGTTAGCTTTCTCCTAAAAGACATCTTGTCTACAAGTTTAAAGAGTAAATCGGACTTCAAATTTTTTTCAAAATGTGGTAAAGTTTTGTGGTGAGAAAAGTGATTGTGTAGTGATAAAAGGGAATAAAGTTTAGGGTTTTTGAAGTAATCCGTAGTTAATGGGTCAAATTGAGCTTAGTGGTAATCGGTCGAACTTTTCACCATAGAGGTGGACTGTTCAACCTCTCATTCTCACAATTGTTTTGCTACAAAAATTATATACGTCAAGAGTAAATACATCATTACTTCACTACTAAAAGTTGAGAAAATATTTTGATATGCATCAATATTTTTTATTAATCAATATCTATTAAAAAAAATCAATTCTTAATTTAAATTGTTTTTATAAATTTATTTATTTACCCAATATCTCCTAATATACCCATACTAAATAGTTTTTGTATGATCTAAATATCCTTTTTAGATCATACAAAATAAAATCCCACAACGAAAACTACACAATTTTTACTATCGTACAACAAAAGCATGTGTTCGTATAGTTTGGAATTTGCGATCGCGTACATCTCACTTTTCGATTTTGTTCTGGTCATGTCTATGAACAAATTTTTGTTTAAACTAAATAACTATTCATTTTATCGTTCTCTTCTGACATAGCAAAATGATTATCTCATTTCTAGTGTTTGATATTTTGGTAATATAAAGTTAAAATGATAATTTCACTTTAAAAAAATAATCTTTTTTAAATAGTCATTTTATAGAAAATTTTGAGTTTGGTTCATTTTGAGCCATTTTCTATCCATATTAATGAAAAAAAAGTCACATCAATGAACCTCTAACTACGAAATCGATAATATAAAGTTTTATACGAAAGATAATACAAAGTTTTATGTGAAAAAATATATTTTAAATTATTTGATAGAAAAAAATTCAGTTATTGTAACATATATTATTTTTATTTATTATTAAAAACGTCGTAAAATTATATAACCATGTTATATAATTATATCTTCGAAGTCAGTATAGTTCAATTAAAAATGGTTTTAACTTTAAAGTTAAAGAGTATATACCCTCAATGTATTATATAAATACATTCTATAATGATTGTATTATATAAATAAATTTAGCATTTTTTATCTCGTCGTTGTGTTCGGGGGGAGCAATTTGCCGATCACGATGCTCTCTCTCTCCGCCATTCCCATCATATTTCTTCTTCAATTCACCATCTTTCTTGCATCAACTTCCTTGAATCATGCTTCAGATGCCATAATTTTCCAGACCAAGGACGGTCGAGAGCAGAGAGAATTCGATTACTTCAAATTGGCGCTACAATGGCCTGGTACTATCTGCAAGGGCACTCGCCATTGTTGTTCCTCCAACGGATGTTGTAATCGGTGACTGCCTCTTCTATTTTTCGTATCATTTAGATATACCCCCTTTAGAATAATGCTTAATTCATCCTTCCCTTTTGTTTGAGGATTCTGTTTAGTTGTTACTTGCTGTAAAGTTTTCTATTTTGTCATGCTGCTTGATGTGGAAAAGAGGTAGAAATTACGTAGTTTGTGTATTATGCATCTTCGTACCTTCAGCCTTCTTTTGGCTCAATTGTTGGATATGAGTGATAGGGAATCAATGTGAAGTAAGCATGCTGTTTATCGATAGATTTTTGGACACTTAGTTATTAGTTATAGATAGGACTTTGGTGAATGGGTCTTTTTAATTAATTGTTGTTTTCACTGTTAGAGCAGCATAGTTTAGTGGGCTTCTTGCACGTTTGGCAAAATAAGTTCTACAAATTAAGTCCATAACTATGCTTATTACTTTTGCAAAATTGGCCAAAAACAAGCTCAACCCATGAAATGTAAAAAAAAGTATTGATATACCTAATACACACGATTCACTTGATACATTTCAGTGTCATATCTGCAAAATGGAAAAGTGTATGACACACTTTAAATATTCTAATCTTTATTTGTCACCCACAATTTCCCTAGTTTGTAATGTACCTTTTGTGTCATCAATTAATTTTGGAAGACTTCTTCTATAGGAGAGATGCTGGACCTTTAACTTTTTGTGCTAGAAAAGGAAATGACTAGTGCTTCATTGAGAATTAATTGGCTTTTTGTATGAACAACAGGGTTTTGCTTCTTTCAGTTTGTTAGGATATTTTGTTCAGTCTATATTTAATTAGGTTTCTTCCAGGTTCCTCTTTTACTGAATGTAATGAAACTATTTCCTTGGTTATTGAGTGTAAGGCTGTCAAATACATTTAAGTTGTAGTAGCTGTCCAATAACCTTTCATGGATTTAAATTTTAGCATCTTTTCGCACCAACATCTACATTTCATGTTATTGCCATTAGGCAATTGGGTAGTTCGGCGTTGAAGGAATATAAGAGACGACACCAAAAAGTAGCTGAGAAAAAGGTTACTAGAGATCATTGATAGAATAGGAATTTAAAGTTTGTCTATCTCTTGTAACATGTATTTCATGTTTTTTTTAGCGTTCTTCTAAATTCTGTGGATGTTTTTTTCTCATTGTTCATAAACTTACATTCGTTTTATCTCTTCTTTGGTAGATCTGGTGCTTTTGCTGACTTTACAATTCGTAAGTTGAAGCTATGATTGCATTGCTTTCACAATTCCAAACTGAGAAGCACAAACAACTTGACACGGATTGGAGATATATAGATATGACAGCAATACATTTTAAGAATGCATATGGTTTTAATATCTTCATGCATCTCAATCATTCTCATTTTCAAAATATTTTTCAATTTATGATATATTACATTTGACAGAGAGTCAAACAAGCAGTAAACATGTGATGTTTCAAGAAGTTGAAGACAATTTTCTAATGGTGCAATGCCCTACAACTAGATATTTAAAAAGCTCTATAACCAAATTGACGTTTCTGTAAATGTTTCAATATTTCATGAATGAAATAAAGTTGAGCATGCTCATGTACTGATATCAGTTAACATAGTTTGATGTATGTAGACCTAAAAAAATTATAATCTCTTACTTGTGTGATAGATGGGTTATGGCCTGATTACAATGATGGAACATGGCCTGCATGTTGCAATGGAAAAAATTTTAATGAGAAGGAGGTACGTTGTTATTAAAATTAGGCTGTTGATATCAGAAGATATATAATCTGTAACAAAATTGGATCTAGGTAGCCCTATCTTCAAATGTTTAAATAGCTGTAACCATGCTAGGCTCATCCTCAAAAGCTTGAACCAAGAAACCCATGTATCTTATGGGAAAGCATTAGTGCAAGTTGAAGAGCTAAAACGAAACAAATTTTGGCCTGATTTTCATATGTTACTGTTGGTTTTGTATTGATCATTGTACCGTTTAATTTGTTCTTGTAATTGATACATTGTTTGTGATAAGTCATTTTTGTAACATCCTGCATCTTTTAATCTTCCAGATTCTTACCTTATTTGATCCCCTGAAGAAATATTGGCCATCTTTGAGTTGTAGTTCACCTTCGACTTGTCATGGTTCGAAGGGATCATTTTGGGCTCATGAGGTGACCATCACTTGTAGAAGATATATTTGGTGTAAATTTGCACTGATGATACCCGTTTTAACTGATGATTCTTTTTTTCCCCCATCTCTTGTTCCTGTGATGGCTGAATTGGCTGCTGCATTTGGTAGTGGGGTAATAATCCTTGGCTTCTCTCACTCGGATACTATAATTTGTAATTCTATAATACATTGAGGTTGAAGCTTTACTTCTTTTATTGAATTTTTCTGATTGGCAAAGGGCAGCTCTCTAGAGTTCACTTTTGCACTCTCTAAACTATTAATTTGCCACAATAGTGGAGTAGTATATTCATTTCTAAAGGTGTTCACTTCATGGCCACATATGTTCTACCATCTATGCATTGCACAATGATATCCCATAAAAAAATATTTATTTCTAAAGGCTTTCACATCACGGCGATATGTGTTCTATGCATTGCACAATGATATCCCATACCAAAATTTGTTTTTCTATCATATACCTTGGGCTTCATTATCTGCATAGAGTTTGATTTTGATTGGATGTGAGTCTGTGACAACGTGTCTTTTTGGTAACTTACTACATTTTAAGACACAAGAAATAATTTGATATGCTCATATTATTGTTTTGATGTCAATGTTGGAAGCAAAGCATATTTAATGTACTTCCCATGCATTGGTTTTCTCATATCGTATTTCTATGACGTGCAGAGAAGCATGGAACTTGTTCTTATCCAGTAGTTCGTGATGAATACAATTACTTTTTAACTACTCTCAACGTCTATTTCAAATATAATGTCACAGTAAGTTCTGGAATGATGCTACCCTTCGACATTAGCTCTAAAATCAATAGATCAGACTAGGCTGCTTGCTGTTCAGTTCCACTTTGGTTTGCTATTGTCGTTTTTATTTCTCTTATTTGATTAATGTTATATGTCACTTAACTTTCCTTTGTATATCAGTTTTCAGATTAGTTTCATTTCAAATTAGGTTTTGAGATTGTTTAAGCTGTGGTAGCTGCTATTTTTTTGGTTAATGGAGTACTAGTAGAGTGCAGAGAATAATTTAATGAATTGAGAACAATCAGATAAGTATTTGGGGTAATCTAGGTTAATAGGACGCAAGAACATAAACTATGGGGTTATAGCCGCGTGAATTAGGAACCTCAGGCTCATACCATTCCAAAGGTCAATGCTCCATTATTGAACTCAAAGAGATTAAAATTTAATTATTTGACTGGTGAAATATATGATATATCTATGGAAATTGAAATAATTAGGCCGTTTGATAAATACTTCTACCCATTGTGTCTTTTTTTTTTTTTTTTGTTAGTGTTTTTAAAACTACTTTATTATATTAGTTTACCTTGGAATCAGTTTGGTTACTGATGAACATCTTATGTCACAGAAAGTTCTGAATGATGCTGGATATGTACCTTCAAATACTGAGAAATATCCTCTGGGAGGAATCATTTCAGCAATTCAGAATGCTTTTCATGCCACCCCTTCATTAGAATGTAAAAAGGGTGCAGTGGAGGAACTTTATTTATGTTTCTACAAGGACTTCAAGGTTTGTTCTTCCTACATTTGCTAATTAGGTTTCAAATTTAATTCCTTAACTGAAAGAACTGCATGAAAGCCTTAAAATTAAATTGAACAGGACTTTGAACAATTCCCTATGTTGATGCTTATTCTATTGGTATTAAGGTTAAATTACAAGTTTAGTCTCTGAATATTTAAACTGATTCTATCTATTTGGTTTCTAATGCATCAATCTTAAACTTGGGTTTGATGCAACAGAAGATTCCAAATTCAAAAGTTTAGGGTTTGATGCAACAGAAGATTCCAAAACTATGAAAACTAATTGTAATATAACCTTATATTAAGCTTCTTTCTTGAGTAAGTGTGATCTCATTGATGTTTATTGGATATCTTTGGGGTTCCTCAAACGATGTAATCTTTATTGCAGCCTCGTGACTGTGCTGAGACTCACTCACAAAATGGAATCTCTTCGAGATTTTCATGTCCCAAATATGTGAGCTTGCCAGCATATGAGCCTGAAGCCAAGATTTTCGAGTTCACTGATTCAAGTTGGCAACATCTAAGTGATTAATTAAAGTGAAGAAAGAAAAGTGGTTAATTAACCTCTTTTGAACATGAACACATACTGTCAATGTTATTTCTCTGCTCGGATATGTATAAATCTGGGATCTGTTATGTTTTCTAATACTTTTACCTTTTGGAAGGCTCTAAAATTGTACAAACCATGCAAATTTTACACCGACTACGTGATTTTGTGGATTGTTATGATAGCATCTTTGAACTTTTGATACGATCAATTAGTGTCTTATAGTTTGTTAGTTGGCTTTAATTTGTTAAAATTTTCTCAATTTTTCTAAAGAGATGGAGAAGATGATCACCCAAAGTTCTTTGGAATCGGGAATATTTCTGCATGAAAACATATTTATTTGACGTTTAGGTCTAACATTCAAAAGGGTAGGGTTTTTTGTACGGATGACTCCTTTTCAGGGACCCATTCGATTTTTGGCCCAAATTCAAAAGGTGAATGAAAAATGGCCTTCTGATGATGTCAGTATCATGTGATTTTACCGTTTTGTCCCTAAATTCAGTGTGCGCGTCCCAGGACTATTCGATGTACGTTACACGTTTAATCGATGCACGTTGTTCGTGTACTCAATTGCTCGATACAAAAGTCAAACAATATACGCACCTTTGACTACTCGATGCACGCTACACGATTCACACGTTGCACGTTACTCGACATACTCGATGCACGTTACCCACGAAATTTAAAAAACATACGTACGTTTAAAGTAACCATTTTCAGACGTTTCTTTCACTCTCACTCTTTTCAACTTTTCTGTGTTTTCATTCTTTGCTCTCCGGTGCCGATTAAACTTCTTCTCTTGCGTTTTGCAGTGTCCGACGTGTTCTCGTTCTTTGAAAAGGTAACAATCATCCTTTAATCGCTTCATGCATTCATCTTATTCTGCATTTCGTCAAGTCGTTGTTGCGCTTTCTCCGTGTAGTGTTTAGCGCAAGCTTATTTTGCATTTCGTCGAGTCGTTGTTGTAAAGTTCGAATTTTGGTATTACATTTGGGTTTCTTGTTTCCGTCGTCTTCTTCTGGTTCATCGTCGGTAGGAAAATGTAGGGTTTATCGCAACGACCGACACCATCACCGAACTGAACATAGCGTCGAGTGTATCGAGTGTAGCGTGTTCAGGTTGTTTGCGTTGTGAAAACATTCGAGTGTCGAGGATAACCTGAGTCGAGTAACATGAAGCGTGTAGGTCGAGTAATGTGCATCGAGTATGTTGAGTAATGTGAAGCGTGTAGGTCGAGTAACGTGTAGCGTGTATGTCGAGTAATGAGCATCGAGTAGTCGAGTAACGTGCATCGAACATGTCAAGTAACGTGCATCGAGTTTTTTTCAGAGCCTATTGCTAACTTAATTGGCATTTTTTCCTTTGCAGAATGGCTACCCATTTTAAGATTGATGTGAATGATTGATTTCTCGGCCAAGCTACCAGTCTTTCTTTCCACATCTCTGTTGCCAACAAGATCGTGAAGAGAAGCTAACACCTACACAGCTTGCTCTCTTCAGAAAGACAATGTTCGGACGGTTTGTGGATATGGATGTTATCTTCGACACTCCACACGTTCATTACATTCTGTTGCAAGAAGTGAAAGACAACAATAGAAAGGATGTCATGACACCCTTGTGACCATCACAAAAGATGATTTTCTTCTGATCACAGGGTTGTGGTCGGCCTCCAATACTGAGATTACTGAAAGGGTTGAGCGTGAGCTGCAGGACACAGTCCTTAGGTACTACAAGAAGCCTATCACTGAGGGTATTCACAATAATGCCCTTAAAGCAGAGTACAAGACAATGGAATTTGAAATCGATGTAGATGTTGTCAAGATGACATGTGTTTACTACACAGAACTGACAATGATAGGTAGGAAGAAGACGAGAGCCTAAATTGTCATGAGGCTCTTCATGGATGTGGAGAACATGAACTATTACAGTAGTCTAGACTGGAAAAACATTCTATGGGAGAAGCTTTTCCCAGGTCTGCAACGAGACTTGTTTGACAAGGCTGATAACTATAAAAAAAAATGGTGAAGAATAATCCAGATTATATTATCAAAAACAACCTACCAGACTTCCCTCATGCATTCCAGGTAAAACAAATTCCTTTTCTGCTCTTTGAAATATGTTTCAAGTATTTTGGTTTAATGTGTTTTACGTTAAATGCAGTTGTGGGCATACGAGATAATATCCACCGTTGTTGGGAAGTGTTCGACTCGACTTAACAATCATAGAATTTCTCATTTCCTGAGATGGGAATGTACGTACTCTCTACCAACCAAGTCCATGCAAAAAAATGTTTTTGAGACAGACAAGATATGCAATTACTTGTTTAAGTATAGTTTAATAATAGTCTAACCAAACAATTTCATTAATGGTTTGTTATTCATGCATATAGTGATCACAACTAGTCTTGTGATGTCTGAGGAAGAGAAGATGTATTGAGACACTCCGATTAACGAGAGGCATGTATACGGGTCTGATAATAGAGATATGAGCGAGAGTGAGTCATTTAGTGGAGAAGATGATCGCACTCGACCTGTTGATGACCTACATGACCTAGATGAGACATCTTTGGACGAAGACTATGGTCAACACTAGCCGTAGCAAGAGGATCCTATACATGACTCGCTGCCACCTTCCTCACATTACGAAGATAGACAACAGTTCATGGATCGACAATCGAACCACGAGACGGTCCATTCCGATCCCCACACTAGATCGGAATCAAGAAGAGTCGCTGCTCTCCGCGGACTGTTAAATAAACTGGTCGAGTGAGTCACATCAGTCGAGACAAAGGTAGGGGACATTCAGTCAAACCTTACCTCTTTTAGAGCTAATGTGACGGATATGAAGTCAACCTTGCAGCAAATTGTCGACTTCATTGGTAACTTTTGTCAGGTACGTTAAACAAATTTGCTTTGTGTTTATTTTTGTTTGTTTTTTTGTTTATGCAAGTTGACAAGTTTTTTGGTTCTCTTGTAGGACTACACTGGACCATTAGAGGATGAACACCATAACCCACTTTCATCGAGTCTCTTACATCCCACTCAGTCCAACACACCTCCCATCGGGTCCAATGAACCAATCTCTCCCACGGAGTCCAATGAACAACTACAACCCACCGAGTCCTATACATCTCCACCACCACCACCACCATCTTCACCCTCCACTCTACCACCACCACCTCCACCCCCCACTCTACCACAACCACCTTCATTGTCCACTCTACCACCACCACCCTCATTGTCCACTCTACCACCACCACCTCCATTGTCCACTTTATCCTCACCACCGCCACCACCCACTCTATCTTTTCCACTGCCAACCATGTTTCTACCAACACCACCTCTTACACCAATCACAATCATTCCACCAGATCCAGCACAACTTCACGATATTGAGATCCTTCCTCTACCGCCGCCTAGATTTTTACATTCAAAGTTAATTCCATTTCCTCATCAGTCGAAATTGAAAATAAAGATAGAGACTCAACAACTATTCCCTCATCTGCCGAGGGCAAGAGTAGTGTGAAGATCGATGTGAACCTTGAGAGCTACTAGCCAAGGCGTACTGGTAGAAAAATGAAGGCACCTCAACCATACACACCACCGTTCATTTCAGAGAGGTTGAGGGCGAAGTACACCGACCTAGACATTCCTCCACCTGAGAGAGGCACGGTGGTCCCTTACGATCCATCGATGGCGATGAATGAAGCCACTATGGAGGAATTTATGTACTGGTTGGAGGCTTCGAATATTGGTTCGTATAATGGGCCGAGAAAGTGTTCTCTATTTTGGACGAACTATACGGAGAAAATGTTCTTTAAGGAGCTAACGACGAGTAATGAGTATATAGAATGCGATATAAGTACCATATATGGTTTTAATTAATATTCATTGTTTTACATGAATGCGATGTGTTAACTCATATGGTTTTACAGATGATGGACGCCTTGTTTTATCTTCGGAGATTCTTGTTTGTACGGTCGAACATTTGTATTTACAAGTGGTCAACACTCCCCTACGATTTAATGGTATGTGACTGACGGTTTAGTTCACTACTAAACAACTCGATTTACTATATTTCGTACTTATGCATTTTATTTTATGGGTTTAGATTCACATCAACTCCCTCGAAGAGTTCGTAGTGTGGAGAGAGATACACGACAAAACACGTGAAAAGGCCGCTCTCGTATGACAGCAGGAGCATTATTATATGGGTTGTGTCCTTGATCTTGAAGAAGACCACCAGCCGGGGTGGGCAAATGTCGATTATGTCTTCACCCCCTCCATTATCGTCAACACTGGATGATGCTGGTGATCAACCTCAACCAAGGATGTCTGATCGTGTACGACTCCTACCCTACGTATATCTCGATGCAGGATTTGACGAAGTTCCTAAGGTCTGCATGTTACACCATCCCTTCCGTCGTGGAGACTTGTGGGTTACAAGAGTCAAAGTCAAACCTCCAACCTGGCCAATGAATGGTGTACCGAAACAATTTAAGGAACATTCAGGAAAACTCCACATTAGATTGTGAAATTTTTTGTTTAACATTTATGGATACTTATGTACGGATAATTCTTTAATATCCTTGGATAAATATAAAGTTTAGAATACAGATTACAGTACGCCGTCAGATTATGGACGTCGAAAAATTTATGTTAATTTTTGAATAAATTTGATTTTGTAAATTTAAGAATTCTATTAAAGTTCATCAATTCCTTTTTTTTTTTTTTTTTTGAGTTCAATTCTGTTAAAGTTCATCAATTCCTTTTTTACAATTTTAAGTTCAATTTTGAGTTTCTGGTTCAAAGTCTGTATAGAGTAGCGTGTATCAAGAAAAAAATAGAGAACTCAATGAATGATACAATTTATTAATTTTGTTTTGTACAATAAATTATACAACTTGTTCAATTATTAACAGGTTGATGTTAACAATAAATACGTAATTTGACCAATTAATTACAGATTAGACGACAACGTAGCTTGTGACTTTCTTCGGACATTACGAGGCACGACAATGTTGTAAGATCGGTATGGCAACCCTAGAGGGGGGTGAATAGGGTTTTTATAAATTAATTTAACTTTTTAACAAAGTGAGCCCAATTAGACAAATTAACAAACTTTTTGCTAATAAGTAATTTAAACAATAAATTCATACAAATGCATTCACATCAAAATGACTTATAAAGTAACATACACAAATTCTAGCAATTAGTTTTATGCAATAAACTATATCAACAAATTAATTGCAAAACTAAATAGAAGAGGGATAGAAAAATTAACACCAGTAATTTTATAGTGATTCGGCACAACCGACATACATCCACTTTCCAAGCTCCTCTTGAATATGTCACTAAAACTTCGAATTGACTCTTTCCACGAATTAGAGACAGCCGCTACACCGCTCTTTTTACGAGTTCAAGAGCAAACTCAATCGTTTCGCCAGATCACGATTAAACCGTTACAAACTACTCTTTTTATGGATTAAGAGCAACCCTTTTAGAAATGGATTTTGAAATGAAGAACAAAACAAGAAAAACTCTCTCAAGGAGTAGATTTACAAAATTGTAGCACTCAACAAATCAATCCTCACAATACAAATTTTC